>JAKSZT010054356.1:1524172-1567682 GCA_026826555.1 Tolypeutes matacus | reverse complement strand
AGTACTCAGGACAACCTCCAACTCCCAAAGAAGCCCCTGTATTTCAAGTGCTCATCCCCTCCCTACCCCAAAAGTGTCAAGTGGCCACTGGCTCCACCTCATTGTTATAATTTCTTGCATTGCTAGAATCACAATATGTGAACAAGAGAATACCATCAAGTCCACTCTAGTCCATAGTTCTTCCCCCAGTCCAGAGGCGACTGGGATGGTGATGTCCACTCCAACTCCAAGTGAGAGAGGGCTTATATCCCATGGATATGGTGGATGGGATGATCCTGCTTGCAGATGCAGGCCCTCTCCATTCCCTGGGATGGCTATTGCCCATTGTTGTCTCCTCACCAGGTGACTTGGATGAGTCCATTGAGCTGTAGGGTAGGAGTTGCAGCTCCACCTAGATTTCATGCACACCTGGCACATAGGTAGGCGGGAGGCTCCAGTCTCTGGAAGTATACCTAAAAAACTCCAGCATCACATGTAGGTTTGAATAGAAGGGACTGGTGAACCATGTGCAGGGAGGACTTATTTGAGTCTAATTCTGTCACTCTCAGGAGCACAGATTCCAAAATAGAACCCACTGCTAAGGCATCAATCTCTGGGGTTATCCCCCCTTATATAGGACCAGGGTGTCTCCGTAGCTCTCAGGAACCCCACTGAGTGGGGTGATAGGCACTTAGATGTTCTATGAGCTCCTACTGAGGTGTGTGTAAGAGTTACCTCTGGGATGACCTCCCGACTCTCTTTGAAGTCTCTTAGCCACTTGAACTCATTTGTCTTTACCATTTCCCCTTTTTATTCAAGGTCTTTTTCCAGTTGTGTTGCCAGTTGGCACTTGGGAAAAGTTTTCAATTAGCAATAATCGTGCCTTGGATAAACCTCATTGGCTATCTTTCTCTTTCTTTTAAACCTATCTTTCAGACAAGAGTTCTCAGAGACAGCTCAATTTCCTTAATTCATATCAGTAAGGTCATGTACTGTTCATCCTTCAATCCCTGGCTTGCTTCACTCAGCATAAGGTCTTCAAGATTCATCCATGTTATTCCGTGTGTTAGCACTTTATTCCTTCTTATAGCTGAGTAATATTCCATTGTATGTATGTACAACATTTGTTTATCCATTCATCTGTTGATGGGCACCAGGGTTGATTCCAACTTTTGGCAATAGTGAACAATGTTACTTTGAACATTGGTGTGCATATATCTGTGTGTCTTTGCTTTCAATTCTTCTGGGTATATACCCAGCAGTGGAATAGCTGGATCATAAGGGAGATCTATAGTTAGATTTTTGAGGAACCTCCAAAGTATCTGCCACAGTGGCTGGACAATTCCACAATCCCACCAGCAGTGGATGAGGGTTCCCATCACAGCACATCCTCGCCAACACTTATACTCTGCTGTTTTTTTAATAGCTGCCATTCTAATGGCTATAAGATGGTATCTCATTGTAGTTTTGATTTGCATTCCTCTAATAACCAGTGATGTCGAGCATTTTTTCATATGCTTTTTAGCCATATGTATTTCTTCCTTGGAGAAGTGTCTTTTCAGTTCACTTGCCCATTTTTTAAATGGGTTGTTAATCTTTTTATTTTCAAGCATTAGGATTTTTTATATATATATATGCAGAATATTAGGCTCCTATGAGATATATGGTTGCCAAATATTTTCTCCCACTGGGTAGGCTGCCTATTGTTTTGATAACATCCTTTGAGGTACAAAAGTTTTTAATTTTGAGGATATCCCATTTACCTATTTTTTCTATTGCTGCTCATGCTTTGGGTGTGAATTTTATGAAACCATTTCCTATTACAATGTCCTGTCGATGCTTCCCTACATTATCTTCCAAGGTGTTTATGGTCTTGGCTCTTATATTTGGATCTTTGATCTGTCTTGAGTTGATTTTCGCATAAGGTGTTAGATAGTGTTCGTCTCTCATTCTTTTGGATATGGATATCCAGTTCTCTAAACACCACTTGTTGAAGAGTTAATTCTCTCCCAACTGAGTGGGCTTGGTGGTCTTGTCAATTATCCAATGACTGTATATGCAAGGGTTTACATCAGAGCTCTCAGTTTGGTTCCATTGGTCAATATGTCTATCCTTGTGCCACTAGTGTGCAGTTTTGACCACTGTAGCTTTGTAGTATGTTTAAAGTCAAATAGTGTGATACCTCCAACTTCATTTATCTTTTCCATATGTCTTTGGTGATTTGGGGCCTCTTACTTTTCCAAATAAATTTTGTAGTTAGTTTTTCCAATTCCTTAAAAAATACAGTGTTGATTTTTATTGGGATTGCATTACATCTATAGATTAGTTTGGGTAGGATAGACATCTTGATGATGTTTAGTCCTCCTATCCATGAACAAGGAATATTCTTCCATTTATTTAAGTCTTCTTTGATTTCCTTTAACAGTGTTGTGTAGTTTTCTGTATATAAGTCCTTTACATCTTTAGGGAAATTTATTCCTAGGTATTTGATTCTTTTAGTTACTATTGTAAATGGTATTTTATTCTTGATTTCCTCCTCATATTGCTCATAATTGGTGTATGGAAATGCTACTGATTTTTGAGCATTGATCTTATGGCATGTGACATTACTGAACTCCTTTATAAGTTCTAGAAACTTTCTTGTAGATTTCTCAGGACTTTCTACATATAAGATCATGTTGTCTGCAAACAATGAAATTTTTACTTCTTCTTTTCCAATTTGGATGCCGTTTATATCTTTTCCTTGCCTCAATGCTTGAGCAAGTACTTCTAAGACAGTGTTAAATAAGAGTAGAGTTAGGGGGCATCCTTGCCTTGTTCCCGATCTCAGAGGGAAGGCTTTTAGGATTTTACCATTGAAGATGATGTTAGCTTTCGGTTTTTCATATATACCCTTTATCATGTTCAGAATATTTCCTTCAATCCCTATCTTTTGCAATGTTTTTTTCAGGAAAGGGTGCTGTACTTTGTAGAATGTTTTTTTCTGCATCTATAGAGAGGATCATGTGATGTTTTTCTTTCAATCTGTTTATGTGGTGTATTGCATTGGCTGATTTTCTTATGTTGAACCTTCCTTGCATACCCAGGATGAAACCCACTTGGTCATGGTGTATAATTCTTTTGATATGTTTTTTAATGCATTTAGCAAGTATTTTGTTGAGGATTTTTGCATCAAGGTTTATTAGAAAAATTGGTCTGTAATTTTCCTTTCTTGTGGTATCTTTGTTCGGTTTTGGCACTAGCATAATGTTGGCATTATAGAATGAGTTAAGCAATGTTCCTTCTACTTCTATTTTTTGGAAGAGCTTAAGCAAGATTCATGTTAGCTCTTTCCAGAATATTTGGTAGAATTCAGCTGTGAAGCCATATGGTCCTGGGCTCTACTTACTTGGGAAGTTTTTGATGACTGAGTCTATCTCTTTAATTTTAATTGGGCTGCTGAGTTCATCAATTTCTTCTTTCATCAAGGTAGGCTGCTTGTGTATTTCTAGGAATTTGTCCATTTCCTCTAAATTATTATTCTTGTTGGCATATAATTTTTCAAAGTATCCTCTTATGATACTCTTTATTTCCTTGGGGTCAGTAGTGATATACCCTTTCTCATTCCTTATTTTGAGTATTTACATCTGTTCTCTTTTTTTCTTTGTTAGTCTGACTAAGGGTTTGTCAATTTTATTGATATTCTCGAAGAACCAGCTTTTGGTTTTGTTTATTTTTTCTAATGCTTTCTTATTCTCTATTTCATTTAGTTCTGCTCTAGTCTTTGTTATTTTCTTCTTTCTACTTCTTTTAGATTTAGTTTTTTGTTGTTTTTTCAATTCCTCCAGGTGTGCAGTTAGGTCTTCAATTTTAGCTCTTTCTTCTTTTTTAATATATGCATTTATGGCTATGAATTTTCCTCTTGGTACAGCTTTGGCTGCATCCCATAGGTTTTGATATGTTGTGTTGTCATTTTCATTCATTTCAAGATAGTTACTGATTTCTTTTGAGATTTCTTCCTTGTCCCACTCTTTGTCTAAGAGTGCATTGTTATACTTCCATATCTTTGTGCCTAATCTGGCTTTCTAGCCCATAGCAACTTTCAATTTCATTCCATTCTCATCAGAGAAATTACTTTGTATAATCTCAATCTTTCTGAATTCACTGAGAATTGTTCTGTGGCCCAACATGTGGTCTATCTTGGAATATGATCCATGTGCACTCAAGAAGAATGTATATCCCATTGTATTTGGATGTAACATTCTTCATATAGATATTAGGTTTAGGTCCTCTAATGTATTATTCAGTCTTTGTTTCTTTATTGAGTCTCTGTCTAGATGTTTTGTCTAATGATGACAATGGTGTATTAAAACCCCTCACTATAATTGTAGAGGTGTTCATTTCTCCACTTAATTTTTCCAGAGTTTGCCTCATTTATTTTGAGGCACCCTGATTAGGTGCATAAATGTTTATGATTGTTCTCTCTTCTTGAGAGATTACCCCTTTTACTAATATATAGTGTCCATCTTTGACTCTTACAATAGTTTTGCATTTAAAGTCTATTTTGTTTGATATTAGAATAGCTACTCCTTTTTTTTAATTTCATATATTTTATTAAAATGAAAAAATAAGGATAAGATTTATTCTAGTTAAATGGGTTCCAATTTTGACTGATTTAAAAATGTTTCTAATGATAACAGTTAATTCGATATATCTCTGCTGCTGTTTCTGATTAAAGAAATATGACTATTATACATAATTACACACAGTCCCTGAATGTCTTATTTAAAAATAATTTTATGGCCATAAATATTTCTAACTTATCTATACACTTTGTCTCATTAAAAAAGAAATAAAATTTTAAGAGGAAATTAACTCCAACACAAGGTTCTTATTGATACTGACTCAGTTACATGTCAATAATATTTTAAGGGCTAACAGTATAGAATGTATTTTCCAAAATCGCATTATTATTATTTTTTTTGCTTATTACATTTTCTTGCCTTTCCTTAATTATTGGTAATTCATTTTAACATTGAACATACTTCCAACTTAATGAGCTACTCCTGCCCTTTTTTGACTATTGTTAGCTTGTAAAATTGTTTTCCAGCCATTCACTTTCAGCCTCCTTGAATCCCTGGGTCCTAGGTGGGTTTCTTGTAGACAGCATATAGATGGATCATATTTCCTTATCCATTCTGCTAATCTGCGTCACTTGACTGGTGAGTGTAATCCATTAACATTGTGTTTTTACTCACGTTGAATTTCTTACT
This sequence comes from Tolypeutes matacus, assembly GCA_026826555.1. Taxonomy (NCBI): domain Eukaryota; kingdom Metazoa; phylum Chordata; class Mammalia; order Cingulata; family Chlamyphoridae; genus Tolypeutes; species Tolypeutes matacus. The sequence goes on along the minus strand of JAKSZT010054356.1, from coordinate 1,562,451 downwards.
TCAGCCATATTTTCTTTGGGTTATTATATGTCATATGTTGTTTTGTTTCTGTTTTTGTCTTTCTAGTTGTTTTTAAACTCTCCTCCAAGTCCCCTTGTTTTTTCCTTTCAACTTTTAGAACTTCCTTTAGAATTTCTTGAAGTGCAAGTTTCTTATTGGCATACTCTCTTAATTTCTGTTTATTTGTCAATATTTTGAACTCTCCATCATTTTTGAATGCCACTTTTGCTGGATAGAGAATTCATGGCTGGAAGTTTTGTTCTTTTAGAACTTTGACTATGTCATACCACTCTCTTCTTGCCTCCATGGTTTCGGAGGAAAAATCAGCATTTAACCTTATTGTGCTTCCCTTTTATGAGATGGTTCTCTTTTCTCTTGCTGCCTTGAGTATTTTCTCTTTGTCCTGAGCATTGGACATTTTGACAATTATATGTCTTGGAGTTGGCCTGTTAGGATTTATACTGTTTGCAGTGTGTTGTGCTTCCTGGATCTGCACATCCATCTCTCTTAATGGGGTTCAGCCATGATTTCCTTCAACACTCCTTCTGTTTCCTTTCCCTTCTTTTCTCATTCTGGGATGCCCATAATGCATATGTTTGTGCATTTTGTGTTGTCAGTTAAATCCCTGAGTCCCTGCTGGATTTTTTCTATCTTTTTGTCTATCTGTTCTTCTATCTGTTTGATTTCAGATGTAATGTCTTCCACATCACTAATTCTTTCTTCTGCCTTCAATTCTGCTGTTATGTGAATCCAGCGTCTTTTTGATTTCTTGCATTGTGCCATTGATCACCATCATATCCGTTATCTTTTTATGTATGTTTACAATTTCTTCAGTATGTTCTCTCTGTGTCTTCTTAATATCCTTAATCTGTTTCTTCACTTCATTAAATTGGTCCATGATATTTGTTTGGAAAGCTTTGATTAGTTGTTTGATATTCTGCATCTCTTCCTGGATTTTAGTTTGCTCATTGGGCTGGTCCATGTCTTCCTGTTTCTTAGTGTGGTTTGTAATTTTTTGTTGACTTGTAGTCATCTTTTTATCTTGATGTGTTTATTCACTTGATTAGCTTCTCTCTCTGCTCTAGAGTTTTATTTAGCTGGTTGTTCTGTGTGTGTGTGTGTTAAGTTTTCTCTTTGACACTTTTTCTTCTTATTTTATTTCCTTGCTTGTTTCTATGTTCCCTTGAAGGTAAAAGTTTAGGGCCAGAGGAATCAAAAGATGCGAGAAAGGAACAAAGATAATAGTCATATTGATAAAAGTTAAAAGAGGGGCCGTATAAGACTTTGTGACATGAATATTTAGCTAATGTATGCAGTGTAGAGTAGCAGGAAAAAAAGTGGAGTACCTACCATGGATTGGGAAACCAAATAGAGGAATATATATATAATGATTTAGAAGGCTAGAATGATGAGGAGGGAGAGAAAGAGTAAAGAAAGGGCTGAAAGAAAAAAGTTAATATTAATAAAAAAGAAGAAAAATGAATAAATAGAATGGAAATTGACACTCTTAATTGTGGCCTAATGAAAAAAAACATCATATGTAAGGACCCCAACAGAAAGCAGAAGTCAGAAAGATGAAGGAAGCAAAATAGATATCTTGGGATACAAAATCAATATAGATAGAGAATGGGAAATCACTGAAGAAGAACCACAGCAAAGAAGAGACAAGCTAGTAGCACATAATTTAAAAAAAAAAAAGAAAAAGAAAGAAAGAAAGAAGAAGGGGGGGTGGAAAGAGGAAAGAAAAGAAAGAGACAACAAATAAACAGAGAAAAATGAAACAACCACACAAGCAAGCAGTCAAACAAATCTAAGGAAGAACAGTGTTCCTCTTGAGCCCTTGTGGAACCTCTCAGCCTGCTTGTATTTATCAATCAATTGCCCTGGAAGCTTCTATCTGCATGTTTTGAGGCAGATTTTAGCTATTTAACTAAATTAAAAAGAAAAATTCATTTTTTATTTTTTAAAGTGACTTACTTTTTTTTTTTTTTTTTTGGCGAAATAAGGAACCCCAAATATGTCCTGTTCTAGACCACCCCCTTCACTGAGGGGACCCTAACTAGGCTTGAGGACACTAATCAAGCACTTCTCACTTCCTGGCTTCCCCAGGGGTGTTGAAGCTCTGATGCTAGTCAGTGCAGAACGATAAAAATGGCTGACTCTGCGCCCTCTGGAGGCAAGTCTGAGTATCACCGGGCTGTTGTTTAAAACAGGCTTCGTCAGTATATTCACCTCTCCCCTCAGCTTGGTGCTGTTTCCAGCCAGTTTATCTGCTCCCCAAAGCTATGAGGGTGTCGAGGCAGCCAAATTGACAGAAAATAAACCCTTTTCCACATTCTGTCAGAACCCTCCCACTCTCTGAGAATGCTCCCTCTCATGAGCTTGCTGGCAGGGGGGTTGTGGTGTTTCCTTGAGCAGTTCCGTAAGTCAACTTCTTCAGCAGATTTGCCACTCCCCTCAGCCTGGTCCTGCTTCAAGCCAGCTAGTTTGTTCCCCAAAGCTGCAAGGGGGTCCAGGCAGCAAAATCCACAGAAAGGAAAACCTTCTCGACCTTCAGCCAGAATCCTCCCACTCTCCGAGAACGCTCCCTCTCACCGGCTTACAGGCAGGTGTTGTGGGCCAAAGCAGCCTTTTTCCCCCGAGGGTGGGGCTCAGCCATCTGCATTAACCTACACAAGCAGGGTCAAAACTCACTAATCTCCACCGAGAGATCCTCACCGCCGAGCTGACTGCAGATAGATATCCCAATCTTCTTGCTCTGTGCACCCACAGCACAGACCCCCGGGCACGACCCTTTCCCCAGTCCGCCATCCTCAGAGAGCTAGTCACTGAGTGCTCTCTTAAACCAATGCCATCGTCCTTCTCCCCCAGTGTCTTCTTAATATCCTTAATCTCTTCCTTCACTTCATTCAGTTGGTCCACTATATTTGTTTGCAATGCTTTGATTAGTTGTTCAGTGTTCTGCATCTCTTCCTGGTTTTCAGTTTGTTCATTGGACTGGTCCATGTCTTCCTGTTTCTCAGTATGGTTTGTAATTTTCTGTTGCCCTCTGGTCATCTTTTTATCTTGATGCATTTATTCAGTTGATTAGCTTCTCTCTCTACCTTAGAGTTGTGTTTAGCTGGTGGTCTCTGTGTGTCTGTTAAATTTTCGCTTTGACACTTTGTTCTTCTTGTTCTATTCCCTTGCTTTTTGCTATGTTCCCCTGAAGGAAAACGATGAGTGCCAGAGGAATCAAAAGAAGTAAGAAAAGAAAAAGATAACAGTAATATTGATAAAAGTTAGAAGAGGGGCCGTATGAGACTTAGTAAAATGAATATTTAACTCATGTAGGCAGTGTAGAGTAATCGGGGAAAAAAAGTGGAGTACCTACAACAGAATGGGAAACTAAATAGAGAAAAATATATAGAATGATTTAAAAGGCCAGAATGATGAGGAGAGAGAGAAAGGGTAAAGAAAGGGCTGAAAGGAAAAAGTTAATAATAATAATAATAATAAAGAAAACAGAATAGACAAGATAGAAATTGACACCCGTGAAGTTGAGGACTAATGAAAAAAGGTGGAATGTAAGAACCACAACAGAAAGCAGAAGGTTTTCGGAAAGATGAAGGAAGGAAAAGAGATAGTGTCATAGACAAAATCACTATACACTGAGTGGAAAAATCAAGGAAGAAGAAGCTCAGCAAAGAAGAAACAAGGTAGCAGCATCTACTTTTTTAAAAAAGAAGGAATGGGGAGGAAAGAGGAAAGAAAAGCAAGAAACAAACAAACAAAGAAAAATGAAAGAAACACACAAGCAAGCAGTCAAACAAAGCTAAGGAAGAACAATGTTCCTTCTTGGGCCCTTGTGGAGCCTCTCAACCTGCCTGTGTTTATCAATCAATTACCCTGCAGGCTTCCCTCTGCAGGTTTTGAGGCAGATTTTAGCGATAAAACTAGTTAAATTTTTTTTTTTAAGTAAACTTTTTTTATTTTTTGGAGAATTATGGGACCCAAATGATGTCCTCTTCTAGACCCCCCCTTCTGCCAAAGGGTCCTAAATAGGCTTGTGGAAACTTATCAAACACTTTCCACTGCCTGACCGCCCACCCCCCCGCCCAGTGGAGCTGAAACTCTGATACTACTCAGCACAGAACTATAAAATCTGCTGACTTTGCCCCCTTCTGAGCCAAGCCTATGTATCCCAGGGTGGTTAAGTAAATCAGGCTTCCTCAGCAGATTCGCCTCTCCCCTCAGCCCTGCATTACTTCAAGCCAGCTGGTGTGCTCCCCAAACTGCAAGGGGGTCCAGGCAGCCAAACCCACAGAAAGGAAACCCCTCTCCACCTTCTGCCAGAACCCTCCCACTCTCAGAGAATGCTCCCTCTCACCGGGTTGCCGGCAGGAGTCGGGGCCCGCCCTAGCCCTTTGCCCAGGAGAGTGGAGCTTAGCTTTCCACATCCATGATTTCCAGCTGGGGAAAAACTCACAATTTTATCTTGAGCAATCCACCTCGCTGTCCAGCTCCCTCAAGATTGATGTCCCCAAGGTTCTCACTTCACGGGCTCCCAGAACAGACCACTTAGGCAGGATCCTGTCCCCAGTCAGCTGTTCTCCATGAAAGAGATTGTGAGTGCCCACCTAAACTGACACCATCTTGCCCCTAACTTCTGACTTTTTAATTTTTAATCTCAAACAGTTTTGAAATTTCATGAATATCTTGAAAGGATGATCACTGTGTGTTTAAGTCCTTATGTCTCCAATACTGGTATTATAATTCTGTGTGAATGCCAATAATTGGGTTAGTATTCCTGTCTACAACTGCAGCCATATTCTATTCTTAACCTCTATATGTGCCTACATCAGTAAGTATTATCAAGGAAATGTGGTTATAGGTTGTCAGTGTCAAGTCACCTTTCCTTTCAGAGATTTTCACTCTTGTCCTTTATTCTCCCAACAAAACCCATAATAGGTCTTTTTATCCTAAACATATGGATATTGGGTTTATTCTACTTTGCCTTTCCAGTTTTTTTTTTTTTTTTTTGGTGCTTTTAGATTATTGCATGTGAAACTACAGAATTCAGAAAGTATTTTGAGATGGATATCTGCCATTTGTTTAAGGTTCTTCATATCTCCAGTTTTAGCATTCCAGTTCTAAGTGATTACACAAAACTTAGAACCAGCCTACACACTTAGCTTTTCACCCACACCCACAATTGGTCAATGCCTCTAAGGACATCTTCAGGTGTTCTGCTCACCTCTAAATAGTTTTAATCTCTTTTGAGTTAAACTCAATCTAGTACATATTTTTTTACATATATGATGTGAAAGCTGAATGTTCTAATATCACAAACATAATCAGGTAATACAAAACAAAAGCTAATTTTACATCTTGTCTTAGGGTGAACATTTCTTTGTAAAGTTTGGCAGTATCTCAGAAAGGGCAAGGCAAGATCAGATTTTTAAGGATGGAAACTTTGGTTAAAGGTGGGTCTTTCAAAAGCAAAGGGTTGGTGGAACCAGCAAGGCAAAGATTTTGAGGCAAGAAATTCAAAGGTTCTTAGGATGAATTTCATATATTGAGGCTTTCCACACATGGGAAAAACCTAATCAGCTGCCAGCAAAGCCAAACCTGGTCCTGGAATTTTGTTGATATCATGAAACATAAGAGCAAATGTAGCATAATTATATCATCTAAAGGGTCTTCTTTGCAAACTCAAACCTAAAAGTAGCAGAAATATCACACTTACCATCTACTACTGGATCTAATGTTTAAAATTAAGTCTTAACAATATGCCCAACAACTATACTCTTCTGGAATGCTTGGTTTCTACTTAGCTTAATGATATACGATCGGTCCCTTTTATCATCCATCCCCTCTATGTCTCAGATACAATGTCAGGGAAATTTAAAGTCACAATAAAGAGTGGTACAAAGTCCCACAAATTAACTAAAGATTACAATTATTTTTCTACAGAGATAAGGCTACACTTACTGGAGAGAATGGTTTCTTGTAAAAAAATCTTTGACGCTTGGGCCTCTACCCACAGATTCCAATGGGGCAACCACATATTAGAGTGTTAGGTTATCACCACTCAGTCTGAAGAGAAGAATTAGGGATAGAAAATGGGTATTTTTACCTTTATTATATGAAATTCTAAATTATTGTATTTTTAAAAATATGATGTATAAATTTTTCAAGTAAGCTTGCTCAGCAAACTATGCAGCAAATTATTACAACATATTTCAATTTTTTCATTGCTATAATTATCATCACAGTAAACAAAAATTATTAAATTCCTTGTATGCTGAAAAGTGAAACTTTAACTTTTGCTAAAAAGATTAACTTGCAATTTGCCAACCTTGTCACCAAGCTATCCTGAGTAATTTTAACTAGATAGCCACTAAATTTCACTATATAAAGTATAAATTATGAAATCCATATACTTCAGTTTTTAGAACTTAAAATATAATTAGAGGATTTCTATTAATTACAACTAACCCATTTTACGTGATTGTGTTAGTGAAACTACAAAGTGTAAGGTATATCAGAGCAATTAAATGTATAAGTCTTGTACTTACCATGGGATGCCATGGCCAGAATCTTGATGTTCTTTAGCATAAGATGCTTATCTTTACATCTCACCAATTTCTCAGAAAACACCTGCTGACACCAAATTCTACAGAAGCCTTCACTTCATTCACCTTTATATGCCGCAAAAATTATTTATCAACTTTCAATATCGATAAGAAGTAACAATTCTGAGCTTCTGTGAGGTCTGTGAAATAATTTAAATGGCAATAGTTACATTTTTAAACATTTGAAGTATCTACAAAGGCATTCCAGGAAAAAGGGGATCTTTTGTAGAACTACAGGTGTCAATGAAAACAACCCCAATATTACTGAGAGGGAAAGTTCTTAATCAAATGAACAATAATAATATTTCTTTTATGATTACACATGTTTTTGAGGAAAAATATATATAATGTCAATACCCTGCTAATTATTCCCTAAGTGCCCTTTTGAAATCAACATGTTTGGAATCCTTCAATTATTAGGTCCCCAATATCATTAAGAATGCATGTAAAAACACTTGGTTGTACTGGTGAAATTATTTATGTAGGTAATTGGAAACATCTCCTTCCTTGGTAAGTAGATTCTATGGTTATTAGACTGAGTTCAATGGGGCATAAGTTAGCTTTTGTGGATCTGAAAGCCAGAACCATTAATTTATGTACAAAGAGTTGGGGAAGCACTTTTATCAGTCAGTTTTGTACCCACGAGGTAATTTAGTTTTTATCAGTCTTTCTGATATAGCTTCTCAAGGGGCATCTAAACCCATTTTGCTGAAATAAGCTTTATGTTACAGATAGGAGGACTGAAATGTGAATGGCTATGTGATAGTTTGAATTAATTAAAACTTAATTTCTATCCTAAAATCATGTTGTTAGAGGTTGGGAAGAATTTACTGAATCATGGTATTTTGATTGGATTATTTCATTGATTCCTATTTAAAGCCAGACTTCCAGGACCTTGATCTTCTTCTACCTCTACCTTTAATGCCTTTTTCCTTTTTCTAACTGAATTTCTTAGAATATCAGAAGGGATCATCAGTGTAAATTTTCCAAGAGCACATGTCCAGCTGTTTAAATAAATATGTGAGCTGTTTCTCTCCTCCTTCAGAAGTTCTATATTCTCACAAAATTATCTTCATGTCTAATCTCATAGGCTTTGGGTTTTGGACACATGTGAATTTTAACTGAAGCTGTGAAGTACATGTGTTGGAGAAGATGCTGAGAGTCAGAGCATAAAGGGTTAAGCATCTAAAAAGCATGCTTGCTAGAAAAGAAACATTAGCAAATGTCTCCAAGGACTCTGCACATTGCAGACGTCAAAGGGAGGAAGCAGAGCAGAATGAACCCACCACTAAGAAGTTATTGTATAAATCCCTAATCTAGAGATACAGGAACTGGCAGTGTTCTTACGTGCCATGCAGAGGAACTAACAGAAGATGCCCTACTTTTGTTATCAGCTTTGTAGTATAAAAGCAGCTTCAGCCTAAATAAATTTGCCTGCATTCCACATGGAGTGAGGTCCCCTGATCCCAATCTTTCTTTGGATCGTTCCCGGCACCGTCTACCTCCACGTTGAATTACAACAGATGGCTCCCAACGTGGGGCTAGACTAGTCTTCTCTCATCGTCTTCTTCTCTGGATCAGTGCCGTGGAACTAAGGACTGTTGTTGCTGGGTCGGACGGTCCTTGAATCTTATAAGGTGAGTCAAATAATCTTGATCATCAGGGTAATGGGTAATCAGTCGACTCGGTTAGAGGAATATTCCCAAGTTTTGAAGACCTTGTTAAAGAATACAGGGGTATCTGTGACGACCCACGAGTTACTAGAGCTCTTTTCTCTTGTACAGAAACATTGTAACTGGTTTCAGCCACAAGGACGGCATGTGTTAAATTTTAAGCAATGGAGGTTAGTAATGAAATCATTGCGAAGAGCTTATCAAAAAGGGGAAACAGTTCCTCTTCAAGTGTGGACTCTCTGTCATCAAATAGCCACTGCCTTAGATCCTCTTCAATCTGAAGAAGAGGATGATGAAAATGCTGTTTATGCAAAAGGTGTTGATGATAGTACTCAACAGCCTGTTTTAAAGGAGGGAAGTTTTGAAGTTCCTGAGGGTTGCACTTCTGATCAGGAGGATACTGTTTTCTGCCGTACTAAGGGAATTAGCACTAGTTTGTTGAATCAGCCAGCTGCTTTTTCTGCTCAGCCTTTGTATCCTACCTTACCTAAGGAGCAAAAGGAACAGGGAACTAATCCCGGAGACCTAGGTATATTTAAGAAAACTTCTACTAAAGATTCCTGGAACCCTGCTCCTCCACCTACTAACCCTTTTACTATATTTCCTGATGGTTTTGATGATAATCCGTGTACCAATCGTGTAAAGGTTCCTAACACCCAGGCTTCATCGCCTCTCATGAGATGTATTGCACAGGGCAGAAGTATTGGTGATCCCGAAGCCCTTCAGATGGTGGCACAGTTTCCTGTAACTATAACTCAACTACCCCCTGATCAAGCTAATCCTCAGGGAGTTTTGGAATTCCATCATGAACCGCTTCCTTTTAAACTACTGAAGGAATCAAAACAAGCCTGTGCTCAATATGGGGTTAACTCCCCTTATACTCTTGGTCTTCTCAAAGGGCTGGCTCAAACAGATAGATTAATCCCATGGGACTGGGAAATGCTAGCTCATACAGTTTTAAATTCTGCTGAATTTTTACAATTTAAAACATGGTGGACAGATGAAGCTACTCAAACGGGCGTAATGCAACTCAAAACCCTCCTGTTCCAATAACTCTTGATCAGCTTTTGGGTACTGGTGATTGGATGGGTATTCCTCGGCAGTTGCAATATAATGATGTAGCTATTGTTCAGGTTAGGATGGCTTGTTTAGCTGCATGGATGAAAATTGCGCCTCCTGGCCAAGCTGCACAGTCATTTTCCAAGATAATTCAAGGGGTTAATGAGCCGTATGTAGAATTTATTGCTAGGCTCTCTGATGTTGTTTTGAAAACTGTGCAAATTCCTGAAGCTCGAGATTTTATTCTTTTGACTCTTGCTTTTGATAATGCCAATAGTGAATGCAAAAAAGCTATAAGACCTATAAAAGCAGCTGGTGGATCAATACCTGATTATGTTAAAGCTTGTCAGGATATTGGGTCTTCTACTCATCAGATGGCCGCTATGGCTACTGCTATGGCTCAAGCATACCTGGGCAAGGGTTGAGGAAACAAGGGAGTGTGTTATAGATGTGGAAAGACAGGACATTTTCAGAAACAGTGCAAAATGCTCTCTGTTTCAGGACCACTAAAGAGAAATGAGAATCCATCAACAAAATGCCCAAAATGTCAGAAAGGGTTCCATTGGGCTAGGGAATGTAAATCCCGATCTTATGGGGACGGAAAGTTGATCACCTGTTCGGGAAACATTTATGCGGGCCTAGCTCAGGGCCCACAGACAAACAATATGAGCCTCCCATTGAAATATCCTATCAGCAATGGGAGAAATCACTCACTCCTGTTACCAAATTAAAAGCAGCAACGAAGGGAAGTGCTGCTGTAGATCTGCCAAGTGCAGAAACCAAATTAATAACACAATCAATGGGCATCCAAACGATATCTACAGGCGTTAAAGGCCCAATTCCAAAAAATTCAGTAGGGATAATAGTTGGGAGAAGTAGTTTAACTCAAAGAGGACTCTTGGTTCAAATGGGACTTATTGATGAAGATTATCAGGGAGAAATTAAAGTTATGGTACAGTCCCTGGGACAAGTACAAATAGTTAATGGTGACCGTATTGCTCAATTGCTTTTTCTTCCTTATAATAAGCCTTCTGCACTTCCTTTCAAAAGAACTGGTGGTTTTGGGTCAACAGGCCATAGGGTCTTTTGGCAAACATTTGTGGGAGATGAAAGACCTGAAATAACTATTACTATTAATGGGAAAGTTTTCTTAGGATTAGTAGATACTGGAGCTGATGTCACCATTATAGCTAAACGCTATTGGCCTCAAGCTTGGACCTTACAAAAGGTTCCTACAGTTTTTACAGGTATTGGAACTATGACTGATGTTTATCAAAGTACAAAAATTTTTTATATAATAGGTCCAGAAGGGCAAAAGGCCAACCTACAACCTTTTGTTGCTGATGTGGGATTGAATTTATGGGGCAGAGATCTTTTAAATCAATGGGGAGCATATATACATATCCCTACTCTTTCTGAGCCCGTTAAAAATATGATGAATCAAATGCAATTTGGACAAACTCGTAAACCTGGTGATCGGCAGGGCCTGGGTTATACTGACCTAGATCAATCAAATTTATAATAGGGGCCATTGATAAAAAGGGCTTCACTTTGCCTCTTAATTGGCTAACTCAAACACCCATATGGGTAGATCAATGGCCCCTTTCTCAAGAAAAACTCGAAGCCCTTCAATCTTTGGTTCAAGAACAATTAAAAGCTGGTCATATAGAGCCCTCCACTAGCCCCTGGAATTCACCGGTATTCGTTATAAAAAAGAAATCAGGGAAATGGCGAATGATAACAGATCTTAGGGAAATAAATAAAGTAATTCAACCTATGGGAGCCCTTCAACCTGGCTTGCCACAGCCTTCTATGATACCTCAGGATTGGTTTTTGATTATTATCGATTTAAAAGATTGTTTCTTTACTATTCCTTTACATCCTAAAGATAGGGAAAAATTTGCTTTTCCAATCCCTGCTCTTAATAATCAAAGTCCTAGACAAAGATTTCAATGGTGTGTGTTGCCACAAGGTATGTTGAATAGCCCAACTTTATGTCAATTATTTGTAAATCAACCTTTGCAAAAGATTCGTGAACAATATCCAACTGCCTTAATAATCCACTATATGGATGATATTTTATTTGCTCACCCCAATATAGATGTATTACAAGACCTGTTTCAGTCTAGCTTACAAATTTTTTCACATTATGGGTTACAAGTAGCTGAAGAAAAAATTCAAAGAGAAACGCCTTTTACTTATTTGGGTTTCCGAGTGACTTCTAATACAGTGGCTCCTCAAAAGTACAAATTCGTCGAGATAAGCTGCTAACTCTTAATGACTTCCAAAAATTATTGGGGGATATTAATTGGATTCGTCCCATATTAGGAATTCCTACTTATGCCCTTTCACATCTTTTTAACACTTTAAATGGAGATTCAGACCTTTCGAGTCCTAGAACTCTTACTCCTGAAGCAGAAGCTGAGTTACAATTGGTAGAACAAAGAATACAAGAAGGCCAATTAACATGGGTGGATCTTACCAAACCTATTCAATTAATTATTTTTCCTACCTTACATTCTCCTACAGGACTTTTTTGGCAAGATGGGATATTAGAATGGCTTTTTTTGCCTAACAAATCCCTAAAAACTTTAAATTCCTATGTTGATAAGATTTCCCATTTGATCAGAAAAGGCAGAGCTCGTTTGTGTCATCTTATAGGCAGAGATCCGGACTGTATTCTATGTTCTATGTCTAAAGAAGAAATTACTCATTTATTTACAGTGAGCTCTTCTTGGCAAATTGCTCTAAGTGACTTCATTGGTATTATTGATAACCATTTTCCTTCTTCTAAATTGTTACAGTTTTTGAAACATACTTCATGGGTCTTGCCTTCCATTACTAAGACCAACCCTCTTCCACATGCTGCCACATATTTTACTGACAGAAGCAGTAATGGACGGGCCGGTTTTACTGGACCAAATCATCAACAGGTCTGGCAAACACCTTACACATCAGCCCAAAGAACAGAACTTGATGCTGTAATAAAATTGTTACAAACGGTCTCAGATCCTCTCAATATTGTCTCTGATTCTGCTTATGTTTGCCAGGTTTTATCTCACATAGAAACTGCACATATTGTACCTCATGATGAACTTTCACTAATGTTTTTTAATTTATAGCAACTTGTCCAAAGTCGTGTTTCTCCTCTGTATATTACTCATATTCGATCCCATTCTCATTTGCCTGGTCCTTTGGCAACTGCTAATGATATAGTAGATAAATTAGTTGCTCCAATACAAACTGCTGTTGATTTTCATAACAACACTCATGTGAACGCCAAAGGTTTGAAACACAAATTTCCTGATCTTACTATAGAACAAGCTAAACATATTATTCGTTCTTGTCCCACATGTGGCCCAATTCATAATTCTTCATTATCCTTTGGTGTAAATCCACGAGGTGAACACCCTAATGCACTTTGGCAAATGGATGTTACCCATGTTCCCTCTTTTGGCCATTTTAAATATGTGCATGTTACTATTGATACTTATTCTCATTTTCTCTGGGCATCAGCTCATACTAGTGAAAAGTTTGCCGCTCTGCAATCTCATCTTTGGCAATGTTTTGCTATAATGGGTATTCCTTTACAAATTAAAACAGACAATGGTCCCTCATATATATGTCATTCATTCTCACGTTTTTGTGCTATTTGGCATATTACTCATGTCACCGGTATCCCATATAACCCTACTGGGCAAGCTATTGTAGAACGTGCTAATCAAACTTTAAAATACATGCTTCAAAAACAAAAAGGGGGAAATGGTGATGGTATGATAAACCCTCGTGATTAATTAAATAAAGCCTTATATACATTGAATTTTCTAAATGTTTATCAACAGTTAAAAAATTGCACCCCTGCAGAAGTGCATTGGCAACCTAGAAAAAAGAATGCATCAACTCTCCATCAACCTATATATTGGAAAGATGTTAATGATGGTCAGTGGAAGAAAGGATGGGTAAAAATTTGGGGACGAGGGTATGCTCTTGTGCTTACAGATTCCAACATCTCCGTTTGGCTGCCAAACCATAGACTGAAACAGAGAGAAGCAGATTCAAGTGAGAGCCATAATGAAGATCTTCTGGATGTACGCAAGTATTGGGGATAAGAGCTAATAATTTTACATACTGGGCATATATACCTAATCCTCCACTTATAAGAGTACTTACATGGGGAGATCCATCATTTTCAGTTTTTTTAAATGGCAGTTCAGAATTTCCTGGGCCTTTTGATAAAAGACTACCTTTCCTAAGTAATGAAGAAGGGAAAACTATTAGTAATCTAACTCTGCCCTTCTTTGGTCGGCCACTCTGCATTGGGCCACAATCACCATGCATGTCAATTAAAAATCGGACTGTGGTTGTGAGCCGAACAAATGAAACCTCAATTAAAATTATTTTATTCCCCTCTTATAGTGTTTCCAGTTACAAATCTCAAAATTCCACTTGCTCTCTTTCCAAACAAACCGATGAGGAAGGTTGGCATGAATGCCAAATGGAAAGTGAACTAATTGTCTTTAATGATTCCTATGGAATAGTGTGGGAAGGCACCCCTGTGGGGTTGCCAGTCCCGGAAAATGGCAATTACACTGGAGTTACTTGGACTGGAATTAATAAAACTACTGTATCTGTCTCTGAAACACACCCATACCCATGGCTAGGAAATGAACCTAATTTAACCAGCAATAGGCAAATTCGATGGATCAATCAAGGATGATTGATTCTCTCCCCTTGGGATAACAGTTCCAAGAAAAAACAAAAAAATTTATGGAAAGTATTTTTGGGACTAGCCCCTACTTATACTTAACTGGGAAAAAGGGACCGGTGAATACTACCCTACATTGGAATGGTAGTTCATATCATAAAGTGTGTGTACGGGATCCAATTGTTTTTGTAGTAGGAGTAGTGAATATTAATCAAACATGGATTTTCTGCAACAATTGTTCCCTTTACACTTGTATATCAAAGTCTGTTTTACAGGAAAATTCTACTGTGGTTCTAATAGGACGACGGCGTCGTGGAATATGGCTTCCGGTTCGCCTGAATCGCTGCTGGCAGTCTTCCCCTGAGAGCCAAATCCTTTGACACTTTCTAGATCATTATTTAAAAAGAACCAAACGTTTGATTGGATTAATTATTGCTGCTGTATTAGGGCTTATAGGTATTATTACAGCTGCCGCTACAGCAGGAACTGCTCTGCATGAAAATGTTCAAACACAACAATATGTTAGAAATTGGCATCATAATGCTAGTGAGTTATGGCATAGTCAAACATATATAGATGAGCAAATTAATAATAGGCTTAATGATTTAGAGATGGCTGTTACACAAATGGGAAATCAAATATATAATCTAAATTTAAAACAAGGTTTGAAGTGTGATTGGAATGAAAGTGCTTTTTGTATCACTCCTCTCCCATACAATGACTCCCATTATGAATGGGAAAAAATTAAAAATCATTTACTAGGTCATCACACAAATTTATCTATAGAAATTACAGATTTGCAAAAAAGGATTTTGAGCATGTCTCAGAATCAACTCTCTACACTTCCAGGTAGTGAATTTTGGCAATCAATAACAGATCAATTAAATAACATAAACCCCTTACATTGGTGGAAATCAACCACTGTACTTGCTAACTTCAGTATGGTGATCATTGGTGCTCTGCTACTCTTAATGGTATTAGGAGGCATTCGCAAAGCCCTGCTATCCCGCATCAATAGGGCTGAAAAGGCTAGCCATGCCAATAGCTTGATTCTGCTTAAAACCCTTAACTCTCAAGACCCCTGTTCATGGAGCTTGGCTGGTAGCCAGAGATGGGTAAGACCCTCAGAGGAGGGCAACCTAAGACAGGCACAGTCACCCTGAATAAAAAACAAAAAAGGGGGAATTGTTGGAGAAGATGCTGAGAGTCAGAGCATAAAGGGTTAAGCATCTAAAAAGCATGCTTGCTAGAAAAGAAGCATTAGCAAATGTCTCCAAGGACTCTGCACATTGCAGACGTCAAAGGGAGGAAGCAGAGCGGAATGAACCCACCACTAAGAAGTTATTGTATAAATCCCTAATCTAGAGATACAGGAACCGGCAGTGCTCTTACGTGCCATGCAGAGGAACTAACAGAAGACGCCCTACTTTTGTTATCAGCTTTGTAGTATAAAAGCAGCTTCAGCCTAAATAAATTTGCCTGCATTCCACATGGAGTGAGGTCCCCTGATCCCAATCTTTCTTTGGATCGTTCCCGGCACTGTCTACCTCCACGTTGAATTACAACAACATGACTTTAGGAAATTACATACAGCCTCAATTTTCTTATACAAAAAAGGAACTTAATAAGGACAATGTACCTCCTAAAGATACAACATATCATAAGACTTTGGAGTCAGAGCTTAAATTCTAACCCTGTTTCCACTATATTCTAGGTTTCAAACCCTCTGTGCCTTAATCCCTCATCTGTAAAAGAAATATAATAATGATAGTGCCTACATCAAAAATTAGTTAGTTTTATTGTGACAATGAAACAGGGTATATGTAAAGTGTTTAGCCTATTGCTTTTTAAGTAATAAGTTTTGCATAAATATTAGCCATTATTAATACAACCTTGCTTCATAGCACTTGTCATAGGCCGATAGTAAAGGATAGCTGTGGAAAAATTGGAATTATTTCTTGCAGTTTACCTACTTCTTTCAGTTTCTATAGCGTGACTCACAGATGGATCATAGATAAGTAAATAGGTAGGTAGGTAAAAAGATCACAGATAGATAGATGATAGATAAATATTTTCCTCATTTAATCCATTCAGGAACACTGCAAGATTCCCATATTACTGATAAAATATATTTTTTAATTAAATTGGCCACAATCACCCACCCAATATGTGGCCAAGACGGAATCATTACCAAATTCTATCTAAGGCTAGAGCAAAAGCCTTATCTTTTCTAATACGTGATTATTTTGAGAACAGACAAAATAAGAGTAAGTTAACAGCTGTCCTGGTTTTACTGCATCTCATTCACACTCTCTCAGGCAATAACAGAGGACAGCACATTGAAAATGTGATTAACCCTTCTACTTCCTAATAGACTTCCAAGTACCTATGTCATAAGGTGGTTTAAATGATTAAATTAGAAAAAAAAGAAATAGAGTTCTTAACACCGTCACTGCCATAGTATTTATTACATAATAAGAGAATGACCCTAAAATATTTTTAATTCCATTTCTGGATAATTTTGACAACACTAATATAACTCTTTGGATGCATTGTTTTGCATATTTCCTAGTCATTTTTTTAACAAGTCAATTTTATTTTTACAAATTAATAAAGCATAAATCCATCCAAAGTGTACAATCAATGTAGTCACATATTTGTGCATTCATCACTTCAGTCAATCTTAGAACACTTTCATTATTCCAGTAATAATAATAATAATAAACAAAAAACAAACAAAATTCATCAACTCTCAGTCTCTCCATGATTTCCCTGCAGTAAATAGCTGCTATTCTTTTCCCATCTCTCTAGTATATTTGTAAAAACAGTCTTATATGTTCAATGTCACTCATATTTGTGTTTTACATGAGGTTTTACTGTCATATACAATGCCATGTTAAAGGTTTTAGCTTTCCTTCTAGCATATCATGGTGTTTGTAACTAGCAGTGCTATTATACAGGTATGACAGTGGTTGAAAAGGAAAGTCTAAGTTCATGTATATTTCCTAGTCATTTTTAAAGGTCAAGTTCAGATTCTTTTTAGTTACAGAAATATTGTGAGACCCCAGAAGCAGTGTTCAACTGCAATTTCAGAATCAATATCTTGAATTATGCTAGCATAAAAATAGATGACTATTTTTGTTTGCTAATTATATTTTATCAGTGAGGATACTATATAGAGTAATTCTAATTAATTAGAAGTCAACATATAACTATTTATTTATCTACTTTACTCATTCATCAACTAATATTCATTGAGTGCTATTGTGATAGCTGCAAAAATATAGAACACATATTCAACTAATTTAATCAGCTTGTTTTAGTTACTTGACAGGATTTTAGGAATTACCTTAAAATTTTTTCCTGTCAAAACAAAAGTGTATTCAAAGTTGATATTTAGTGGTATTTGTTTAATTTCACTTATATTATGTTTACTTACAATTTGCTGATGCATGTTTCATTACACCCCTCTATCTACTATGACAAGATATATGGTATGGTAGTGTCTATTAATTCCTTGACAGTGAAAATAGAAAAATAAATGGTTCCATAGTTCTTTCATGCCATGGGCACTCCAGAAGTCAAGTTACTTTATATATATATATAATATATATATATATTATAATATATATATATATACTTTTTCTTTTCCTTATGCCATCCTCAGCCCATTCATTAATTCAGTAATTTGTTTAATCATTTATACTAGTTATTTCACTACATTTGGTGGTACAAAAAAGGTATGAAAAATCACACACAATATCTGAGCATATGGAACCAACTATTCAATGGAATAAATAATCATTAATCACACAAATAAAACTTGCTGTTACGAAACCTTAGAACTACTAAATTCTGAACTATATATCTCATTTTATAATGAAGGAAAGTTTGGGTTTTGATTTCTTTATTTGATTGTTTGTTTGGTGAAAAAAATAAAACCACATCTCAATTATGTCTAATTATTTTTTCTTTTCATCAATATGGCATTTAGGATGTTAAGATTCTCATGAAAGGAAATAAAGAAAAACACAAAGTATAGAACTGAGGGAAGGAAACTACACGTTGGTGACTGAGTTAATTCTATTAGGATTTCCAACTCGCCCTGAGTTGCAGATTGTTCTATTCCTTATGTTCCTGCACAGTCAACCCAATTCTTTGGTTGTTGGGATGCAAGTGCACACTCTATTGCTTGTGTCAGGGGTTTTATAGTCTACAAAGCTTAAAATATTTTGCATCTGATGCTTACAAAATCATCTGAATTATTGTATTGACAGAAATTTGCCTTGACTTCAGTTTTATATCCTTGCAAATAATGCTACTGTGAAAATTTTTGTGCATGCCTTTGTAGGGATGTTTGCTCATTTCTCTTGGATATAAAATGAGGAATTCAGTTTTTGGGTTCTGTGCTATATAAATGTCCAGCTATAGTAAATAATGCCAAACCCCTTTCCAAATAGAGAAGACAATTCTCACTTGTCCTACTAATGTGTAAGAGTTGCAGTAGTTCCATATGCACACCAATTATTGTTCTAATTACCATCATTTTGGCCTTTCTATAGGTGAATCGAGATACTGCACTGAGGTTAAAATTTTTATTTACTTGAACAATAAAATGAAATTGGATATCTACTTCTATGAAATATCTATGAAAGTCAGAATGTGAATAAAAGACCACTTACAAGGGCTTTGTTTAAAAGTACTTGACCTTGTGATAATCCCACTATCTCACTGATATCATTATAATTGTTATATCTGGTCAAATCAGCCTAGATAAGCTATACCTTCCTTTTTCATACAGGTGAAGCAACTCTTTTTTTTTTTTTTTTTTCCATATCAGTACAATAGTGGGATGGGTTTAAGTAGCATTATATTCATAGGTATACTATAGACAAAAGGTAGCAGTTGGAAAGGTCCTTAGTGATAATTGAAATTGAGCCCCATTTTGCAATAACCAAGAATGTTGAATTCCCATCCTGAGGAATTCTGTTACATTCTCTAATAGGATGGCAAGAATCCCCCTAGTACAAGGGCAGTGCCTAGTGAAGGAAAGCAGATCATTATGCCAGGCCTTTGATATTGATGATTGTACTTACGAATCTTTCCTTGTGAAATTGAAACTTAGCCTAGTATTATATAGTACCTAAGAGTTACCTCCTGAAGCCTCCTTGTTACTCAAATATGGCTTCTCCCTAAACCAAACTCAGCATATAAATGCACTTCTTTCCCCCCACACCCCCAGCATGGGACGTGACTCCTGGGGATGAGCTTCCCTGGCACCAGGGGACTATTACCAAGAGTAAACTAGCAATGAATCTGGAGAAAGACCTTGAACAAAAGGGGAAAATGGTAAATACAAATGAGTTTTTATGGCTAAGAGATTTTAAAGTGAGTCAGAAGATCATTCCAGAGGTTATGCATGTCTCAACAGGATTTCATTGACTGCCACAGTAAACAGTACCTCAAACAGCAGTGCTCCTGAGGGCTCTAGAGACATCCAGACATTATAAGCAGGGCAGACAAGCTCGTAATTCTGTATCTTGTCAGTGGGCTTTATTTTGGAATTTTGCTCCCCAGTGTAGCAGTTAGACTCATTTATAGTTTCCCTACACATGGCTTTTCTGTTCCTTTTATTTGAACCTGTAATTAGCATTATACTTATTAAATATATGTCCCAGAGACTTAAATGTTTGGTCCATCTATGTGCCGTTTGGGCCCTGAATCTCAGCAGAGTTACCACACCTTCTCTCCAGTTCATTGGACACACCCAGGACAACTAACAAGGAGATGATGATGGACAACACCCATTCCAAGGAACAGAGTGTCTGCAACTGCAAGCAAGATAATTCCACACATCTGCCCTGTGCAATCTAAACCCCCTCTCAATTAGAGTCGGAGTGGTCATCACCATCCCAGAATCCTCAAGATTGGGGAATGAACAATGGACTAAAGTAGACTTATTATTATTCTATTATAGATATTATTATTACAGCAATGGAAGAACTTTTTTCATTGATATAAAGGCAGTGGCCACCAGAGGTTCTGAGGGGAGGGAGAGGGAAGAATATGTGTAATAGGGGGGCATTTTCATGACATTTGAGTTGTCCTGAATGACATTGCAATGGTGGATACAGGCCATTATATATTTTGTCATAACCTACAAAATTGTGTGGGACAGAAGTAAACTACAATGTAAGCTATAATCCATGGTTAGCAGCAATGCTTCAGTATGTGCTCATCAATGTACCACACTAATGAGGGATGCTGTTAATGTGGGAAGGTGTATGTGTGGGGAATGGGGCATATAGGAATCTCCTATATTTTTTATGTAACATTTATGTAATCTAAAACTTTTTAAAAATAAAAATAATAGTAATAATAATAATAAAAGAATTTGAGCTCCTCTTTTACAGAGAGAGAAATGAAGTCTAGCAAGGAAGCTTGATTGTTAAAGGTCACAGTGATTTGAGTGGCACTTGGCACCTAGTTGATCTCATGCTCCTGAAGAAGGATTTTTTCAAGGGAGATAAGTTGCAGCTTCTGGTTTTAATGCCTACCTCCCACTAACTGCGGCACTGAGTGTTATTTCTACTCTATTCTTACAAATACAGTTAAGCAGGGAATCACCATTAAATATCCATCTATTTGCTGTTTTGTACATGTAACCAATCTACCATTACCTTTCCATTCCTATGTTTAGGGATTTCAGTGACAAGGCTTAAAACAAGGTAATAGGTAAAAGAACATGCCTGAAATTTTAACTCACTATTAGCACATATTGTTAATATCATATTTGGAAGAAATCTCATTAGTCAGTGTATATTTGTGGAAGGGTATGAGGTAGAGAAACAGAAAGAAAGTGACTAGTGGGAAATGAAGAAACAGGTTAAAATATATCAAATCCTTTTGATGTTATTTTCCCACTACGTCTTTAGAATTCCAAGGTAGAAAGGCCACTGCATACCATCTTCCCAAGCTCTTATTTTAGTCATAAATCTCCTAAAATTATTCCCAATAATTTGTTAGTTAACCACTATTTGCACAATTAAGGTAGAGGAAGTGATACCGAACAAAAGCAAGGTTGTTTGCCCGATGCATTTCTTAATGACCAATTCCTGAAACATTGCGGTTTCAAAGAGAGAAGAGTTTACTGCCAGTGCATAGCAAGGAGAACAGATGGCCTAATGGCCTAAAATGAGTCCCTCTAAACTGGAGTAATTCTGATAGTTTTATAGTACCCAAAGACAGGCAGGTTTAAAATAAAGAATAATTTGGGTGGGGTTGGCTCAGGTTCCTTCATTAATAAACATTAAGGGGCTGTCTAGTGATCATAAGACTTTAAACTTGTATAGCAGGATGGGGGTTTCAAAAGGGGGTCAATCACAAGGATTTTACAATCACAAGATAAAGGTCATAATAGTTGTTTAATCATTATCAGAGATCAAGGTATCTAGATTCTAGTTCAGCAAGTTTCATTAATTCCAAGTATGCACTTTTGTCTATTCTACAATATACTAAAAAGTGAAAAGGCATCTATATAATGATTCAGTAATCATACTCATGTGATAATTGTTAACCCTCAGTTACAGAAGCACAATATCAAATCAGTCAGTTCAATTTTTAGTCATTCATTTATAGGGCTTAAAATTTCCCTATCTTTAGGTCACACCCACTAAGGCTAATTTTTTAAAAGGGGACAATATGGAAATCAAATCAGTCTTTAGACTCAGTAATATATGATGTCATACAGAAAGGAGATGATTTAATTAGGTGCCATGTTTGCATGTTCCTAATTAGCGGCAGTCCCCTGCAATTGTTTGGACTTTAATATTTTAATGTCAAACTCAGTATTATGCAATGCTACTGAAACAATTCCAGCACATTATGGGTTAAAAATATGGGAGAGGAGGAAACCTTTAAAGCTATTTGTCTAAACAAGCATTCTTCATAGGCTTTTTCTACTCCTATACTTTCCCCTAACAAGTTCCTGTCTTCCTTAAAGAAATGCCAAATTGAAAACCAGAGGGGATCTTTGGCTTTACTCCTATTCTCAAATGTTTTCACACAGAGCATTTTACAATAGAGATATCAAAGCCTAGAATGTTCAGTAACTTTTAGCTTGTTCAATTATAATACATAATTAGGAATGTTTTTGAGTCTTCTATGATCCTTCAAATATATGCCATATTCATGTTTTCTCATCAAGGTGATTCAGTGCTTTGGCCATTAGAAAAGTAAAACAAAGCCAGATAAAGTAGGCAAATATCAAAAAATTATATTGTTGAATTCTCTTTATACCCCTAAATAATTAATGTACTTTTCTTCATACATCCATAGCCTTCAGTAACCACAAACAGTATGTGTAATTTTTTTGCAAATCATAAAATATATAATCAGGGCACAAATATAGCCTCGGTTAATTTTGTTTTGACAAGCCTCTATGGAGCAATTAAAATATTACTGGGGTTTTGATTTTATCAATTATTTGTTTATATTCCATTTTGTGTCCCAGACATGGAGCAGAATATGTGGATAAGAGAAAGGAAACACTCAGATCTTGAGCACAAACTGTTCACAATCCCATATTGAAATAAATGATTTAGTAAACAGAATAATATTTTCAAAATGCTCTGAGGAGAGGGTTGCTTGTGAATCCAAAAGGAGTAATTTTCCCCTGCTGAGAATAGGGAAGAAAGGAAGGAAACTTTCTGGATGAAGTGATAGAGGCATTAAGAATTACCATTCAAGGATATGCTTTCCTGAGGCCCTTCCCTTTGTTCTTTATGTCCTAAGCTTTTTATTTATTTATTTATTTTTAAAAAATTTTTATTGTGGGTAAAAATCAAAATTTTCACAATATATACCAATATTTGTAAAATGATATATAAATATATATGCATATATGTGCATTTGCTTACAAAAATGTTATTTATATATATATAGATATATTTTAAGAGGTGCTTAGATTACCGAAAATATTACACGGAACCCACTGGGATTCCCATGTTGCCCACCTCCCACACCTCCCACCACATCCCACACAAACATCTCCCACAAGTGTGGCCCACCACCCTCAATGGACTTACACATCCTGGGGCCTTGCCACCAACCATAGACCACAGTTCACATCGTCCTAAGCTTTTTGAACCTTATTTCTTCTTTAAAGGCAAGGTGTAGACCTCCCCGAGTCCTCTAATTTCCAGTCCCTCTGACTATAATTGTTTCCTCTCTCTAAGTTAAATCATTTCTCATCATTTAGATCTGAGACAGAATTTCTCGTTTCAGGGAAGCCTGCCTTCTCTACATACCAAATCCAGACATGTTGTTTTGGATTTACAGCACCCAGCCTTTATATTTCATAATTATTGAGGCTTTTATGAATTTTATGTATGCTTAATTAAATAACATTTGCTGCTTCAACTAGATTATAATATTCATTAGTGTAAAACTACTGGATTCACCATAAAATACTAAGCACCTAAATGTACAACAGAGACTTAGTAAGCACTCAATGTATCTTAGAATATTTGAAATAGAGTAAAAATGATAAAAGAATAAATTAGAGGTAACAAGAAGCATCAGTTAGTATTTCACAAAGAAAAAGTACTATATATAAATTTAGGATCTCTCAATGTAGCCATTTAAGAAAGTGAAAAATTTTGCTATGATTGGAAATTTGTACAAACAATCTTTTTTTCAAATGAGTATTTTAGGCAAATTATTTGTCGTTTCATATCATATAATTTATAAAAACAACAACCACAGCTATATATATATATATATATACATAAATATTGTTTAATACAAATATTTAAAACAATCATTTATTTTTCATTCTTTCTATGGCCTCTTTTACATCTTTGTTCTGTAAGCTGTAAATCAAAGGATTTAACGTGGGAATCACAAGAGCGTAAAACAATGAGGTCATTTTGTCTTGATCTAAGGAGTAAGAAGAACTGGACCGGAAATACATGAAGAGCAGGTTTCCTTGGAAAATTGTAACAGCAGTCAAGTCAGATGTGCAGGTGGAGAAAGCTTTGAATCTCCCCTCATCTGAGTGGATCTTTAAAACTGATAGGATGATATAACAGTAAGACACTATGACTCCTGAAATGGTACTAAGTTCAATGAAGCCAAAAATGGTGAATATCACTAACTCATTGACCTGTGTATCTGAGCAAGATAGCAACAGAAGAGGAGGTATATCACAGAAGTGATTAATCTCATTTGACCCACAGAAGCATAAGCGGAATATTAATGTCGTATTTGCCAATGCATCCACCATTCCCACCAGGTAAACCCCAGCCATGAACATGGTGCACACCCTGCTGGACATGTTGACTGTATAGAGCAAGGGGTTACTTATCAAAGGCCATCACTGCCAGCAGGAGACACTCAGAATCTGCAGAGATACAAGACGAAGAATTGCAGAGCACAAGCAAAAAAAGGAATTGATTTATTTTTGGCAAAAGGTCCACAAGCTTCTTGGGCCCAATTGTTGTGGAATAGCAGAGGTCACAGAAGGAGAGGTGGCTGAGGAAAAAGTACATCAGTGTGTGAAGCTGGGAATCCATTCTAATTGAAATGATCATTCCGACATTTGCCAAAATATTGAGATAAACAACTAGAAGTATGGTGAATAGGGTATCTTTGATCCCAGAGTTAGTAGTTATTCCCAAGAAAATGAATTTAGTCAAGGAGGAGCAATTTCCCCTGTCCATTCTTCTTTGTTCTTTAAACTGTTTCAAAAATGATAAGAAAATAGCAGCTCCACAATTAACTATCTGGACATCCACAAGCTATTATCTGTAAAGCAGAAAGTGATTTGTTTCCCTAAATTTTATTTTTATCCTCAAAAATGCCAGGTTATGTGGCACTTTTAAAGAGGCATTAATTTCTCATTGAAAAACCAAAAAGTTTTGGGTCAGAAATTGGGATACTTTGATTTTAAATCTTCATGTCATTCATAAGACAAGCAGTAGATTTGACTGAACTGAAAGCTCATTCTTGAACACAATGATGTCAAGGTAACACCAAAGTTAGATGGACAAGACTAGAAAGTACAGCACTAAAAATCTCATATATTTGAAAATAAATACAGAAATGGACTTAAACACGGCCATTTTATTGTATTCCTCAGGAATTTAAAGTTTAACAACAAAGAGCATATCACTAAATTAATGATATTGCATGTAATTTAATAAAATCAATTATGTTACTATTTGTGGTGTATAATTTCTTTAGTGTTTTTTGAAAAATGATACATATTTTATTGAGACCTTTTCTATCATACTTCATCATTTATTTTCCTAGTGTTTATAACTCAATTCTGTGACTGAACTGGCAAAATCCCTTGAGAAACCAGCAGATGTGCTACAAAAAAGTGGGAACAACAGAATTTAATACATGTATTTCTCTTTGTATTTTAAACTGGTTTTTCCATTAAAAATGACATGAGTAAAATAACAATAAATATTTTGTAGCTATATAGGATTCTGCCTCTTGTATATGTGTGTGTCTTTATGTGTGTATTTGGTGTGTTTTCATGCATGTGCCATTCTGTTGCTATATGAGAATTAGAATGTAGATTTTGGTCTGATTTTAATTTTTTATAGAATTAAGTGTTATTATAGTGGTCCATATGGGCTTGAATTTACACATATTTAAATATACTGGTCCCTGTGAAGTGATATCTCAATTATTATTGGCAAAAGACTAGAATAAACTAATAATAACAATTAATTTACTATTGCACAGAGGTAAAAATGGCTTACTTATAAATCTTAAAATATGAATATGTAAAATCTATATATTTTGTATAGACATCAGGTCAGTCAAATTAGATTTCAGAGTTCATTGAATGGAGTAAGTAGACATATAATGATAAAAATTCCTCAATACTTGATTCTGTATTTTTTCTAAAAAATATAAGAAATTTTTTCCTCTATCCTTTAAATTTGATAACTCAGAAACCTGCCTTAGTTGGACAAATCTTTCTGGCCATTTCTCTAGTAAGTGAACAATAGGAAGAACACATTTTATTTTTTTCTAATGACTGTTGGGACTTAAGTCCCTAAAGTCTCTGCCTTCACTCTACTGTTCTATGTAAACATGCGATTTATTATATTTCTTGTTCTGTGTTTTCCCCTGTGAATGCTATCACAGAGACTGAACTTTTAATTCTTCACTCTTACTACCAAATTGATCAGTGTCAGGAAGGGAACCACAATGATTTTAGTGTATGCTTCAAAGCTACCCTGAATCTATACCCTCTGCCTACAGGCCAAGAAGTTTCCTGATGAAACTCCTTAGACTCTCCATTTAATGACTTTAATCTCCCTTCATTTTTCAGTCTCTTTCTTCCATTTCTGAAACAGGCTCCTTCAATTTCCCTTTTAGAAACCTGACAATTCTTCAATGGTTATCTTAAACATCATTTTAAAATTAAGCATGTGTGATTGCCTTTTCCCAAACATGTTCAATCCACTGTAATTCAATAATTTTATGAATGTACAGCATCCAATATACTTGGAATACTTTTGAATTATGTTTAATTTCTTAACAGAAATGTCTCTTTCTGACACTATAACCTCCTTAATAATAAAATCAGATTTG
Organism: Tolypeutes matacus; assembly: GCA_026826555.1. Lineage (NCBI taxonomy): Eukaryota > Metazoa > Chordata > Mammalia > Cingulata > Chlamyphoridae > Tolypeutes > Tolypeutes matacus. Next base: position 1,535,782 of record JAKSZT010054356.1, on the reverse strand, counting down.
GCTAATTTTTTAAAATAAAATTTTATTGATGTAAATCATTCATACATGAACATACATGCACAATAAGTGTACAATAAAAGTTGTGAACTTACAAAACAAGCATGCATATCATCATATAGGGCTCCCATACAATACCCCACCATCAACACCTTACATTGTTGTGAAATATTTGTTACACTTGATGATAGGACTTTTTTTTTTCAGAGGTACCAGGGATTTAACCCTGAACCTCCTACATGGGAAGCAGGCATTCATCCACTGATTATCATCAAAATATTACTACTAGCTACAGCCTCTATCTTGAATTTGGTGTATTTCCCCCCAACCCACCCAATTATTAACACCCTGCATTAGTATTATGTATTTGTTATTGATCATGAGAGAATGTTCTCATATCTATTTTTGTTAACCACAGTCAGGTTTCGACCACTGGATTCCCTATGTTATACAGTTTCATGCTTTGTCCATTCCATTCAAAGTGGCTCTCATTTTCATCACAGAGTTGTGCTATAATCACTTCACTCAATTTTAGAACGTTCTCATTACTCTGAAAGGAAAATTCCCATACCCACGAATACCCCTAACATTATGCCTTAGAATTAATATATTTTCTTTGCCAATGCTGCAAAAAATATTACAATATTACTGTTAACTATTCTCCATAAGGTAAATTAATTGTAATTTTCTTGTGTATCACCAAATTCTTAACATGTTGTAAAAGAACATTCTTATGTTATACTCTTTTTTTAATATACTTAAAATTTTTTTAAAAGATACTTAGATTACATAAATGTTATATAAAAAATACAGGGGATTTCCATATGCCCCACTCACTCCCTACCCTTCCCATATTTTCCCACATTAACAACATCCTTCATTAGTGTTGTGCATTTTTCACAATTGATGAACACATGTTGCAGCAACGCCACTAAGCGTGAATTATAGTTTACATTGTAGTTTACACTCTCTTCTGCACATTTTTGTAATTTATGACAAGATATATAATGGCCTGTATCTGTCATTGCAATGTCATTCAGGACAATTCCCAAGTCCTGAAAATGCCACCAAATTACACCTATTTTTCCCTCTCCCTCCCCTCAGAACCTTCATTAGGCACTGCCTCCACATCAATGATAAAGGTTCTTCCATTGCTAGAATCACAATAAGTCTATAGTAGAATAACAGTTAAGTCTACTGTAGTCCATCATTCATTCCCCAGTCCTGAGGATTCTCGGATGGTGATGCCCACTCCACCCCTAATTGAGAAGAGGCTTAGATCCCATGGGGCACATGGATGGGACTATCTTGCTTGCAGTTGCAGACTCTCTCTGTTCCTTGAGATGGTCATTGTCTAACATCATCTCCTTGTTAGTTGTTCTGGATGAGTCTAATGACCTGGAGAGTAGGAATTGAAAATACGCTGAGATTCAGGGCCCAACTGGTACATGGAAAGCCCAGAGATTCAAGTCTCTTAAACATACACCTATCAAGTCTAGTACTAACTATAGGTTTAAATAGTAGGAGCAGAAGAGCCATGTGTAGGGAAACCACAACTGAGTCCAATTCTGTCACCCTTGGGAGCATAAATTCCAAAGTAGGGTCCACTGGTTGGTCGCCTAACTCCTGAACTGTCTATCCTGCTTATAGTGTCTGGTTGTCTCCAGAGCACTCAGGAGTCACCTAGGAAGGTACTGGAAAGATAAAGAAGCCAGAGGAAAACCATGTGTTGTTAGCCCCTGTGGCTGGAAGTGGCACATATACCCTCCCCTCAGGGCAAATAGCCTAGGTGGAGGCCCTGGCTCCTTGCTCTGAAAAGTGTGAGGGGACATTCCCTGGGAGGAAGAGGGGTCTGGGAGGGTGGAAAGTGGTTTCTTTGCAGTGAGTTTGGCCAACTGAACCCCCTTTGAATTTCGGAAGGGACCCTGACCTGACTGGGAGAGGGTAGGGAGGATCTCCTCAGTCAGGCTGTCACACCCAGCTTCCCTGGGAAAGAGAGGAAATAGATTGGAGAGGGGGTGGGGACAGACAGGCACTTTAATCAGCAGGATTCAGGCAAACTGCTAGGAATCTAACCTGCCTGAGGGAAAGGGGACAGAAAGCTTTCTGAAAGGATAAGGAACCTAAGTAGACATTTTAGCTCAGTGGAGGAATTCCCACCTTGCATATGAGTTCCCTGGTTCCATTCCCAGCTCTTCTTAAAGAAGTGATCCACTGAGTTATCAGGCATCCAGCTGATAGCTTTATGACAGGAAACATATAGACATAATTTTTGTATTAGCTTTTCTTGGATCTCTTAATTTTTTGAAAAAAGGTAACTTTTTTTTTTTTTCTTCCTTATTTTACTCACTAAAACTCGGTTCAAAATTTGCAGAGGGGAGGCTGCAGGGGGATTGATTAGTGAACATCGGCCTAAGGGGAAGGCTGTTTTACCTTGTTTTTTTTTTTTCTCTCTCTCTCTTTCAAGACAGTTGATGCTGTCTTGTTTCTTCTTTGTTGTGTTTCTCCTTTCTTTGTTTCCCTATTTTGTCTTTTACTGATTTTTTTCCACCTCTGCTATTTCTTTTCTTTCCTTCATAGTTCCATTTTCTGTTTTCTGTTGTTGTTCTTTCATTCCACCTTTTTTCTTGGGGCTTCAATTTTTCTTGCTTTTATTTCTCTCTCTGTTTTTCTCTGCTTTCTTTATTTTTTTACTTTTTTTCTTTTCCTCTTTTCTCATCATTCCAGCCTTTTATTTCATTCTCTATATATTTTTCTCTATTTTGTTACTTATTTCATTGATTCTATTCCACTTTTAAAATTTTTATTCTTCTGTATGTCTTATTTGTGTTAATTATTCTTTTTCCGAGGTGTTGTATCGTTCCTCTTCTACATTTTGCTATTATTATTACTATTATCCTTTTTCTTTTCTTATCTCTTTCCTTTTCTCTGGTCCTATTATTTTTTCCCCAAGGGAACATAGACAACAGCAAGGAAATAGAATAAGAGGCATGAAGTGTCAAAGTGAAACCTTACCACACACACAAATACAAAACAAAATAAAACTCTAGAGTAGAGAGAGAAACTAATTAGGTGAATAAACCCACCAAAATAAACAGAAGCCTAGACACCAACAAAAAATTACAAGCCATACTAAGAAACAGGAAGACAGGGCCCAGTCCAAGGAACAAACTAAAAACCAGGAGGAGATACAGAACAATGAACAACTAATTAGAGATGTCCAATCAAATATCATGAATCAACTTAATGAAGTGAAAGAAAAGATTAAAGATATTAAGAAGACACTAGGAGAACATACTGAAGAAATTGTAAGCATACTTAAAAAGATAATGGATATTATCTTTGTGATTAAAGGCACAATGGAAAAAACCATATATTATACTCATAACCACAATCTTTATACACAACCAAAATCACTATGTTATACATACATTAGATTATTTTATAGTTTCCTTTCAATTGACATTTGCATCCATAGACTACCCCTTTCAGCCACAATCACATTTATAAATTGGCAGTGTTAACTGTACTCACTATAATTGTGTTACCATCAACTCTATTCATTTCCACACTTTTGCAATAAAACTTATTAAAAAGTCTCCTTATATTAAACACCAACTCACATTCTCAACCTGCATTCTATCTCTTAGTAACCTGTACTTTACATTTTGCCTCCCAGAGTTTATTCATCATATTTAGTTCACATTAGACATTTAGTTCATATTAGTGAGACCATACATTTGTCCTTCCATTTCTGGCTCACCCCAATATAATATCCTCAAGGCTCATCCATGCTGCCAAACACATCTCAAATTCACCTCTTCTTACAGCTGAATAGCACTGTGTTATATGCATTCACCACACACTGTCTATCCATTCATTGATTGATGGACACCCAGGTGGATTCCATACTTCAGCAAACCTGAATAATGCCACAAGGACAACTAGCCCTGCTCTCAGTAACTCTGAATACATTGCCAGCAAGGGGATTGCTGAATTATAAGGCAGTTCCACACCCAGCTTCCTAAGATACTGCCAAACTCTCCTCACCATGGCCTCACCACTCCACACTCCCACCAACACATAGACCCAGCACCTGCAGTCCTCTGCCTTTGATTAAAGGTCATTCTATAAGGAGTAAAATTCTTTAAAGTCAGGAAGTGAAAGTCTTCCAACTTAATTCTTCTTTTTAAAGATATTTTTAGGTATTTGAGGCCCTTTACCCTTACAAATAAATTTGATAATTGGATGTTCCATTTCTGCAAAAATGGCTGTTGGGATTTTAATTGGGATTGTATTGAATCTGTCAATCAGTTTTGGTAGAATTGACATCTTAAGGAGGTTTAGTTTTCCAATCCATGAAAAGACAATGTCCATCCATTTATTTAGGTCTTCTTTGGTTTCCTTTAGCAATGTTTTCTAGTTTTCTGAATACAGGTTCTTTATTCTTTGTTAAGGTTATTCCTAAACTGTGATTCTTTGAGTAGCTATTATAAATGGATTTTTTTTTTTACTTCCTCTTGAGATTGTTCATCAGTAGTACATAGAAACAGTACTGACTTTTACATATTAATCTTGTATTCTGTCACTTTGCTGAAGTCATCAATTAGTCATAGCAGATTTTTATGTGGATCTTTCAGGATTTTCTAGATATAAGATCATATCATCAGTGCATAGTGAAAGTTTTACTTCTTCCTTTCCAATTTTGGAAACTTTTATTTCTTTTTCTTGTATAATTGCCCTAGCTAGAACTTCTAGCACAATATTGAATAACAGTGGTAACTGTGAACATGCTTGTCTTGTTTCTGATCTCAGTGGAAAAGCTTTCAGTCTTTCACTGTTCAATCAATGCTAACTGTGTTTCATATATGCACTTCACCAAGTTGAGAAAGTTTCTTTCTATTCCTATCTTTTGGAGTGCTTTTATCAGGAAAGGATGCTGTACTTTATCAAATGCCTTTTCTGCATCAATCGAGATGATCATGTGAGTTTTCTTCTTCAATCTATTAATGTGATTTATTACCCTAAGTGATTTTTTGGTGTTGAACCACCCTTGCATACCTGGGATAATATTCACAGGATCATGGTGCATAATTATTTTAATGTGCTTTTGGATTCAGTTTGCAAGTATTTTGGTCTGAGAATTTTTGCATCTATATTCATTAGAAAAATTGGGTCTGTAATTTTCTTTTTTCATAGTGTCTTTATCTGTTTTGGTATTAGGGTGATATTTGCTTCATAGAATGAGTTTGGTAACATTCCTTCCTGTTCAATTTTTTGGAAGAGCATGAACAAGATTGACATTAGGGGCATCTTTGAATGATTGGTAAAATTCACCTGTGAAGCTATCTGGTCATAGGCTTTCTATTTTGGGGAGGGTTTTGATGACTGTTTCAATCTCTTTACTTGTGATTGGTTTGTTGAGGTCTTCTCCTAGAATCGCCATAGGATGTTTGCAAGTTTCTAGGAATTTGTCCTTTTTGTCTACATTTGTAGTTTTTGATGTACAGTTGTTCATAGTATCCTTTTATGATCTCACATTTCTGTGGGATCAGTGATAAGTCCCCCTTCTCCTTATATTTTCCAATTTTTTTTTTAATTCTGCTTCATTCTGCGTTTAATTGAATTCACATATATATTCCACAGCTGTTAGTTACTTGACAATGTTGTGCTCCCATTACCACCATCTATGTCCAAAAAATTTCCATTGTTCCATATAGGAACTCTGTACATTTTATACCTTAACTTCCCATTCCCTATCCCCTCTATGTCCCCTTGTTACATATATTCTAGATTTTGACTATGATTTTGCTACTTCTATTTCATATCAATGAAATCATTCAATATTTGTTATTTTACATCTGTTTTATTTTACTCAGTATGATGTTGTCAAAATTCATCCATGTTGTAGTATATGTCAAGACTTCATTTCTTTTTAAGGCTGAATAATATTCCATTGTATGTGTATACCACATTTTGTTTATCTGTTCATCGGCTGATGGACAGAATGTAAGTTCTGGGTCTTATATTTAGCTTTTTGACCAAGTTTGGTAATTGTGAATAACACCACTATGAACTTACCAATGTATAACTATCTGTTGGTTTCCCTGCTTTCAATTTTTTGTGTATACACTTAGAAGTATGATTGTTGGTTCCTATGGTAATTTTCTATTTAACTTACTGAGGAACTACCAAACCATCTGTCACAGTGGCTGCGCTATTTTATGTTGTTATCAGGAATGAATGAATGAGTGTTTCTATTTCTCTGCATCCTCTCCAATACTTATAATTTTACATTTTTTATAGTAGCCATTCTAATGGTTGTGAAATGGTATCTCATTTTGATTTTCATTTGCATTTCCCTGATGGCTAAAGATGTTGAGCATCTTTTCATGTGCTTTCTAGCTATTTGTAGTTCTTCTCTGTAGAGATATCTTTTCAACTCTTTTGCACATTTTGAATTGGGTTGTTTGTTTCTGTTGCTAATTTGAAGTATTTATTTATATATTAGGGATATTAAACCTTTACCCAATATATGGTTTCCAAATATTTTCTCCCGTTGTGGAGGATGTCATATTACTATCATGATAAAGACCTGAGAGACATAAAAATTTTAAATTATGATGAGATCCTATTTATCTATATTTTCTTTTTTTTCCTGCTTGTGCATTGAGACTTAAGTCTAAGAATTGTCTAACCGAAGGTACTGAGGATTCTTTCCTACTTATTCTCCTAAGAGTTTGATATTTCTGGCTCTTATATTTAGCTCTTTGACCCAGTTGAGTTGATTTTTTCATAAGTTTTGAGGTAGGGGTCCTCTTCATTTTTCTTTTTTTTTTTCAAATGTGATACAATTTTTGTAGCACTATTTGCTGAAGAGATTGTTTTTTTCATAACTGAGTGGTCTTTGTTCCTTGGCCAAAAATCATGTGGCCTTACATGTGAGTGTTGATTTCTGAGCTCCATTTGATTGGCATATATGCTTGTCCTTGTGTCAGTATCAAGCTGTTTTGATTACTGTGGCTTGGTAATAACTTTTAAGAATGGAAAGTGTGATTACTCCAACTTCATACTTCTTTTCCAAGATACTTTTGGTTATTCGGGGCCCCTTACACTTCTGTATAAATTTAAAGATTTGCTTTTCCATTTCTGCAAAGAAGTTTTTTAGAATTTTGATTGGGATTGTATTGAATCTATGAATCATTTTGAGTAGGATCTTAGCAAAATTTAGTCTTCCAATCCGTGAACATGGACTATCTTTCCATATATTTAGGTCTTCTTTAACTTCTTTTAACAGTGATTTGTTGTTTTATGTGTACAGGTTCTTTACATCCTTGGTTAGATTTATCCCTAGATATTTTATTGTTTTAGTTGCAATTGTAAATGGAATTTTTAATTTTTTTTTCGGGATTTCTTCTTTTGATTGTTCATTGCTTGGGGTATTGATTTTGTACATTGTCACTTGCCCAATTTCATTTATTAGCTCTAGGACTTTGTTGCTGATTTTTTAGGATTTTCTGTATATAGGATCATGCCATCTGCAAATAGGTAAGGTTTTCCTTCTTCCTTTCTAATTTGGATAATTTTATTTCTTTTTTGTTGCCTAATTACTATTGTAAGAACTTCTAATACAATGTTGAAGGACAGTGGTGACAATGAACATACATGTTTTGTACCTGATCTTAGATGCAAAGTTTTCAAAATTTCACCATTAATGTTAGTATGGATTTTTCATTTATGCCCCTTAACATGCTCAGAATTTTACCTTCTATTCCTAGTGTTCTAAGTTTTTTTATCCAGAAAGGATATTGGATTTTGTCAAATGCCTTTTTGCCATCAATTAAGATAAACATGTGGTTTTCCCCCTTTATTCATGTAATGTGGTGTACTACATTAATTGATTGTCTTATGTTGAACAGTCCTTGTGTACCTGGGATAAATCCCACTTGGTCGTGGTGTATAATTCTTTTACTATGCTTTTGGACTCAGTTTGCTAGTGTTTTACTGAGGATTTTGTGTCTATATTCATAAAAGATATTTGTCTGTAATTTTCTTTTCTTGTGGTATCTTTATTTGTTTTTGGTATGAGGGTGATGACCTCATAGAATGAATTAGGAAGTGTTACCCTTCTTCAATTTTTTAAAAAGAGTTTGAGCAGAATTGGAGATAAGTCTCTTTGAATGTTTGGAAATATTGCCCTGTGAAATCATCTGTTATTGTTTTTGTTGTTGTTGTGATGTTTTTGATTACTAATTCAATCTCTACTAGTAATTGTTTTTTTCTGGAGAGAAAGTGAGCTTCTATTTCTTTTTAAGGCCGTGTAGGTACTTTGTGTGTTTCTTAGAATTTGCCCATTCAATCTTGGTCACTAAGTTATTGTTGTACAATTGTTCCTGGTATCCTTTTACAGTCCTTACTATTTCAGCAGGGTCAGTAGTAATATCTCTCTTTTCATTTCTGAATTTCACTATTTGTATCCCCTCTATTTTTTTCTTTGTCAATGTAGTAAATGGTTTGTAAATTTTATTGATCTTTTCAAAGAACCAACTTTTGGGTTTCTTGATTCCTCTATTGTGTTTTTCCCCTCTTTATTTTATTTATTTTCACTCAATTTATTTTCTTTCTTCCAATCCTTTTGGATTTAGTTTGCTCTTTCTTTTATACTTCTTTCAGTTTTGATGTTAGTTTTAGAATGTTGTATTTTCACTTTCATTCATTTCAAGTTAACACATACATTTTATTTCTTTGGATTTTAATTTACTTGTCCATTAAAAATGAAAATAGGGAGAGTACAATAAATATTTTGTAGATATATGATACTATTTCTTGTATATGTATGTGTCTTTACTTGTGTGTTTGCTGTGTTTGCATATGTTTGCTTCTCTGTTACTATATGAAAATTTGAATGTAGATTTTGGTCTGATTTTAATTTTTTCTATAACTAAGTATTATGCAATGTGGACCATGTGGATATGAAGTTATGCATATTTCTTCTTCTAATATGATACCATAGTTATTCTAGGAATAAAACTAGAATGAATTAAGCTAATAAGTATGGTGAAACCATCTGCACAGTAGTTAAAATGAAGGTTTGCTTCAGAATCTTGGTTTAGTAAAATATATGATTTCTTATACAAATTAGATGAGCCAAATTAGATTTCAGAATTCATTTAATAGAGAAGGTAGACATAAATGATTCATTAAAAAATTCCCAATATACATGATTCCTCATTTTCTTAAAAAAAAAGCATTTATTTTCCTATATTCTTTAAATTTGACAACTCAGAAACCTACCTTAGATGCATCAAGTCTTTCTGTCCATGCTTCTGGTAGGTGAAAATATGAAGAGCACATATATTTTTTTTCTCTAATGACTGTTGGGAGTTAAACCTCTGCCTTAACTCTGCTGTGTTATGTAAATATGACATTTATTAGATTTCTGGTTCTGTATTTTCCCTCATTAATGCTGCAACAACTTGAGCCAAGACTTAACTTCTAATTCTTCACTCATGTCACCAAATTGATCCATGTCAAGAATGGAACAAAACTGATTTTAATGTTATGAATCTCAACTACCCAGAATTCATACCCTCCTCCAGTCCAAGGAGATATCTAATGAAACTCATTAGACCCTCAACTTAATGCCTTTCATCTCCTTGACATTGTTCATCCTGTTTCATCCATTTCTGAGACAGGCTCCTTCACTTCCCCATTTAGAAATCTGACTATTTTTCAATGGTTATCTTAAAATGTTAAATTTTAATTAAGCGTGTTGATTGCCTTTCCCAAGACATGTGCAACCCATCATCATTTCAATGATTTTATGAATGTATAGCATATAACATATTTAGCATACTCTTGGATTATGTTTATTTTGTTAACAGATTTGTCTTTTTTCTACTTTGTAAGCTCCTTAGAAATGAAATCAGATATGGCTATTTTTTTTACTATCTTGAAATCCGTAGCATACAAACTTGTATCACTAATAACCATTTTGATTTTTTTGTTAAAACATTTGACATTGTTAGGCTGGTGAGTGATAGACAAAAAAATAGAATTAAAGGGGAGTTGGGGGCTGATTCAACTAAAATAGATAAAGTATGTAAAGGGTGCCATTGTGCCATGAGACACTCAGGCAATGATTCAAGGCCCAGCTCTGGTGGATATGGAAAGTGGCATAGGCTGGTGGATTAAAACGATCCATATGGGAAGCGGCTGTGGCTCAATCAGTAGGGCTTCCGTTTACCATATGGGAGGCCCCGGGTTCGGTTCCCGGGACCTCCTGGTGGGGGCAGGCCCGCCTGCACGGCGTGGTTAGCTGACCCAGCGAGCACAAGCAGCAAGGGGGGGATAAATGAATAAATAAATAAAATCTTTAAAAAAAAAAAAAAAAAAAAAACGATCCATATGGTTATAGTTCAGTCCACTGATGATTATGAAGTTCTTCTTCAGCCAGTCATAAGGTTTCCCTAGTTATTTAAACTGCTATCACTCACCATCTTGGGGGCTGCCCTCCACAGAAAGCATAAGTATACCAGGTGAGGTGGTTTGAAACTATATGCACAACTACAAAAAACACGTTCTTAAATCTAATCTATCCTTGTGGGTATAAGCCCATTGTACGTAGGGCCTTTTGATGAGGCTACATCAGTGATTCAGTGACCCACCTCATTCAGGGTGGGTCTTCATCCTCTTACTGGAGTCCTTTATAAATAGAATGAATACAGAGAAGAAGATCAAAAGAAAGCCATGGAAGCAAGAAGCAGAAATCAATGAAACTCAGAAGAGAAGGTAAAGACTAGCAGATATTGCCCTGTGTCTTGCCAGTAGCAGAGGAGCCAAGGATCACCAGCAGCTGGTCTTCAAGAAGAAAACATAACCCTGATGATGGCTTGACTTGGGCATTTTTCTTGGACTCAAAACTTTAAGTTTAGAAATAAATAAATTCCCATTGCTTAAGCAGAAACATTTTATGGTATTGATTTGAGCAGCCTAAGAAACTAAAACACCAGGCATCTTCCTGTGAAGCTCCTACATCATCTATTATTGAGGCTATTTTCTCTATTGCTGGCATGGATGATGTAGAGGAGTTTAGATTCACTATATAGCTCACTGGCACCAATAATTTATGTAAATCTTCAGATAATGGGTTAGTATGGAGAGAAAGCCATTGTTGCAAATAAGCATGCAATTTTTGTAGTGTACTAGATTGTGCACAAGCACTTTTAGGCCAAATGCAAGTGTCTTTGACACCTTCCACTTAATGTCAATGAGATTCACACAGTTATTGGCAAAGTCATTATTGTGGGTTTAGTTTGCATAAGAGCAAGGTATACTGTTTTTTTTTTGTTTGTTTTTTTTTTTTTTTTTTTTATTATGGGTAAAAATCAAAATTCTCACAATACATACAAACATTTGCATAATGATGTATAAATATATATGCATATATGTGTATTTGCTTACAAAAATGTTATTTATATATATATATATATACATTTATTTTAAGAGGTGCTTAGATTACCTAAAATATTACACGGAACCCACTGGGATTCCCATGTTGCCCACCTCCCACACCTCCCACCACATCCCACACAAACATCTCCCACAATGTAG
>JAKSZT010054356.1:1492467-1524072 GCA_026826555.1 Tolypeutes matacus | reverse complement strand
TCCCACACCTCCCACCACATCCCACACAAACATCTCCCACAATGTAGTCCACCAACCTCAATGAACTTACACATCCTGGAGCCATGCTACCAACCATAGACCACAGTTCACACTGTAGACCACACTCTCTCCCACTCAGTTCTGAGTGGTGTGTGCTGATTTAAAATGGCCTACATCCATTGCCACAACAGTACTCAGGACAACCTCCAACTCCCAAAGAAGCCCCTGTATTTCAACTGCTCATCCCCTCCCTACCCAAAGACTGTCAAGTGGCCACTGGCTCCACCTCATTGTTATAATTTCTTGCATTGCAAGAATCACCATATGTGAGCAAGAGAATACCATCAAGTCCACTCTAGTCCATAGTTCTTCCCCCAATCCAGAGGCGACTGGAATGGTGATGTCCACTCCAACTCCAAGTGAGAGAGGGCTTATATCCCATGGATATGGTGGGTGGGATGATCCTGCCTGCAGATGCAGGCCCTCTCCATTCCCTGGGATGGCCATTTCCCATCGTTGTCTCCTCACCAGGTGACTTGGATGAGTCCATTGAGGTATACTGTTAATACTTGTTTTTCAATGGAACTATATCATTGTTCTGTTCTTTTCCATAATTGGGTGCAGAACCTGAGTGCTATATACTTCCTATTTTGTTTTTGCCATAGACCCCACCCAACCCTGGAAACATCTAATTCATTTGCTTTCCCTACTATTAAAGTACCTGAGATTGGATCTCTCTCACAACTAATATTACTTATTGGAATGTTTTTTTTTTTTTTTACCGGGAGGTACTGGGGATCGAACCCCGGTCTCTCCATATGGTAGACGGACGCCGAACCTTTTGAGCCACATCCGTTTCCCACTTATTGGAATGTTTGCTCAGCCTCAGTGTCCCAACACTACTGAGCTCCCCTTTTTATTAATCTACAGAATGGGCTAAGTATCTGAGATAAGGTGGATTTGAAGAGTCTCCAGTAATTTATTAAGCCTATAAGGCTTGCATTTTCTTTACAATACAAGGAATTGGACACATTTGTACTTTATAAAGTGGCTGGAGTGATCTTTCTCTTATCCAACCAAACCACCTCTAGGAACTTTACAGACTGTCCAGGCCCCTGGATCTTGACATTGTTGAAGGCCAATCCTTGGCTCACCCAACATCAATCCCAATAAAACAGAGAGTATCTACAACTGCAAGTAAGACATTTCCATCCTTTTGCCCCATGGGATCTAAGCCCCCTCTCAGTCAGAAACAGAGTGGGCATCACCATCCCCAAATCCTCAGGACTGAGGAATGAACAAATAAAAGGGGGAAAATGCAACTGTGAACTAAAGTAGACTAATTATTATTCTAGCAATGGAAGAAATTGTAACATTGATATAAAAATAGTGGTCACCAGAGGGTCTGAGGGGAGGAAGAGGGAAAATTAAGAGCAACATGGGACATTTTTGGGACATTGGAATTGTTTTGAATGACATTGCAATGATGGATACAGGTCATTATACATAAAATTGTGTGGTGTAAAGTATAAACTATAATTTAAACTATTGATCGTGGTAAATAGCAATGCTTCCATATGTGTTCATCAATTGTAATGAATGTGCCACACTAATGAAATATGTTGTTAATGGGGAAAATTGTGAGAGGGGGGTGAGGTGAGGTATATGGGAATCCCCCTCTATTTTTGATGTAACATTTAGATAATCTAAAACTTCTTTAAAAATAAAATTTAAAACTGGCACTGTAATGGCAGTGCCACTTTTTTAAGAGTTGCAATACTATCAGAAGTAAGCATAATATCGTCAATGTAGTGAAACACAGCAAGATTTGGTGGCTTTTCCCATCTTGCTAGATTAGCTGCTACCATTCCGACAGATGGTAAGGCTATGATGGTACCCTTTTGGTGCCTTGTGGAAAGACCATTACTGCCCTCACTATGTAAATGCAAATTGATCTTGGCTGTCTTCAGATAGTGGGATACTGAAAAAGGCATTAGCTCAGTATAATACATACTGGAACTTTCCTAAGTGGTCTGAAAAGTTATCGAGAGCTTGACCAATACAACATTAGGCATTGTTGCTTGAATAGGAGGAACCACCTTATTCAATTCTAAATAATTGGCTGTCATTCTCCAACTACCAAAAGATTTTCTCACCATCCATCAGGACTACTAAATGGGCCCTTTGCTGGTATTATGACCCCATGTTGGCCAGTTCTTATAATGTTTCACTGATTTAAGCATGTCTTCCTGGGAGACAATTTTGTTTGGAATGGGTGATGTTTCTGGATGGAGGCAGGTGCATGGGGAACAATGAACAGCACCCCATATAATTGATTTCACCATACAGATGGAAAGGTGAAATTCACCACTATTGGGAGTAAAGTCTAAGTCTTCTAACACATCTGCCCTTGTTATATATTCAGGAATGGGAGAAATATATACAATTTACTTTAAGCAGATGAGGTGCCTGATTTAATGTTAGGATATTTTGCACTACTGTTATGGCTTTTCCCCCAAACCCATCTATCATCTTTCAGGGACCCATTTAATCTCTAGGGATTCCCATAGATGAGTGGGCATTCTTCTCAGTTTGGGCTCAATTGTGCAAATGGTTTGTTGGAGAGCAGTGGGTAACTAGCTCTACCTGAGGTTTCTGATTACCTACTGTAACTCGTATTTGCAGGCAACCATGTTCCCAGCCATAGCTTTTAAGAGTGGGGTGCATCTAACCCCTTACACCAGACTTACTTTCCTTGAGGGGTTCTGTAAGAATGAAAACCGTTGGCACAGATTTAGCTGTAGACCGTGGCTGATATCTTTTCTCCTGAGGAAACTTTTGCAAAATTAGTAAGACTTTTGCCAGAGTCCTATTATTATAACATTAAGTTGTTTATTTTTTCTATTGAGGTGCCTGTGGCAATTAAATCAACATAATTATTTACAAGTTACACTTACAGGCCCCCTCTACCTTCCCTTTTGAGGTCTCTTTGGTAAATTTCCTTGTCTCTTTTGACCATATTCTTTCTGTCTCATACAAGTCTCCCATTGCCTGTGAATGGCCTGACTGATTAGTAGGCTGAGAATAGCTACTAACATCCCATACCAAGATGGAGGTGCAGTTTGGAGGATTTTACACTTCATACCAGTCATAAACAGTTCATCTTCAGGTCCACAAATGTGTTCAACATATGCTGCATGCTTCATTCCTAATTCACTGACTATAGACTGTAATTCTTCCATAGATGACCATATGCCTATTGCGGTAGGCATATTCCCTTCATTAGGCCAGACCAATTTTGCAGTTGAAGTGTGTCAAACTAATAAATTCAGAATACTGTCTGGTCTTTTCCATGCCTGGTAAATATGGTGATGAAGAGAGGGTGGTTTGGTTATGTTAACCATTTTTGCCATTTCTACACCTGAAAGCATAATACCGTCTCCCCCTACAACGTGTAATCTTCAACCAAGTGGCCATGCTTTCTCAGCCCTTTTGTTGAACTTCTTCAGCTAATTCTACTAATTCTACAGGAGTGTAATCCCTCCTTACTGTTTGCTCCTGAGCAGGGATGTATTTCCAATGGTCATCAGGATCCCTGGTTGCTTTCTTTTTTGTAGTTCTTAATGACCTTGCTCACTTAGGCTAGTCTTCAATTTCAATTTCCTTCTCCCATAATGTTTTTTCTGCACTCCCCAGGGATCCCACACATTCAGATCCCAGCCATCCCTCTGGATAAACACTCAGACCTGCTTCCAGGCATCCTTAGTCCATGCATTTTCTCATCTTTAAGTGCATTATTTCTAATTGTCTTCCTAGGGTTTGCACCTTTTTTGCTAATACATCAGTGGTTTTGGAACATGCTAACCTAAAATCCTTATCTAGATCTAAAACCTCTTCTAATCTCTTCACTTCAGCTTCTGCTTTTATTTGGGCTTTGGTAGCATATCTACCTGCCCATAACAATGGCCACAGGGTGGTTGCAATTGCTTCTTTTCTTTGTGATTTCCTTTGTCTCCCAAATTTCTGTTCAGGATGAATAACATCCCTGCTGGTATGTTCTGGGCTTCTCTGTATTCACACACTGGCTGAACCATTATAAAAAATGGGCTACCTCCCCCCACATACATGAACACACACTCTCATTAAATAAATTGAGGCAACATAAGTTTTTTTTACAATGATAGAAAAATATAGCTTTAATTACACTTCCTAGAGATAATCATGTTTTAGTGTATATACATTCAGATTTTAAATTTTAATCAATATGTGGAAATAAAAACCACAATAATATATAAAATATCATAAATAGAGGCATTGTGTTCTTTCTATTGATGCCAATCAATTTATTTCATCCATACTGTTGATTATATAATTCTTCATATTATGAACAAGTCCAATGAATTAAATTATATATATAAAACTTATCATTTCCAGGTTTTCTTTTAAAATAAATCCTTAGAAATGGACTTAAGGGACAAAATTATGTGATTTTAAATAAAGGCCATTTTGGAGTTCAAAAAATGCTGTTTTAAATATTATTTAATAGATCCTTAAACTATATTTCCAAATTTTATTTATTACTTCATATATCCAAAATTTTTATTAAGAATCTCCTTACACAGATGTAGTTGGTAACATCTAGAATCTTACAAAGTTTTTGAGGACTGCAAAGCACTTTCTTTCAATAAATTCCTGAATATAAATCCCTCTTTAAAAAGTAATTCTCTTGGTTATTCTAATGGAAGGTTATTATGTGTTTACATTAAATTATTGTTTAGAAAATCAAAATTAGTGTTCCACAGATTTTAGGTTTCTCAATGAACAGAAAAGTTATCCAAGTAGCATATCTAAACCAATTCAGGGTTCCAATGTAGGTGATCAAATGCAGTGTAAACAAAGAGGAGAGTGGTCATATTGAAGGTAGACTGTTTTATTTAGTTCAGCTGAACACTAAAACATAAGAAAGTTGTTATATGAAGAGTAAGTGAGGTGGACATCCACAATATTGCACAATCTCACGGAGCAAATGGAAAGTATGGAAAATGTTATCCACTGAATATGCAAAGTGGTAGCATTGGGGGAAGTTTCCTGTATTGTTCAGTTTGCAGTGGTATTTTATAATGTGTGAATCATTTCCATTTAACAACAAGCACAGATTGCTATGTGTTCATTAAACTTCGATTCTAGATTTATATTTCAAGATAATGTAAAAAAGCCAAGTTACCTTGATGTGAATTCTATGCCTTAATACAGTTGATTGTATTGTCACTAAACTAGACAATGCAAAACTTCTGTGTAATAAAAAAAAAAAAAACACTAAGATTTATTAGGCTTATGCCATTTTATGCACACCAAAACTAAATATCATTTCCTGTTTCTTTTAAACCCCCACTTAGGAGTAAAGAGGAACATGTTTGTAATGTACCTTGATTTCTATAAAGTTAGGAGACTTGTCACACTAAAATCAGTGAAAATAGCATATTTTTAATTTTTAAAACTTTTTTGTACATTTAATAATTAAAAATACAAACAAAAGTAAAAGAAAAACAGTTGAATAATAAAAACATATATTTTTCAATTATATGTACTGGATACATATACTTTTTTTAAAAATCATACAATATATTACATAATATATTTGTTTCATAGTAATGAAGCAAGCCAGACAGAAAAGGACAAATACTGTATGATTGCATTACTGTTTTTAATTTTGAGAAAAGTGATTTAGGTGACAATTTTAATCCCTTTTGATATTTCATTACCATTCTTTATGTAAAGATCTCTTTATTAAATATGAAATTTATTCCTGTGGGAAATAATTTTGAGGGAAAGCTTAAACTAGCTGAATAACTGCTAAAAATTTCCTCCAGAAGGTGATGGATTTGTATTACCCAAGAGCTTTGCTTCCATTATCTGCTTACCTAATACATATTTGGAGGAGGTGATCTTGTCTATGTTGAACTTCTTCTTATTCTTTTCCAATCTCTTTTTTCTTTAGGTACTTACCCTCCTCCAGGGATGTCAAATCCCTTAAGGGTGAACTCTGTTTAGGCAGGATCCAGATTTAGCTTCCTAAATACAATTGCTTCTACAGATCATGTAGTCCAACTTCTTTCCAGCCCTTCCCATTAAACCATGAGCTTCCATAGCTACATTATTATCACAAATTGGATATCATAATTGGCCTTCCAAAGGCATTTGGGTTTTACTTCAGAATGACACTCTTATTGAAATCAATATCTTTAGAAGTAATTTAGGCATGAGAGGAAAGCACATGAGAAACATGTCTAGGTTTAAGTCTTTCCATGTGACCCTGCTCCCACTAAAATAATACTATATAGTTAACTGTTTACATACAAGACATCCTTTTTCAGAAACTGAAGGTTGGACTGTTAGAAACAGAGCTTACAGAATGATGCTATTAATAGTAAGAAATTGCATTTAGTGTCACTATCAATGATGAATGACTAAAGTTGCTCATGTGTTGATAAAGATATTTTTGGTACAAGAGAGGGAGATATTTTGAGTAACAGAAAGAATAATAATTACTATTGATTAACATATTCTATGAAAGTTTTACTCTACATTAAATTTGCAAAGTGTATTAATTTGCTAGGTAGTCAAAATGCAATATGCCAGAAATAGGTTGGCTTTTACAATAAGGATTTATTCATTTACAAGTTTACAGTTCTGAGGCCATGAAAATGACCAGATCAAGGCATCATCAAGGAATCCTTTCTCCCCAAAGACTGGCTGTCAGCAATCCTAGACACATGACAAGTTATATAGCGATGTCTACTAGTCTTTCCCTTCCCTTTTGGGTTTTGTTGCTTTCACCTGGCTTCAGTAGCTTTTTCTCTGTATTTATCTGTGTATAAAGGACTCTAGTAAGAGAATTAAGAAACATCTTGGGCTATACCTTACTGAAGTAACCTAATGAAAAGGCCCTTAACAAAAGTAACCTAATCAAAAGGTCCCACTTACAATAGGTTTAAAACCACAGGAATGGATTAACTCTGATAACATAATTTTCTGGCCTTCATCCACACAAATATATTTGAATACTTATTGTATATAAGAAACTACTAGAGATTGATGAAATAATGGAATCCAACAATTGCTTACAATATGTTAGTAAATAGCCTTTGTTTCTGGAAACCTTTTAGAAAATAACCATATAATTAGTATTCATCAAGTGATTTTTCACAAATGAAAATATTGATCTACCCAGAACCCATAGCATAAGACAGGACATTACTAAGCATGTCCAAAGTAATACAGCTCCAAAATTGATGTCTAATATAAGAGATTAGTTTGTATATTTTTCACCAAGTGAAAGTGAAATCATACTATTTATAAACAATTATGTCTATATATTCTTTCACTAAAGCATATGTGAATGATATTCTTCCATGTTTTTGTTATGGACATTCTTTATTCTCACTGCTGTATAGTAGTCCAACATACCATTTACTTAATCTAGAGTAGTGATTTAAAATATGGCCTGCAAATCTTTTTTGGAACACAGTCACACCTATTCATTTGTATATTGACTCGGGCTGTTGTGATGCAAGGGCAAACTTGAGTGCCTGTGACATGGGCTTTATCGTCTGCAAAGTCTAAAATAAAGAAATGCAAAAAAATCCTCAAATCTTGCATAATGTGTTGATAGAAACTTAAACTTGAGTAGTTTGAAGATTTATTTTATTGTAAATAATGCTACTGTGAATTTTTTTGTACATACCTTTGGTGGATATTCACTCACTGTGTTGGATAAAACTAGAAATCCAATTTTTGAATTTTTCTATGTCGTATATATGTTCCACTATAGAAGATAATTCCATATAGCTTTCCAAATACGGTTGATAGGTTTTACCTGTACAAACAGTGTGTGATTGGTACAGGTTTTCCATGTACTTATCAATATTTGTTAACTCTGATTATTTTTTTTTTTGTTCTGTAGATGATTCATGGTATTGCACTGAGATTTTAATTTTTATTTACTTGATTACATATAAAGTTGGAAATTCACTTCTGTGATATGTCTATGAAAGACAAAATGTGAATAAGAAGCAAGTTAAAAAGGCTGTGTTTAAAAGTATTTGCCCTTATGGCAATTCCACTATCTCACTTAAATAATTAACACTGCTATATCAGGTAAAATCAGCTTAAATATGCAGTGCCTATCTTTTTATAAAGATGAATCAACTCTTACTTTTTAAATTCAAAATCAGTCCAGAAGGAAGAAACACTTCATTCCCATGGGACCCACAGAGGAGCCAGCAATGGCTCTGAGACTACTTGGGCTCAATCCACCTTTGCTCAACTACTTTTTTCTGGTTGTGCTAGAAATTCAGAGGCAGACAGCTGTCATATGCATTGTTGACAATGCAGCCATTGGAGTTAGTGAATTTGAATGATGCAATTATAGACTTCACCCAGGTACAGTGAGCCCTGGTGGATACATCCCAAAGAAAGCTGTTCAGGGATGTAATGCTGGAGATGTTAAATCATCTGTTATCATTGGGGAGAGTCCTAATGCATTACCACAGTAGTAAAAACAACAGGATATCAAACCTCCAAATTAGATATATGTTTTCAGTAGGAGCAAGGAGAGGAAATTTGGAGAGAAGGAGTAGGATTTATCTAAAACCTGAGTTCAGACAGGGAAAGCGGTGTTAAAATAAATGATAGTCATATGACATATTTGCAGGAAAGATGCATTTAGCATTATATCACTGGGAGCTCATGTTCCAAAGAATCCTTATGCATGTAAAGATTTACAAGAAGATGTTCCTCAACATACATCAATTCAAAAGGGAAGGAACCTCTATTTCAGCAAACCCTTTTGAAAAGCCATTATTAACAACTCATTTTTTTTTCACTCTAAACCAATTCACACGGGAAGTAAATAATGTAAATAATATGAATATCATCTAAAGAGTAAAGCCTTTATTCAAACCTCTATCCATAGACAATACAATGGAAACAACACTTGAGAGAAGACTTGATGGCAAGTCTTCAGTAAATGTTCTTATTTTAGAGAACATGAGAAAACTCACACTGGAGAGAAACTAAATGAATGTCATCTGTAAGGGAAGCCCATCACTAGTTGATTTGAGCCTTAAACAATATGAGAGGACCCATGTTGGAGATAAACACTATGTTATCTTTGTGGAAAAGCTTTCATCCATTCTTATGGCCTTATAGGAAATGAGAGGTGTATTAGTCAGCATATGGGATACTGATAGGAAATACCAGAAGTCTGTTGGCTTTTATAAAGGGTATTTATTTGAGGTAAAAGCCTATAGTTACAAGGCCCTAAACAGTCCAAATCAAGATAATTTCCTTACCAAACTTTGCTGCCACTGTTAAAGCAAGATGGCAGAGTCAGTGAGGGTTCAGCCTTCTTCTTCCCTCATAAGGTTCCATGGGTCCAGCTTCTTCCAATCTCAGCAGTAGGTTGGCATAGGGCTTGTCTCTCTTCTGAGAGCTCATTTCTTTCTGGACTCAACTGCTCTGGTCTCTTCACAAGGTTAGCTATAAACCATCAGGCAATGGCTCATCTCTCTTCCTGGAGCCTCTGCCTTGTCTATGAAGCTGTCTCTCTTCCTCTGTATTCTTCTGTGTATCTACTTCTTTATGTGTCCTTGATTGAATGTCTGTTTATGTAGCCTGCAAAAGGGATCAAACTGAGTGACCCTAATGATGAGGTTGAATCAAAGGCCTAATCTTAACATAATTTAATTAAAGGCATCTCAGCTGAATCTAATAAAATCAAAGGGTTTCTTGTCCAGAGGAACAGACCAATTTACAAACATAATCAAATATCTTTTTTGGAATTCATAAATAATATCAAACTGCTACAATCCACCCTCTGAATTCCAAAAATGACATTACAATATTAAAAGGAAAACAAACCTTAAATAAGTAACAATGCTAAGTACAAAATCACATCACAGTAACTCAGTTATAGAAATACAGTTTGTTCCCTCTGGCTGTAGAACTGTGAAACTTACAATTAATTTCTCTGCTTCCAATATACAAAGAGATAGCCAGAGGATAAACATTTGCACTACCATAAGGAGAACTGGGGACGGAAACATGAGTCACTGATCTCCTACAATTCTGAAAACCTGCAGGGCATACTTCATTAGATTATACTTCATTAGTCACAGGTCCCCTACAGTTCTGATAAAACTGTTGGACATATTTCTTTAGATTTCAAAGTCTGAGAGTCATTCTTAAGATGATGGTTTCTTGTCCCTGGGGCCTCATGGAAGCCCACCCTTTCTACAGGCTTGCCCAATGGCTATTTTCTTGGTTTCACCCTTATCAAGCATCTGGGTGGTGACTGAGCTCCACACCTCTCCATCCAAGAGCATTGAGGTGTTGGCCACATCTTCCTTGATCTCTGGGGTACAGTCTCAAGCCCCTTAGTACAGTGAGGTGAAGGCAACATTCTCCCTAATCTCTGATGTACAGGCCCAACCATCTCCCTACAGTCAGTTTGTGACCTGGCACTTGGTCTTCCTTAATCTATGGGGACAGGCCCACCCCTCTTTGATCTATGGGTGTCAACTTCACTCTTCCCGACCTATGAGGAACATGTCCACCCTTCTCAAAGGTCTGTGGTGTTGACTTAACTCTCCCCAACCTTTGGGGGCTGTGCTCTATACTCTCTGTAATGTGGGTTGGCAAAACATTCCCTGAACAGCATGCTGGACCATCAACCCTCCTCAAATGCTGGGGCAAACTCACTCTTTCTGTACGCATGGGTAGGTTTCACCTCTTGGCCCAAGGAGATGTCTTAATTCCAGACCTCAGCTTCAATGGTCTTCCTCTTAAAGCTGTTTTCCCTTCCATGTCTCCCCTCCTTGGCCCTTTTAGTCCAGGCTGTCAGTGGTTTTGTTCACATAGCTCTCTCAAAAAGCTTTTTGGTTTAGCATGCAGGAAGCAAGGGTTCAAGCCATCAGACAGTAAGACTTTCTAAAAGTCTTTCCCGGATAACTGTGTTTTCAATCCTGACTTACAAGTTCCAAGTTTAGTTAATTCCTGAAATGGGGCACTA
Source organism: Tolypeutes matacus (assembly GCA_026826555.1). Classification (NCBI taxonomy): domain Eukaryota; kingdom Metazoa; phylum Chordata; class Mammalia; order Cingulata; family Chlamyphoridae; genus Tolypeutes; species Tolypeutes matacus. The sequence goes on along the minus strand of JAKSZT010054356.1, from coordinate 1,513,001 downwards.
TTGTCTGGGAGCTTGATTACCAGAGGCTTGGAATTTCCAGAATTGGTTTCTGGTTTCTTTGTGCTCAACAATTCAGTTATCAGCTTATCTCTTTCCTCTAACATTTACTATAAGCTGCAAGGAGAAGCCAGGCTGCATTTTCCATTTAATATGGAAATCTCCTTGGCTAAATGTTCAAGTTCATAGTTTTCAAATTCTGCCTTCTATACAACATCAGGAGTCAATCTTTCCATGTTCTTTGTGACTTTAAAACACAGTTGCCTTTCCTCCAGTTTCCAATAATAGTTTCATCATTTACTTCTTCTAAGGCCTCAACAAATTCTCTTTATCATCCATATTCCTACCAACAGTCTCTTCAAAGCAATCTAGGCCTAGGCCTTTTTCATCAAGTATCTCACAATTTTTCCAAAAAATTCCCCTTACCCATTTATAAAACCATTCCAGCTTTTTTGGCAATTGCATAAGCGTGTACCCTATTCTCCTAGTACTGAATTCTGTATTAGTTAGCTAAAGGGATGCTGATGCAAAGTACCAGAATTATGTTGGCTTTTATAAAGGGTATTTATTTGGGGTAGAAGCTTACAGTCACAAGGCTTTAAAGAATCCAACTCAAGATTACTTTTCTCACCAAAGTCTGTTGTGATGTGTTGAAGCAATATGGTGGGCTTTATCTGCAAATGTTCAGCCTTTCTCTTTCCTCTTAAGGCTCCATGGGCACAGCTTCTTCCTATCTCAACTGTAGGGTTGCATAGGGTTCAGTTGCTCTGTTCTCTCAGCTGAAAACTATCAGGCAAATGGCTCTTCTCTCCCAGGGGCCACAGCCTCAAAACTCTCTCCTCTTCCTTGTCTATGGAGTTCTCTCTCTTCCCCTGTGTATCTCTTTCTGTGTTCTCCTTAATTGAGCACCCATTGATATATCCCACAAAGGGTAGGGTGGCTCAACCCTGCATGCCATAATGATGTCAAATCAAAGCCCTAATCTTGATTTAATCAAGTAAACATAAAGGTTTTTAATTTATATCAATCAAAAGGTATCAACCCCAGAGGAACAGACCAGTTTACAAACATATTCAATATGTCTTTTTGGAATTCATAAATAATATCAAACTGATACAATAGGCATAACCACTAAAACAAAAAAATAACTGAGTAAAGTCTTTAGTAGTAAGACCAAACCCCTAGGGAGACTGCTGGATAATTCATATTGCAATTGTATTTCAGTGAAAATAATCTGAAATCATGTATCCATACAGCAACACTTGTAGGGCATATAAGAATACTCTCAGAGTTATAAATGAAGAAAAGGAAAGTGTTCAGTGAGCAGCCAAGGATAAATTTTTTCACCACTATAGATCCATTATGCATAAAGTTGAATGACTGAATGCTTTATTCTGAATAGAGACCAAGGAAAGTATGTCCTCTCTCATCATAAGGTAGAGAAAAAAAGCATAAATGTCAATAAAAGAAAAGAAAACTGTATGTATTTTAGAGGATATGATTGGGTATATAAAAATTACTGTTACATTTATTTTAAAATTTAGAATGAATTAGTAATTTAGGTTGTCAGAGTGTACAAGATAAAAGTAAAATTCAATTTTATTTCTATATGCTAGCAATTAACAAATGTAAAATGAAATACGAGAACCATGAACAACCTATTAAAATATAAGATATGGGAATATTTTTCTGACTAAAGGATGGTTTTAAATGATTTATAAAACACTAAATCATTAATTAAAATATTACTTAGAGAATTTATAGAATATCTAGGTATATGTGAGATGTCTCACACACATGTATTCAAAGACTTAGTACTCTTAAGCAGTCAGTTCTCTCACAGATTATCACAGATTAATTGCAGTTCCAATCTGTGTCCATTTTATCAAGGACTGTGGTGAGGCTGAATTGTTACCCTATCTGCAGTCATGCACTTTTGATAATTATATGAATAATAAAGAAAAACAAGTTACCTACAGGAGTGAAATGTTTTTTATTGACACTCAAACAAGACTAACTGCCAGAGTAACATTTCAAAACCTCTCCTGCAGGTGATTCTGTCATAGCTGATGGAAATATTCTTGTTTTCTTATCAAAATGTGAGTAAAAAAATCCACATTTGTGTGAAATAATTTCCCTGATATAAATGAAAACTGGTATAATGTGATGTGGAAGAGTTTTTATTGTGAATAAAGAAGTAAGCACATTCAACAGAAGTAAAAAGAAAAATCAGTCCAATAATGGGATGAGTTTAAACAGCATTAGAATCTTAAGTATGTATAGAGGTACAATGTGGCAGCTGTCAAAGACTTTAGCGATTTTGAAATTGAACTACACATTTACAGAGAGAGCATTGAAGTCTAGCAAGGAAGAATGACTTATTAAATGGCACATTTATTTGAGAGGTATTGGATACCTGGTTCATAGCCTGTTCATAACAAAGTATTTCCTCAAGGGAGATAAAGTTGCTTCTTCTGACTTTAATGCCTACCTCACACTAACGTGGCTACAGAACATTACGTTTTTCTATTCTCACAAATGTGGTTGCAGGGTATCACCATTTTGCATCTTTCTATTTGCTGTTTATAAATATATATACATCCATTAATGTGCCATTCTTTTGTTTCATGATATCAGCACCAAGACTTAAGGAAGGAGTATAGATATAGGAAAAGCCTATAATATTAACCCACTACACACATGTTTGTAATATAAAGTTTGGAAAATCAAATTCCCATTATTAGTTGGTAGAGGTATGACAAGGGTGAGAGGTAGAGAAACAGAGAATAACAGGGTCTAATGAGGTGAGGAACAATGTAGAAAGGTTAGGATAAATAAAAGCCTTCTGAGGTTAGGTTCTCACTATGTCTGTTGCATTCCAAGATAGAAAGATCCCTACATGCCATCATTCCATGCTCTAATCTGAGTCATGGATAACCTAAACAAGATTCCCAACAATTGGTAATTCAATCTCAACTTGCACATTTAAGGGAGAGGAAACAATCAAAACAGTTGATTTCATTTTTGGCAATTCATTTATAGAGCTTAAAATATACTGTACACTAGGTGGATAAAGGTGCCAAATCTGAAGACCAAACTGGTCTTTAGATGTAGTAATATATGATGTAATATGTAAGCAGAATGAGTTAATTAGATGCCCTGTTTAAATATTAAAGATGTGGTGGGAGGTGTGGGAGGTGGGCAACATGGGAATCCCAGTGGGTTCCATGTAATATTTTGGGTAATCTAAGTACCTCTTAAAATATATGTATATATATATATAAATAACATTTTTGTAAGCAAATACACATATATGCATATATATTTATATATCATTTTGCAAATGTTTGTATGTATTGTGAGAATTTTGATTTTTACCCACAATAAAAATAAATTAAAAAAAAAAAAAAAAACTAAATTAAAAAGAAAAAAAAAAATCAGTGGGAATCCACGGAAGTCCTTCCACTGTTTGAACTTCAGTATTTCAATTTCAAACACATTTTTCTATAATGCTGCTGTTCATAATAAAAATTCCAACACAGTGTGGATTAATTGAGAAAATATGGTGGAAGAGGAAACACTTAAAGTCTTTTGTCTAAAACAAACATTCTCCAGGCCTTTTCTACTTCTATTCTTTTCCCTAACATGTCCCAGGATTCCACAAAGAAATACCAACTTGTAAAACAGGGAAGGTCCTTGGGCTTTATTTGCATTCTGAAATGTTTTCACACAAGGAATTTTATACTGTCAGCTATCAAGTCTAATTCATTTAATGACTTTAGCTTGTACAAATTAGGAGTATCCTTGAATGCTGCAGGAACTGAGGCAGATAAAGTAGGTGAATCTTAAGAAAGTACACCCATGAATGCTCTTTTCCCTGAATTATTAGTATTTATTCCTTTATACATCCATTACTTCTAGTTACCACACTATTACATGTAATTATCTGATATGAAAAATATAGCCAAGACACACACTATAACTTCAATTAATTTTGTTTTGACTAACATTTAGTAAGCACTTAATAACATTAATGTTGTTTTGATTTTGTTACTTATCAATGGGTTTATATCCCATTTTGTGTCCAAGACATGAGGCAGGTTCTTCAGATAACAGGAATGAAAAACTCAGTTCTTGAGCATAAAATGCTCACATTCCTATATTGGAGAAAATGATTAATAGAATAATATTGTAAAAATTCCTTGTGGAGAGAGTTACTTCTGAATACAAAAACAAGCATTTAACATGGGTGGAGAAAAGAGAAGAGAAAAGCTTTCTTGAGGAAATTAAGGATGTATTAAGAATTACTGTTCAAGCATGTACTTTCTTCAGGCCCTTACAATCATTCTTTATAACCTAAGAATGTTGGATTTAATTTCTTCTCTTAAAGCATGGTGCTGTCTTCCTCAAGAGCTCTCTAACTGCCTTTCCCTCTGCCTAGGATCCTCTCCTCTCCCCAGCTTGCATCTTTACTCATCCTTTAGATCTCGATCACAATTATTCCATTCTGAGAAGCTTTCCTTCTCTGCCTACCAAGTCAGATATTTTGCTTTGGATTTTTATTGATATTTTTATTTTGTGATGGTTTGCAGTTTAGTATGAATTTTTGAATGCTTAACTAATTAATGCTTATTTTGTACTAGATTATTGATTAATATAACAACTACTATAATCAACATGAAATACTAAGGACCTAAATGTACAAAAGCACTTAGTACACATGCAATGCATTTTAGAATAATTGAAATAGTACACAAATAAAGTTTGCACAAATAAAAATTTGACATGAAAAAAAGTGTCAGGCAGGTTGTACACAAAGAGGGACTTATATATACAAACTCAGGGCATATAATGAAACTTGATCATTTAGGGAAACACAAATTTTGATATGAATGTAATTTAGTACAACTGTCTTTTTTTAAAATTAGGATTTAAAAATTTTATGCCATGAATTTTCAAATGATTTTATGAAAACTGCAAGCACAAATGTACATGTACTTATATTCATTCATACACATACATAAATAATTATTTAATATAAATATTTAAAACCACCTTTTATTTTTCAGTCTTTCCAAAGCCTCTTTCACATCTTTGTTCTGTAGGCTATTAAATCAGGGGTTTTAACAGGGGAATCACAAAGGTGTGAAACAAAGAAGGCATTTTGTCTTGATCTAGGGAGTAGGAAGAGCTGGGCCAGAAATACATGAGGAGAATAGTACCTTGGAAAATTGCAACTGTAGTCAAGTCAAAGTGCATGTAGAGGAAGCTTTCACTCTCTCCTCAAAAGAATGGATCTTTAAAACTAATAGGATGATATAACAGTATGACACTATAAGTCCTGAAATGGTAATTAGTTCAATCAAGCCAGAAAGGGTGAATAATACCTGTTCATTGACCTGTATATCAGAACATGAAAGGAGGCAAAGAGGAGGTAAATCACAGAAGAAGTGATTAATCTCATTTGACCCACAGAAACATAAGCAGAATGCTAATGTCATATGTGTCAGAGCATCTACCATTCCCACTAGGTAAACCCCACCCATGAACATGGCACACATCCTGGTGGACATGTTGACTGTATAGAACAAGGCTGATGGCCTTGTACCTATCAAAGGCCATCACTGCCAGTGGGAGACACTGAGAATCTGCAAAGATACAGAACATGAAGAGCACAACTAACAAAGGAGATTGATTTGTTCTGTGCAAAGAAGTCTACCAGCATTTTGGCCCAACTTCAGTGGAATAGTAGATGTCATAGAATGAGAGGTGGCTGAGAAAAAAGTACATTGGTGTGTGAAGCTGGGTATCCATTCTAATTAATCATTCCAAGATTTTCCAGAATATTAATGATAAAAACAACTAGAAGTATGGTGAATAGGGTCCTTGTGATCTCAGAGTTAGTAGTTATTCCCAAGATAGTGAATTCAGTCAAGGAAGAGCATTTTTCCCCATCCGTTTTTCTTTGCTCTTGTTCTAAACACTTGCAAAATGACCAAGAAAATAGTAGCTCCAACTTTAAAACTGAACATACACAATATATTATCTGTAAAGCAGAAAGTGATTGTTTCTTTAATTTTTCTTTTATCCTCAAAAAATACCAAGAAATATGTGAGTTTTAAAGAGAAATTGTTTCTTCCTTAAAAAATCAGAAAAGTCTTGACAAGAATTGGGTAGCTTTGATTCTAAATCTACATGTCTTTCGTGCAATATGAGATATCTTGGCTTCTATTACCTTATGACAGGAAGTTTATTTGATTTAACTAAAAGCTCTTTCCACAACAAAATTGTATTAAGGAAGCATCAAAGTTAGATAGCCAAGACAATACCAAAAGGTACATCACTAAACATCACATATTTTGGAAACAAATTTCTAAATGGAGAAAACAGTCAAATTTGTTGCATTCTTCAGTGAACATGATGGATTTTGTAGTTTCAGCAACAAAAAGCATATCACTGAATTAATGATATTGCATGTAAATTAATAAATAAAATTATTATATGTTACAATTTTTGGTGTATGGTGACTTTAGTGTTTCCTGAAGCATGAATATACTTTATTGAACTTTTCTATCACACTTCATCACTTCTTTTCCACACATTTAAGCAGCATTTATAATCCAATTGCATGACTGACTTGACAAAGTCTCTTGAGAATCCAAATAGTTGTACTAGAAAGTGGGAACAAAAGAACTTAACAGATACATTTGCATCTGTATTTTAAATTGACTTTTTCATTAAGGTTTACAAGGGGGAAAGTAATAATAAATAATCAGTAGATATATGAGATTGGGTTTCTTTTTTTCTTTTTTTCAAGTTACTTGGATTATATAAATGTTACATAAAAATTATAGAGATTCCCATATGCCCCGCTTCCCATACCTGCCACATTTTCCCATATAAACAACATCCTTCATTAGTGTGGTACATTCATTGCAATTGATAAACACATTTTGGGGCATTGCCACTGAGTGTGGATTACAGTTTACATTGTAGTTTACATTCTCTCCCACACAATTCTGTAGGTTATGGGAAGATATATAATGGCCTATATCTGTCATTGCAACGTCATTCAGGATGATTCCCAAGTCCCAAAAATGCCCCCATATTATATCTGTTTTTCCCTCTCCTTGCCCTCAGATCCTTCAGTGGCCACTGCCTTCACATCAATGTTGTAAATTCTTCCATTGCTAGGATCATAATAAATCTATTGTCGAATACCAATAATTCCACTCTAGTCCACAGTTCATTCCCCAATCCTAAGGTAGAATCCTAGAATGTATGGTGAAGTCCACTCTACCTCTAATTGAGAGGGCCTTCGATCCCATACAGCTGATGGATGAGACTTTCATGCTTACAATTGTAAGCTCTCTTGTTTCCTTGGTATGGAGGTTGTCCATCCTCACCTCCTTGTTAGTTGTCCTGGGTGAGTCCAATAAACTGGAGAGTAGGTGTAGCAACACTGCTGAGGCTCAGGGTCCAGCTGACACATAGAAAGCTGAAGATTTAAGTCTCTTGGATGTACATCTACCAACTCTAGCACCAACTACAGGTTCAAATCTAAGGCACAGATGAGCCATGTGTAGGGAAGCCATAACTGAGTCCAACTCTGTCATTCTTAAGAGCACAAACTCCGAAGAAGGGCCCAATGGCAAGGCACCAAACTCTGGAGCTATCTGCCCTGACCATAGGACCTGGATGTCTCCAGAACCCTCAGGAGCCCCACTCTTTGCGGTAGTATATACTTTGGCAGTCTATGAGATCCTGCTGAGATGTGCATAAATGTTACCTCTGGGATGACCTCCTGACTCACTTTGAAGTCTCTAAGTCATATAAACTCATTTGCCTTTACATTTTCCCCCTTTTGTTCAAGGACTTTTGCTAATGTGAAATGCCAAAAATGGGTTGGTCTTTATAAAGGGTATTTATTTGGGGTAGAAGTCCACAGTTACCAGGCCATAAAGCATAAGATTCTTCTCTTACCACAGTCCATTGCCACGTGTAAGAGCAAGAAAGCTGCCGACGTTTGCCAGGGTTCAAACTTCTTGGGCTCCTCTCTTCCCAGGGCTACATTTCTCTCCAGCCTTAGCTCTTGTTTCCTCCACAAGGTCAACTGTAGACGATCAGGCGAATGGCTCGCTTCTCTTCTTCTGGGGCCTTCTTTCCAACATTAAAACTGCTTCTCAAAAACTGCTTCAACTCTGTTCTTGCCATGCCTTTTATATTTGATTCCCCACCCAACAAGGGGTGGGGCTCAATGCCTTACTGATATGGCCCAGTCAATGCCCCAATCATAACTCAATCATGCCCAGATTAACAGATCAGTTTACAAGCATGATCCAATTATATTTTTGGAATTCATAATTACATCAAACTTCCCAACCGCAACACCTGGCTTGCTTCAATCAATATAAGGTCCTCAATATTCATCCATGTTATCCCATGTTTTAGCACTGTATTCCTTCTTACAATTGAGTAATATTTCATTGTATGTATGTTCCACATTTTGTTTATCCATTCATTGGTTGATGGGCATTTGGGTTAATTCCAACTTTTGGCAATAGTGAATAATGCCACTATGAACATTGGCGTCCATATATCTGTTTCCATCCTTGCTTTCAATTCTTTTGGGTATATAACTAGCAGTGAAATTGCTGGTCAGATGGCAGTTCTATAGTTAGTTTTTTGAGGAACCGCCAAACTGTTCTCCACAATGGCTGAACAAGTTTACATTCCCACCAGCAGTGCATGAGGGTTCCCATTCCCCCACATCCTCTCCAATAATTGTGATCCTCTGTTTAATAGCAACCAGTCTAATGGGTGTAAGATGGTATCTCATTGTAGTTTTGATTTGCAGTTCCCTAATAGCTAGTGATGTTGAGCATCTTTTCATGTGCTTTTTAGCTATTTGTGTTTCTTCTTTGGAGAAGTATCTATTCAAGTCATTTGCCCATTTTTTTTCTTTATAATATATATTTTTTAAAAGATACTTAGATTACATAAATGTTACACATAAATTGTAGGGATTCCCATATGTCCCACCTCCTACTCCTCCAACAACCTCCCACATAAACATCCTTCATTAGTGTGGCTTTTTTTAATTTTTTTTATTTTTTTCATTTTTGCCAGTAGGTCCCAGGGATCAAACCCAGGTCCAACTATATGGGAGACAGATGCCCAATCATTTGAGCCACATCCGTCCCCCTTCTTGCCCATTTTTTAAATAGGATGTTTGTCTTTTTTTTTTTTTTTTTTTTTTTGAGGTGTAAGCTTTCTTTATATATGCTGGATATTAGGTTCCTATCAGATATATGGTTGCCAAATATTTTCTCCCATTAGGTAGGCTGCCTTTTTTCTTTCTTGATAACCTCCTTTGAGGTGCAAAAGTTTTTAATTTTGAGGAGATCCCATTTATCTATTTTGTCTTTCACTGCTCGTGCCTTGGATGTGAACTTCATGAAACCATTTCCTATTACAAGGTCCTGTAGATGTTTCCCTACATTATCTCCTAAAGTCTTCATGGTCTTGGCTCTTATATATAGATCTTTGAACCACCTTGAGTAGATTTTTTTTATAAGGTGGGAGTGGTGTTCCTCTCTCATTCTTTTGGATATGTATATTCAGTTCTCCAAGCACCATTTGTTGAAAAGGCCATTCCTTCCCAGTTGAGTGGGCCTGGTGGCCTTGTCAAATATCAGATGACAGTATATGACAGTATATGTCAGTTCTATATTAGAACTCTCAATTCAGTTCCATTGGTTTTTATGTCTGTCCTTGTGCCAATACCATGCAGTTTTGACCACAGTAGCTTTGTAGTATGTTTTATAGTCAGGGAATGTGATTCCTCTGCTATTCTTTTTCTTTTTCAATATGTCTTTGGCTATTTGGGACCTCTTGCCCTTCAAAATAAATTTCATAGTTTTTCCAGATCAGTAAAAAATGCTGTGCTGATTTTTATTGGGATTGCATTAAGTCTATAGATTAGTTTGGGTGCGCTAGTCATCTTAATGATGTTTAGTCTTCCTATCCAAGAGCAGGGAATATTCTTCCATTTATTTAAGTCTTCTTGGATTTCTTTAACAATGATGTGTTGTTTTATGTGTATAATTAATTTACATCTTTAGTTAAAGTTATACCTAAGTGTTTGGTTCTTTTAGTTACTTTTGTAAATGATATTTTTTTCTTGATATCCTCATCCGATTGCTCACTACTGATGTAAAGAAATGCTACTGATTTTTGTGCACTGATCTTATAATCTGCAACTTTGTAGAATTTATTTATAAGTTCCAGAAGCTTTGTTGTAGATTTCTTAGGGTTTTCTATGTATAGGATTATGTAGTCTACAAATAGTGAAAGTTTTACTTCTTTTTCAATTTGGATGCCTTTTATAACTTTTTCTTGCCTCAGTGCTCGAGCAAGTACTTCTTACACAATGTTAAATAGGAGCAGTGATAGTGGGCATCCTTGTCTTGTTCCAGAGGGAAAGCTTTTAGGTTTCATCATCATAAATGGTGTTAGCTGTGGGTTTTTCATATATACCTTTCATCATGTTCAGAATGTTTCCTTCTATTCCTATCTTTTGTAGTGTTTTTATCAGGAAAGTGTGCTGTATTTTGTCTAATGCTTTTTCTGCAGCTGTAGAGATGATCATGTGATAATTTTTTCTTTTGATCTGTTTATGTGGTGTAATACATTGATTGATTTTCTTATGTTGGACCATCTTTGCATACCTGGGATGAAACCCACTTGGACATGATGTATAATTTGTTTGGTGTGTTGTTTAATATGAATAGCAAGTATTTTGTTGACTATTTTAACATCTAGGTTCATTAGAAATATTGGTCTGAAGTTTTCCTTTCTTGTGGCATCTTTGTTTGCCTTTTGCATTAGTGTACTGTTGACATCATAGAATGAATAAGGTGATGTTCCTTCTACTTCTATATTTCAGAAGAATTTAAGCAGGATTGGTGTTAGTTCTCTCCAGAATGTTTGATAGAATTCACCTCATAAGCTGTCTGATCCTGAGCTCTTCTTAGTTGGGAGGTTTTTGATGACTGATTATATCTCTTTACTTGTGATTGGTCTGTTTGAGTTCATCAATTTCTTCTTTTGTCAATATAAGCTGCTTGTGTGTGTCTTGGAATTTGTCCATTTCCTCTAAATTATCCATCTTGTTGGCATACAATTTTTCAAAGTATCTTCTTATGATACTCTTTATTTCTGTGGGGTCAGTGATGATATCCCCTTTCTCATTTATTATTTTGTGTATTTGCATCTCCTTTCTCTATTTTTTTTTTTGTCTTAGCTAAGTGTTTATCAATTTTATTGATCTTCTCAAAGAACCAGCTTTTGGTTTTGTTTATTTTTTCAAGTGCTTTATTATTTTCTATCTCATTTAGTTCTGCTCTAATCTTTGTTATTTCTTCTTTCTATTTTCTTTGGGGTTAGTTTGTTTTTCTTTTTCTTTTTTTTTTTTTTTTTTTAACGATTTTATTTATTTATTCATTTATCCCCCTCCCTTGCTGCTTGTGCTCGCTGGGTCAGCTAACCACGCCGTGCGGGCGGGCTTGCCTTCACCAGGAGGCCCCGGGAACCAAACCCGGGGCCTCCCATATGGTAAACGGGAGCCCTACTGATTGAGCCACAGCCGCTTCCCTGTTTTTCTTTTTCTAATTCCTGTAGGTGTGCAGTTAGTTAGGTCATTAGTTTTAGCTCTTTCTTCTTTTTTTATATATCCATTTATGGCTATGAATTTCCCTCCCAATACAATTTCTGCTGCATCCCATAGGTTTTGATATATTGTGTTGTCATTTTCATTCATTTCAAAGTAGTTACTGATTACTTTTGAGATTTCTTCCTCAACCCACTGTTTGGTTAAGAGTGTGTTGTTTACTTTCCATATATTTGTGCCTAATCTGGTTCTCTGGCTGTTACTGATTTCTAATTTCATTCTATTGTGGTCAGAGAAACTACTTTTTATAATTTCAATCTTTCTGAATTCATTGAAAGTTGTTCTTTGGCCTAGCATGTGTTCTATCTTGTAGAATGATCCATGTGCATTTGAGAAGAATGTATATTCTGCTGTATTTGAATGAGGTATTCTGTATATATCTATTAGATCCAGACCCTCTAATGTATTATTCAAGACTTCGTTTCCTTATTGATTCTCTGTTGAGATGTACTGTCTAATGGTGATAATGGTGTAGTAAAGTCCTCCACTATAATTGTAGAGTTTCTATTTCTCCACATTGGTTTTCCAATGTTTTTTCTCATGCATTTTGAGATGCCCAGGTTAGGTGCATAAATGTTTATGATTGTTCTTTATTCTTGAAAGATTACCATTTTTTTCCTAATATATAATGTCTGTCTTTTTCTCTTACAATAGTTTTGCATTTAAAGTCTATTTTGTTCAATAATAGTGTAGCTACTCCCAACCTTTTTTGTTTATTGTTTGCTTGTAAGATTGTTTTTTAGCCATTCACTTTTAGCCTCCTTGAATCACTGTGTCAAAGTTGGGCTTCTTGTAGACAACATATAAATGAATCATATTTCCTTATCCATTCTGCCAATAATTTTTCTTGACTGATGAGTATAATCCATTAATATTCAGTGTTATTTCTCTCAAGAAATTACTTACATTATCAATATTTTCTTTTGGTTCATGTATGTCATATGTGGTTTTTATTTCTCATTTTGTCTTTTTAGTTGTTCTTAGACTCTCCTCCAACACACTCTCTCTCCTGTTTTTCCCTTTCAATCTGCAGAACTCCTTTTAGTATTTTTTGAAGGGCAGTTTTCTTATTGGCATACTCTCTTAATTTCTGTTTATTTGTGAATACTTTGAAATCTCCATCATTTTTGAATGCCAGTTTTGCTGGATAGAGAATTTGTGGCTGGAAGTTTTTTTCTTTTAGTACCTTAACTATATTATACCACTGTCTTATTGTCGCCACAGTTTCAGATGAGAAATCAGCACTTAGTCTTACTGAGCTTCCCTTATATGTGATGGTTCTCTTTTCTGTTGCTGCTCTCAGTATTTTCTCTTTGTTTTGAGCATTGCACTGTTTGACAAGTATATGTTTTGGACAAGTATAGGCCTGTTGGGATTTATACTCTTTAGGGTGAGTTGCACTTTCTGGACATGTACATCTATCTCCCTCGATAGGATTAGGAAGTTTTCACCCATTATTTCCTCCAACACTGCTTCTGTCACTTTTCCCTTCTCTTCTCCCTCTGGGATGCCTATAATGCATATGTTTGTGTGTTTTGTGTTGTCATTAAAATCCCTAAGTCTCTGCTGGAATTTTCTATCTTTTTATCTATCTCTTCTACTATCTGTTTTCAAATGTACTGACTTCTACATCACTAATTCTTTCCTCTGCCTGCTCGAATCTGCTGTTATGTGCTTCCATTGCATTTTTTATTTCTTTGATTGTGCCATTCATTACTATCATATCTGTTAACTTTTTATGTATGTTTACAATTTCTTCAGTATGCTCTCCCAGTGTCTTCTTAATATCCTCAATCTCTTCTTTCACTTCATTAGGTTGGTACATGATATTTGTTTGGTCAGCTTTGATTAGTTATTCAATGCTCTGCATTTCTTCCTGGTTTTTAGTTTGTTCATTGGACTGGGCCATGTCTTCCTGTTTCTAAATATGGTTTTTAATTTTTTTGTTGCTGTCTGGTCATCTTTTTATCTTTATGAGTTTAATCAGTTGATTAGCTTCTCTCTCTACTCTTGGGTTTTATTTAGTTACTGTTTTTGTATGTGTTAAGTTTTCTCTTTGTCAATTTGTTCCTCTTATTCTATTTCCTGCTGTTGTCTATGTTCCATTGAAGGAAAAGGATTAGGGCCAGAGAAAGCAAAAGAGATAAGAAAAGAAAAGGATAGTAGTGATAATAATAGTGAAAGTTAGAAGAGGAACCATATAAGACCTTGGAAAATGAATATTTAACTTATGTAAGAAGTGTAGAGTAGTATGAATAAAAAAGTGGAGTGCCAACAATGAAATGGGAAACTGAATAGAGAAAAATATATAGAATGAATTAAAAGGCCAGAATGATGAGGAGAGAGGGAAAGAGAAATGAAAAGACATATAGAAAAAAAGTAAATAAAGGAAGAAAATAGAATAGATGAGATAGAAATAAAAACCAGAAAAACTGAAGACTAAACAGAGAGAGGTGGAATGTAAGAACAGCAAAAGATAGCAGAAGATAGAAAAATGAAAGAAGGGAAAAAGATAATATTGTTAGACAAAATTGGTATACACAGAAAAGGGGAAATCAAGGAAGAGTAACACAGCAAACAAAAAACAAGCCAGCAGCACTTATTTTAAAAAAAGAAAGAAATGTTGGGGAAAAAAAGAGGAAAGAAAAACAAAAAACAAAACAAGCAAGCAAGCAAACAGACAAGCAAGTAAACAAAAACTAAGGAAAAATAACTTTCCCTTTTAGGCTCCTGAGGAACTTCTCAGGCTGCCAGTGTTCATCAATCAATTACCCTGCAGCCTGTCCTTTGAAGGTTTTGAGTGGGTTTTAGTGAGTAAACTAAGTTAATTTTTTTTAAAGTAACCTTTTTTTTTTTTTTTTTAGAAAAAACAAGAGACTCAAGAGAAGCTAATACAAAAATAATGTCTATGTTTTCCCTGTCCTAAAGGTTCAGCTGGATGTTTGATATCCTGGTGGATCACTACTCTAAAAGGAGCCGGGAATCAAACTAGGGACCTTTTATATTCAAGGCAGAAACTCCTCCACTGAGCCCAACTTTCTCTTTGGGTCTGTTATCTCTTTAGAATGCTATCCAGTGACTTTCCCTTGGGCAGGTATAACTCTGCATTTGGGTAGATTCCTGATGATTAGGAGCTTGTCTGTCCTTGCCCCCTTTCTTTTCTTATTGCTTTCTCTCCCAGGGTGGCAGGACAAAATAGCCTGTGTGAGCAGATTTCTCCTCATCTCTCTTGGTCAGGGTGAGTTCCTTTCTGAAATTCAAATGAGACCCTGGTGATTGAACTCACTTCAGAAAAATGACTCTCAACCTTCTTCCAGACCAACCCCTCCTCCCAGGGGGTCCTAAATAGGCTCCTGGAATCTTATTAAGCACTTCCTACTGCCTGCCTCTCTTAGGGGAGTTGAAATTTTGATAGTTTTCAGCACAGGACCATTCAGTTGGCTGACTCCACTCTCTCCCTGACCAAGTTTCTTTATCCCAGGGTGGTGAGGTAAATCAGGCTGCCTCAGCAGATTCACCTCTCCCCTCTTTCTGGTGCCAACTCAAGCTGGCTGGTATGCTCCCCAAAACTCAAAGGGGGCCCAGGCTACCAAACCCACAGAAAGGAAACCGATCTCCACCCTTTATACAGAACCCTCCCACTCTCAGTGAACACTCCCTCCCAGCTCCCTCCAGATAGATGCCCTGAAGCCTCCTGCTCTGTGGGTTCCCAAAACAGCTCTTTCAAGCAGGATCTTGCTCACACTCAGCCGTTTTGTGTGAGAGAGGTGGTGAGTGCCCACTTAAACTGATGCCATCTTGCCACCTGTCCCCCAAGATTGTGTTTCTTGTATATATGTGTCAATGTGTGTGTTTGGTGTGTTTGCATGTGTGTGCCTCTCTCTGTTGCTATATGAAGATTTGAATTTAGGTTTTGTTCTAAATTTAATTTTTTTCTAGAATTAAGTGTTAATGCTTTGTGGCCCATATGGGCTTGAATTTACTCAAATTTATATATATATAGGTTCTGATAAAATGATACCTCAGTTATTAATGTTATAAACTAGAATAAATTAAACTAATAATAACAATTAATTTACAATTGCACAGTGGAAAAATAATGGCTTACTTACAATATTGGTTAAAATATAAATAAGAAAAGTTCATACTTTATACAAATCAGGTTAATCTACGTAGATAGCAGAATTCATTTAATTGATTAAGCAATCATAAAATTATTCACCTAAAAATTTTTCAATACTTGAGTTCCCATCTAAAATAGATATTTTTTTCTCTATTCTTTAAATTTGATAACTCAGCCACTTACTTTAGTTGGACAAGTCTTCCTGGCAATTTCTCTGGTAAGTGAAAAATACGCAGAACATATTTTATTTTTTCCTAATGTCTATTGGAACTTAAGTCCCAAAGCCTCAGCCTTCACTCTACTGTGTTACATAAACATGAGATTAATTATATTTCTTGTTCTTTATTTTCCCTCATGACTGCTGCAACAACTTTAGCACAGGCTGAACTTTTATTCTTCACTCTTGGCACTTGGTAGTTCCATGTCAGGAAAGGAGCAGAAATGATTTTTTTTAAGATGTATTTTTTTTTTAATTTTTAAAAAATTTCCAGCTATTCAACTTTCTTCCTTTTTTGTAATAGTAAACTTTATTTTTAGAGAAGTTTTAGAATTATAGAAATATTCCACCAAAAGTATAGAAAATTCCCATTTAACATCCCCACATCCACACACCCACACACCCACACTCATAGTTTCCCCTATTATTGACATCTTACATTAGTGTGGTACATTTATTACAATTGATGAACCAGTATTGAAACACTGCTGCTAATCAAAGTCTATAGTTTACATTATGGTTTACACTTTGTTCTGTATAGTTTTATAGGGTTTGTCAAATGTATAATGTCATGTATCCATCACTGCAGTATCATAGAGAACGATTTCACTGCCTTAAATAAGCCCTGTGTTCCACTTTTTCATCCCTCCCTCTTTCTTCTAAACCCCTGGCAATCACTGTCTTTGTATAAATGTTACAAGTTCTTCCACATAACAAAAAATAATAAGTACAATAACAGTAAATCTATGCTCCCCCTCCCTCTTATGTTTGTTCAATCTTCAAACTTGAGGAATTTGGAACAATGTCTGCTCTGACTACTTTAGGCTGAGGTGAGGCTTAGATATTATGAGGGCAGATGGAAGGAATTGTTTTGTTTGTAGTTGTAGATACTCTTTTGGGGTGGGGGTTGGGACTTGTCCATCAGCATCATTTTGTTGGTCATCCAGGGCAAGCTTGAAGAACTGGAAAGAAGACATTAGCCACAACTCTCCTGGGATTTGTGGGTCAACTGGCACAGGGACATCTGAATATTTAAGTCTCTGAGAGATAATTTAACGGGTACACTGAAAATTACAGGTTCAAACAAAAAGAGTAGAAAATTTTCATGAGACTTCTTGCCTTCCCTCTGATGTCTGGATATCCCTAGAGCCCTCTGGGGCACTCTTGATTGAGCCTTTGTTTACTGTGGTAGTTAGTGAAATCTGCTTGAGACCTACATGAGCATAGCATTAGGAATGACCTTATGACTCACTTTGAAATCTCTTAGCCATTAAAACTCTTTTAAAAAAATTTTTATGTCTTCCCTTTTGGTTAAGGTTTTTTACCAAATGCATTGCTGGTTATCACTTGGTAATAATCCCCTGGTGCCAGGGAAGCTCATCCCCAGGAGTCATGACCCATGTCAGAGTGAAGGTAGTATGTTCATTTGCTGAATTTCGTTTAGAGAAAGGGCATATTTGAGTAACAAGGAAGTTTTCTGGAGAGAACTCTTAGGCATTAATTATAATCTGGCTATATTTCATTTTTACAGGAATAAGGTTTATAAGTACAAGCATTAAGATCATTAAGATGGTGGGATTGGCATATAGGCCTGTCTTTTTTCCTCAGGCAAGGCCCATATATTCCAGAGATTTTTGCCCCCGTATTTGAGCGAGTAGCAGGAATTCCCCAGGATGGATGTTCAATGTTTTTTAAGCTACCTTCTTGATCTCCATCCATTGAGAAAACATACCTGTGACAGCACAAATATATTCATATCCCACAGAACTACACTTTAGGTGCATTTTTCCTCATGTATCACCCCACTATAAACTGTATTAACAATGTGTCTCTGTTATATATCCTGAAAGAACATTCTATTTTTAATCTTAACCACAATCTTTAATGTAATGCTTCACAGCTACCCTGGGTCTATATCTTCCTCCTCCAGTCCAACGAGACATCTTATGAAACACATTAGACTCTCTACTTAATGACTTTAATCTCCTCTTCATTCTTTATTCTGTTTCCTCCATTTCTGAAACAGGATTCTTCACTTCCTTTTTTAGAAATCTGACAGTTCTTCAATGGTTATCTTAGATACCACTTTTTAAATTAAGCATGTCAGACTGAACTTTCCCCAATCATGTGCAATCCACAATTTCAATGATTTTATGAATGTATAGCATCCACTATACTTAGCATACTTTTGAATTATGTTAAATTTGTTAACAGATATATCTATATTTTCACATTATAAGCTTCTTAGAAATAAAATCCGGCTCAGCTAATTTTTTTAATATCCTGAAACACCTAACAAACAGACTGACATCTGTAATAGCTTTTTAAATATTTTTGTTTAAAAATTTTTAGATTGTTAAGCTGGTGGTTGATAGACAAATAATAGAAATAATGAAGCACTGGGGCTATTTCAGCTAACATAAGTCATGCATGGAATGGTGATTCTTTAGATAAAAAGCTGTGTGTGCATGTTTTTGTGTGTTTTTTTAAAAAAGTGTAGCTCTATTTGTTTCCAAAATAATAGTCATTTTTTTTTTCTAAATTGAGAAGTACTAAAAGTAATTTTGTGTCTGCTCAAATCCACAGGAACAGCTTCAAAGTAATCCTCCATGTACACTGAGTCTTGGTTTACTGACTTGGTCCATGGCTTGATTTGGTTACCTCAGTAGGAACCCAAGCTAATCATATATTTAAACTGATCTATCTGATATAAATGTCCATCCTCCTTCCTTTTGATGATGTGATTTGTAAGTACCTCTTCAATCTGTGCCTTTTGCTATGTGTGTGCATGTGAAAAATAAAAATTCACACACTCCTACACACACTGACACATACACTATCAGGAATTTATTTAAATAATCTAAAAGCTAATGAGAAAAGAATACGGGAGTGAGAAATGTGATATATATCTTTATCATGGTAATTCAGGAAGATTAAAAGTGGTTATATCAATGTTTCTAACATCGAGACACAGTGCCCTTCTCCACTTTCTTTGGATTTGTACAATCCCTGACTGATTTGATGAAAAGTGTGTGGTAGAACTAATTCCATGTCAGTTCTGTGATTAGCCTTCAGGAAGATATACTTACATAGAGAATTATTGTGGCATAATTCCTAGTGACCAAAAACTTGTGACAAAAGAATGTATATCCTTAGGGAATAAGTGACTGGATTAACACAGTTCAATTATATGGAATATTATATAGTCATTTAGTAGAATACATTAACATACTTCCAATTGATGTGGCATGATCTGCAAAAGGCTGTGGCTGAATGAGAAGATTAAGATACATATAAGTATATATGAACCATTTTCTGAAAAATGATAATGGCCACAGAACATGAATAGAAAATAAAACATAAAGAGCAAGCAGTTAACATGTATCTTTGGGTGTGTCTTAATAAGAATTACACAGTATCAGACATAAGATTGTGAAATAGAAAAAGGGTTGGCAGATGGATTCACTAAGTAAATAAAATAAAATTCTATGCTATATTCTCATTTTTAAAATAATTGTGCAAAATAAAAAATTTTAAATAATGCACAAAAGACTTGAATGAACATCTCTCAAAAATAGATATACAAATGGTCAAAAAAGCTCATGAAAAGATTTTTAGCATTATTAGCCATCAAGGAAATGCAAATGAAAACCACAATGAGGTACCACTTCACACCCATTAGAATGGTTACTATTCAAAAAATGGATAATTACAAGTATTGGAGTGGATGCAAAGAATTAGGTACATCCATTCATTGCTGTTGGCAATGTAAAATGGTGCTTCATCTGTGGACAATAGTTTGACAGTTCCTCAGAAAACTAAATATGGAGTTACCGTATGACCCAACAATCCCACTACTAGGTATATATCACAAAGAATTAAAAGCAGGGATTTGAACAGATATTTTCCCACCAATGTTCATAGTGGCATTATTCACATTTGCCAAAAGATGGAAGCAAACCATGTGGCTATTAACTGATGAATGGATAAATGAAATGTGGTATATATATTCAATGGAATATTATTCAACCTTAAAAAAATGAAGTCCTGATACATATGGCATGTGACAATATGGATGAACCTTGAAGACATTTGTTGAGGAAATAAGACAAATGCAAAAGGACAAATATTGTATGATCTCACTGATATGAACCAATTAGAATAAGCAAACTCATAGCATCAACATCTAGAATATGTGTTACCAGAAGATGGGTTGGGGAAAGAGAATGCAAAGCTTAAGGCTTGAAATGTAAAGAGTTCCCGTTTAGAATGAAAGAAATGTTTTGGTAATGGATGGTTGTGATGGTAGCACAACATTGTGAGTGTAATTCCCAACCCTGAAATATATATCTGAATGTAGTTATAAAAAGAAATGTTAGGTTATATATATGGTAATAGAATAAATATTCTCTTAAAAAGTCCATGGAACTGCATTACATAAACAAGGAATCCTAAATGAACCATAT
>JAKSZT010054356.1:1422949-1492457 GCA_026826555.1 Tolypeutes matacus | reverse complement strand
TCCATGGAACTGCATTACATAAACAAGGAATCCTAAATGAACCATATACTATAATTAATAACATAGTTATAAAAATGTGCTTTCATCAAATATGGTAAATAATACCATACCAGTGGAAGGTGTTTATAATAGGGAGGTATATGGAAATCCTGTATTTTATGCACAATTTTTCTGCAAACTCACAACTTCTCTAATAAAAATAATAATAATAATAATATGTGTTCTGTACTTCCAGAATTATTTTTAAAGGTAGATTTAGATCTTCTGACATAGAATATTTAATACATGTATTTTATAAAAACAAAACCAATTTACATTACAGTATATATTGTTTAAATCAATTTTTCTAATATAAACATAACATCTTCATATGTGGATGAATGAATATATGTTTGTATATGCAAGAAAAGTTATCTGAAAGTATATTTAAAAAGGTGCTAATGGATGGGAATTAAGATGGGGAAGAAAAACCTTATTAGGTGTGCCTTTTAATATCTTTGTATTATGCTGTTATATACTTCTGAGTACTTTTTAATTTTTGAAATATGATCAAATAAAGTTTTAATATACATTTTATTCGATGCTTTTAAACTTTTTAAACAGAAGCCTACAATACAAATCCTTTTTCACAAAATTCAAGATTAGCAAAGCATTGGTAAAATTACATGAAATTTCTAATTCACAAAATGTAAATATTGTGGACACTTCAATGTGGGAAGGAACTGAGGAAACTTACAGTGATTTAGAAACTGAATCCCTCTATCTGAAGCACTTGAGGTATTAAATTCTACCCAAAATCATGTGAGTTTAGAAATGAGTCCTTCCATTCAAGCCTATAGAAAACCTGCATGCTTGTCTTGTGCCTTGATTTCAACCTTGTGAGAAAACCTAAAACAGAGGGCATAGCTAAGCCATGCCCAATCCCTAAAGAACAGGAAGTGTGGAATAAATATGTGTTCTTTTAACCTGCTGTAACTCTGGGTTAAGAATTAAGAAATGATTATGACTACAGAATCATTATATAGATGATATTTACTTTCTAGTATACAGTCAAATAGTCAAAATAAATACCTGGAATTACTGATACTTACTGAACTGTAATCCAGATGCCTTGATCTCTGATAAATAAGGAAATAAGTGCATATATATATTGAACTATTAAAATAGAGCTCTCTTATGAATTTTCATTTGTTTCTTCAGTATTACCACCAAGAGGTATGAAAATATACATGGAACAAACAGACATACACAAGCGAAATGTAGACACACAAAAACAGAAACACAGAATAAAAACACACTAATTTAAATAATAAATCTCGCTCTTTTTGGTAAAGCTTATTTCTGGGTTTTCCATCAGTCCACAGCTCTGATTTTTATGGTTTTTATGATTTCCTCTGGGATGGGGGTGACTCATTTATCTTAAACAACACAGTTATACATAAAAAAAGTGGAGAAGAAGTTATCTGGGCATTGATTTGGTTAACAGATTTTTAGCAAGGGGAGTACATAGAGGAATCTATGCTTTAAATATTTGGTTTTAATTCAGTAGCAAAGATCACCCCCTCCCTCTGGGGCTTTTCATTCCAGCTTTCTATGGGTTGCAGTCCAACTAACCTTGGGGTTTTTCACTGGGGGCAGCTAGGGAAATCCTTTTTTCAGTGTCTTTCTTCTTTGCACTATGCACTGTATTCTAATTTCTTAAGAATTTCTCCGCACATCAAGGGATGGGGATGGGCACAGGGATCTTACCTTTTTTGCAGTAGTCTTATTCTAATTGTCCTTGGTTCATTAGAGCTTTGAATAGTGTCATTTGCCTTTTGAAATACCATTTTTTAAACCTGGTTCTTATTGTTACAAACTTTAAAGGCAATTTCAGCTAATCTAGAGATAGACAATCCTAGTCCTTCTACAATTTTCTAGGGCTTTTTTCTTATTTCAGGAAAACTCTGAGTAATAAAAGTCATATTGAGATAGGCTAGTGTAGGAAAAGGGGCGATAAGTCTAAGACCTGGCAGAAAAACTTGACCTGGAAAAACTTGGCCATGGAACCCTTCCTGGAAATCCTCTGAGGGAAAAACCGCCACCAAGAAGGCTGCCGAAAAGACCCCATGAAAACCCCATTTGGAAGAAGATTGGACAGAAATCTTGTTCAGGGTCAAGGAAAAGCCCTGGATACCCTCAAGGGGACTCACCATTGGCCCCCTGAGAACTGACCAGTGAGGCAACCAGTCAGAACAGAAAAAAGACTTTAGAAAGCCATGACCCAGAGTCCCACATAAGCAACTCACCCATTTCTTGTTTTATTCCCTTGCCTACCCTACTGGCATGTCCTTAAATTCTTTTACGCAACATAAGCCAGGAAACCAGAAGCCCAGAATCCAGAGCTATCATGAGATAAAAATTATATAGTTTTATCCCCATTATCAGAGACAAGAGCATCTAGATTCTAGTTCAGCAAGTTTCAGTAATTCCTGGTATTTACTTTTGGCTCTTCTACAATACACTAGAAAGTAAAAAGTCATGTGCATAATGATTCAGTAGTCAAAATCTTTTGTTAATTCTTAAACTTCGGTTACAATTACTTCCTTTTGTTTTATTCATTTCCCTCAATCTTGAGTAATATGTTTAGGTGACAATTGCTGTAATTTATTCATGCTGAAATTGTGCATCAACATTATGGGGAAGAGGAATAGAACTGATTGTTATTCTTGAAGAAACTGGTACCACTGGGATTCAGAGAAGAATCTGGTGACGGTAAATCTCTGAAAATTAAATTTAAAAAGTAAATTGAGAATTATAGGATTAAATAAAAGTGGTAGGACTATAATGTGGAATAATTTTATAGATTTTTAGATAGAGTTTGGAGAATTCTTTAGGGTTTGCAGGAACACTGTTGCTTGGGGCTTTACCTTCTGTGGCAGTTGGCACTATCTGACTGAAGCCTGCATAAGAGTAACCTCCAGAATGACCACTAAACTATATTTGAAATCTCTTGGCCATTTAAACTTTATTTTGTTTTATTTCTTTTACTCCTTTTGGTCTAATCCCATGGTGTCAGGGCAGAGCTCATCCCTGGGATTTATGTCATGTCCCACATTGTCAGGTCTCTGTAAGTCATGTCCTTTATAGGGGGAAGGTTGATTTATTTGCAGAATTTGGCTTAGTGAGAATGGCCTCATGTGAACAGCAAAACAGGTTTTCAGGAGGAGACTCAGGCACTAATTTTAACTAGGCTTAGCTTCTTCATTACTGAAATAAGTTTCATGAGTGCCCACTTCAAGATGGAGGGATTAGCTTATTAGCATATTTCCTTCTTATTAAGCAGGGCTCATAGGTTTCAGAGTTTATTTTCACAGGTTTACCCTGCAGATTTTACAGTTTCAGTAAATTGGGAGCCCTTAATGCTTGAAAGAATAGTAGAAATTCTCCAGGTAGAGAAGTTTAATAGTTCTATGCTTCTTCCCCTGTCTTCCAAGGGACTTTGCAAATACCTTTCTAACTTATGCTCAAAATGCTTTGAAATGAGTCAGGGTATTATATCAATTCTGTTCAGAATACCACAATCTCATTCCTTATTTTTGATTCCATATTATCTAGGCTGCTCAAATAAACGGACCAGACAAGTTAAATTAGATAGTATGCCACGTAAATTTTAAACATTTTCTTGACAAAATAAGTTTTTCCTTTTTTGGTTTCTATAGAATTTAAAATTTTAAAATACTGAAAATGTTACTTTTTTTTTACCTTGCATTCTGATTCACATTAGTCTTGAACTGGATTAACCCCATTTACCTTTTAATTGAAATGCTATTGCTTTCCATCTTGGGGATTGTCCTTTTCAGGAACCATGAGTATACTAGGTGTGGTGTTTTGAAGCTGTTTGTACCCCAGAAAAACATGTTATTAAATCTAATATATTCCTGTAGTTGTAAACCAATTGTAAGTAGGAACTTTTGATGAGACTATTATCAGTTAAAATATGATGCGCCTAGTTCAGGATGGGTATTAATCCTGTTATTGGGGTCTATTATAAATGTAATGAAGACAGAGAGAGAAGGAGAGAAAGAAGTAGCTAAGGAAGTAAGTAGCTGAAATCAACTAAACACCAAAGAGAAAGGAAGATACCAGCACATACTGCCATGTGTCTTCTTATGTAGCAGAAGTGCCAAGGATCACCAGCAGCTGGTCTTTTGTAAGATGACATGACCTCAATGAAGCCTTGATTTCAACATTTTTCTCAGCCTCAAAATTCTGAGTTTGTAAGTGAATAAATTCTTATTGCTTAAGCTGAACCATTTCACAGTATTACTTTGAGCCCTCAAGGAAACAAAATACCAGGCATCTTCCAATGAGTCACCTACCTCGTCTATTATTGATGCTATTTTTTCTATTGCTGGCATGGATGGTATAGGGGAGTTCAGATTCGCTACATAATTAACTGGCCTCAATAGTTTATATAAATCTTCAGATAGCAGGCTAGTATGGAGAGAACTCCACTGTTGCAAATAAACATGCAACTGTAAACAAGTCCTTTTAGGCTGCATACAAGTGACTTTGACCCATCCACTTATTGTCAATGACATTCACACAGCTATTGGCAAATCATTGTTACAGGATCAGTTTGTATAAGAGCAAGACATCCTGTTAATAGTTGTTTTTCAATAGGACTATATCATTGTTCTGTTTTTTCCATAGTTGGGACCAGAACCTGAGCAGTACATGCTTTCTGTTTTGTTTTTGCTGTAGGCCCCACCCATACCATTCTGGATATAGGTAACATCCAATTCACAGCTTTTCCTGATGTTACAGTACCTAGAGATTGGGTCTGTTTATAGCTATTATTTTTGTTTTGTCCAACCAAACCACTCCTAGTAATTTTAAGACAGTCTGGGCCCTTGGATCTTGGCATTGATGGCCCATCCAAGGCTCATTTAAAGGCACTCTAATGGCATTGCTGCTATTTCTAGGGATTAATACTATCAAAAGTAAGCATAGTATCATCAATGTGGTGAAACATAGTAAGAGTTGGTGGTTTTGCCCATCTTGCTAGATCAGCTGCCAACATTCTGTGACATATGGTAGGATTATGACAGAACCCTAGTGGCAAAACTTGGAAAGTCCTCTGCCGCCCTTCCCATATAAATGCAAACTGATCTTGGCTATCTTCAGATAGTGGGGTACTGAAAAGGGCATTAACTAAGTGTAATACATACTGGATCTCTCTTAACTGGGTGATAAGTTATTGAGAAGTTTGCCAACATAATATTAGGTGCTGCTGCATGTATAGAAGGAACCACCCTATTCAATTCTTAATGCTCAGCTCTCTTTCTCCAACTATCATCAGATTTTTGACCAGCTATACAGGATTATTAAATTGGCTCTGTGCTGATTATATGATCCCCACACTGGCTAGTTCTTACAAGGTTTCACTAATTTTGGCATGTCCCTCCAGGAGTGATATTGTTTGGTATGGGTGACCCACCTGGATGCAGGAAGGTGTACTGGGCACCTATGAGCAGTACTCTATAAGTGATTTCACAGTGCAGCTGCAAAGGCAAAATTCACTTGACAATGTGTAGGTCTTTTAATATACCTACCTCTAATACGTATTCAGGAATGGAAAAAATACAATGTAATTTCAGGGGGTAGGCGCCTGATTTGTAATGTTAGGGTAGTTTGCACTAATTGTTGGCTTTCCCCCATACCTATCTATCACCTTTAAGGGACCATTAAATTTCTGGGGATTCCCATAGATGAGTGTGCATTCTGCTCCAACATCAATAATGGCTAAAATTTGCATAAGGTTTGTTGGAAACGAGTGGATAACTAGCTGGACATGAAGCCTCTTTTTACTTGCTCTCACCTGTATTTGCAGCCAACTGTGTCTCCAGCCTTAGTCTTCAAGGGTAGGTTGTACTCACTTCTTTATCTTAACTTTTCTTGAGGATTGCTGTGAGAGGATAACCAATGGCACAGATTTAGAGTTAGACCAAGGCTGATATTTTTTCTCGTTTGGCAGCTTTTGCCAGAGTCCTATTATTATAGGACTATATATTTTCTACATTTTCTGTTAGGGTGCCTCTAGCAATTAAATTAGCCCATAACTGTTTATGGGTTACATGTATAGGCATCCCCCTGCCCCTTCTCTTTTGAGGTCTCTTTGTTTACTCTCCTTACCCCTTTCAACTGTATTCTTTCTGTCTCACCCAGTCTGTTATTGCTTGTACCACACAGTGAATTGCCTGGCTGACTAGTAGGCTGAGAAATATTATTGTCCATACCAAATTGGAGGTGCAGTTTGCAGGATTTCATCCTTCATTCCAGCCATAAACAGTTCATCATCAGGTCCACAAATGTGTTCAACATATGCTGCATGCTTCATTCATAATTCTCTGACTATATACTGTAATTCTTCCATAAATGACCATATGCCTATTGTGGATGGCATATTCCATTCATGAGGCCAGGCCAATTTTGCAGATAAAATGCACCATACTAATAAATTTGGAAATGCTGTCTCATCTTTGCCATGCCTGTTAAAGATGGTGACGAAGAAAGAGCTGGCCATTTCTGTTGTTTCCACTCCTGAAAGCATAATAACTTCTCCCCCTATGTCCCATAATCATAATAACCAGGTAGCTATGCCCTGTTGACATTTTTGTTGAATGTTTTCTGTTACTTATACTAATTCTACAGAGATCAACTCCCTCATTACTATTTGTTTCTGAACAGGTTTTTCTTCCTAATTGTGTTGGGATCCCTGATTGCTTTCATTTTTGCAGTTATTAGTGGTCTGCTTGTTTAAGCTAATCTTCAATTTCGATTTTTTTCCTTCCATAATCCCTCTTGTACACTCCCCAGGGATCCCACACCTTTAGATCCCAGCCTTCCCTCTGGGTTACCACTCAGATCTGCTGCCATGGCATCCTTAGTCCATGCATTTTTTAAATCTTTATATGCCCTTACTTCTAACTGTCCCTCTAAGGGTGGCACATTTTTTGTTTATACATAGGTGTTTTTGGAAGATGTTATTCTAATATCTTTTCTAGAACTAAAGCCTGTTCTAATCTCTTCATTTCAGCTTTTGCTTTTAATTGGGCTTTGATAGCATATCTAACTGCCCACAACAATGGACATAGAGATGCAACAATCCATTTTCTTTCCTTGTCATTTCCATTTACTCCCCAATTTCCCCCTCAGGACAAATAACACTGTGCCTGGTATTTACAGGGCATCTCTGACTCAAACACTGGTCTGACCTGTTGTAAATAGACTACCTCCTCCTACATACTGGAAGTTGGCCACCCTGGGATTTCCCCCACAGATTTCATTTCCCTCAGCTTGTTTCATTTTCAGTCTTCTGGGTGGCGATGCAATTGTCTGGCAGCAAACTTAGAAGTGTTTCTAGTATAGATAGCTATCATGCTTAGGAATTTACATGTGTGCTTTAGGATGCACTTATGGTGGGGAGGGATTGTCTTATCAGGAAATGTATGGCTTGTCTGGTTTATGGCCTCACAATCCCTATTTCCCATGCTGGAATGTTTTAGTTTGCTAAAAGTTGCTGGGAGCAAAAAATCAGAAATGGATTGGCTTTTACAATGGGAATTTATTAGGACAAAAGCTTACATTTCTGATGTGAAAATGTCTAAATCAAGGCATCATCAGAGATTCTGTCTTACCGAAGTTTGGCTTCTAGTGATCCTGGACTCCTGCTACATGAAAAGCCAATGGCAATGAACAGGAGGAGTTCTGGGAAGACGGCATTGGAATAGCTCAGGCAGAGCATAGCTCTCTTACAAAATAGGGGAGAAAACATAGAAGTTGTCCGAGGGGCCTGCTTTGGGGACTGCAGACCAGGAGAGGGCTGCATGCATCTTCCAGGAGGGACTGGGGACAGAAAGATGCAGAGGCCAAAAGGAAAACCATGAGTTTCTAGCCCCTGTGGCCAGGGATGCCCCCGTTCCCCAACCTTCAAGGAGAAGAGCTTTGGTAACAGCTGCAGTTAAGTGGCCAATGGATAGGGGACAGTTTCCTCCCTGGGAAGAGGGAGGTACAGTGGAGGGTTGACTGAAGTTTCTCTTCAGCGAGTTTAAGCAGCATAGCCAGGTTTTGAATCACTGACTCCTAAGATCCAGGCAGTCGAAACTGAAGCATTCATCTCTGTGGAAAGGTTTTTCAAAGAGCGCTATCTCCTGGCCATCTGGGAAAGTGAATGAAGAGAAAGCTTATCTCTCATAACATTCCCAAGTGCTGTTGATCTGGTCTGCACCTCATTAGTGGCTTCCTGGCTTTATTTTGATAACATAAACAGGTAAATGTTAAAGTTTTAAAACATATTGATTATATGTAGAAAATTTAATAAGGCCAATTGCAAATAAGTGGAAATGGATAGAGATGATGGTAGCACATCCTAATGAGCATAACATTGATGATTTATAAATGTGATTGTGGCAGAAATGAGTAGTCTAGGGAAGTTAATATTAATTGAAAGACAGCTAGAGGAAATTTAAGGACTTTATTTTTTTTATTTATTTATTTATTTTTAAGATTTTATTTATTTATTCATTTATCCCCCCCTTCCTGCTTGTGCTCGCTGGGTCAGCTAACCACGCCGTGCGGGCGGGCTTGCCTTCACCAGGAGGCCTGGGGAACCGAACCCGGGGCCTCCCATATGGTAAACGGGAGCCCTACTGATTGAACCACAGCCGCTTCCCAGGACTTTAAAACTTTGATATTTTGATGGTAAATGAAGATTGTGGTTAATAATATAAATAGAAGAATGTTCCTCTATTACACAGAGTTAAGAATATTGTGATACATGGGATACAAATAATGTAACTTATAGACTAAAGGTGGCAGTAATATTGTAATATTTTTGTAGAAATGATAAAGAAGTCACTAAGATCAAAAAAAGAAAATATGGGACTTAGTTTTAAGAGATATGAATATGATGAAGCATTTTTCTTCTTTATTTTCTTCATTAACAAGTAGTCTTTGGTCATGTCATTTAACCAATCTGTGCTAATTTATTTATCTTTCTGAACACTGAAGGAACAAATGAGTTTGTTTTTAGGATTAAATCAGATAAATGTGCCTGGACAGAATTTTTTAAAATTATGCTTCCATAATTAATTAAACTGCCTTTTGTCTGCTATTTTATTTTTTGAAGTTGAAATAAAGTTTACTAGAGAGAGAGAGAGAGAGAGAGAGAGAGAGAGAGAGAGAGAGAAGACATAATGGCAGCTCTGCCAGTCTGGGTCTCTGCCTTTTCCTTGAGGATTACTTTCTCCCTGAACTCAGCTGTGGGTGATCAGACAAATAACTTGTCTCTCCCTTCTCCTCCAGGAGAAGCCTCTCAGGGGCTTCTTTTCATGTGTCTCAGGAGCCTATTTCCGTGTCTCTGTGCTTTGCTGATTACAGTCTCTGGCCTCTGGGACTTCTCTCCCCCTTTCTTAGAGTTTCTGTTTTTGCAGATTTTTCTGTGTGTCTCCTGTTTTTAGTCCTTTGCTTATGAAGGACTCCAATAAGAGGATTAATATCTACCCTTGGTCCCACAATCTAATCAAACCCTTTACTGAAGCAATCTAATCAAAAGGTCCCATCTACAATAAGTTTACAGGCACAGGAATAGGTTCACTTTAAGAAAATGAAAAGAAATTTGTGGTAAACGTGCTAAGAAAGTACAATTATTTCCCTTCTGTTGTTCTGGTTTAAGCCTTTTGTGGACTACAGAAAATTCTTTTCTTAAAGTGAACCTATCTATACAAATGTCTATTATTATAGCTGATAAACAGTAATGATATGGGCTCTAGTCAACTAACATTATTTCTGCTTTGCCAGTCTCAATATATGCATTTTGTTTCTAATTCTATATTACAAATACACACATACATGCACACCCCTTTCCATTAAATAAAATTTACTTCATCCATGCTACAGTTTATATATAAAGGTTCATATTTTAAAATAGACTGATAAGTAAAATTAGACATACATAATCTATTGTTTATAGGTGTTTCATTAAAATAAGTCCTTAGAAATGGACTTGAGGGACAGCATTTTTTTAAAATTTTAAATAGATATCATTTTGGATTTTAAAACAAATTCTATGTGTTTTTCATATGTTATGTAATATATTACCAGAGACTATCCCATATTTCATATATTATCTAATACATCCAAAGTTTTTATTAATGATCTCATAACACAGATGTAGTTAATAACATCCAGATTCTAACAGAAAAAGTTTTGAGGACTGCAAAACACTTATTTTCAATAAATTCTTGTATACAATTCCTTTGTAAAAAGCTATTCACAAAGTGCCGCTCTCTGGTGGAGGCTGTTCCTGCCAGTTCCAGAGTCTACTGCATTTTTCCCAGTTGTAGTCCTGAACCCATCTAAAGTGGTGGCAGTGGAATTGAGATTCATTCTGATGTGAAATGAATGAGTAAAAACTGGTGGTGGCTGGAGCAGGAGAAAATCCACCTAATCCAGAACCACATTGTAGATGAGTATGATCCCACCATAGAGAATTCTTACAGAAAGTAGGTGGTTATAAATGGTGAAACTGGTCTGCTGGACATACTGGATACAGCTGGACAAGAAAATCACAGTGCCATGAGAGACCAATATGTGAAGACAGGTGAAGGTTTCCTTTGTGTGTTTGCCATCAATAATATTAAATCATTTTCAGATATTAACCTCTACAGGGAACAGATTAAGCGAGTTTAAAGTTTCAGATGATGTACCTAGGGTGCTGGTAGGAAACAAGTGTGATTTACCAACAAGGACAATTGACACAAAACAAGCCAATGAACTGACCAAGACTTACAGGATTCCATTCATTGAAACCTCAGGTAAGACCAGACAGGGTGTCGAAGATGCCTTTTACACACTGGTAAAAGAAATATGTCAGTAATGAATGAAAAAACTCAACAGCAGTAATGATGAGTCTCAAAGTTGTATGGGATCACCATGTGTGGTGATGAACAAGATGCTCATAAAGTTCCAGCATCAGAAAAGAGCCACTTTCAAGCTGCTCTGATGCCTGGTCCTGACTTCCCTGGAGGGGAAGTATCCCTGTTGCTATCTTCAGTCTCACAGAGAACGTCCTGCTAATTTCCTCAACTCTCAGTAGATCAGAACTTCTCAAAAAGAGAAGTTCTCAGAATAACTACCTCCTCACTCTGTGGTCTGACCAGAGAAATGCACCTCTTGTTACTCCCCAATATTTTTCTGTCCTGGGTGTTCCCCCTTTCCCCCACCCCACCCCAAGTTTTTCATTGGAAAAGGAATTCATGCTCTGAAACAGAGAACCAAACTGTAGACATGAAATTCTGCTGAACACAGTGTCTTGAGCACTAACATAGCAACTGCTGGTGACTTTTTTTCCTGTTTACAGTTGATATTGAAACTATACTGGTTTTTGTAGAAATGTCATAAATTACTGTTTTGTAAAGAATATAGTTAATGTTGCTGTTTGGTTTTGTTTGTAATGTTGTCGTCTACATTCCCTAAACTGACATCTGCTCTGTATTCATAAATACAAGAGTGAATGTTGACTTTTGAGTCTATCCTAGTCTTCTCAACTTTCATGTAAATAAACCAACTTTCACAGTGAAGTGGCTTTTTCCTAGAAAAAATTTTTTACAGTAGACTTCCTTTCCAATACTTCAGTAGAGTCAATGTCTGAAAAATCATTATGAAAATGAATGAATGAGATATATTTATGACCAGTCTGTCTTTTGAGGGAAAGATACATCTATATAGTAGAAGATGCCATTTCTTACATGTATTATGTTGATCTTCCAGAAGCCTGTTTTGGGGCTTTCCAATGAGAAGGTTGGAAACTGGAAACAATTATGAATAATTTCCCTTAATTTTTACCTAATTTCCACATTCTTTCATAGGTTACTACCTATAAATGTATATTGTTTGTTTATTCTAGCTTACTGATTAACTTATGTTTGATGAACTTTCACTCATATTCAAATTTGGTCACACCAGAGAGCTCTACGCTTGCAGGTGTTCAGATATTGTAAAAATTTGGGTACAATTTTAATAGGTGTGATTAATTATTTTCAATCTGCAAAGCAGTGCATTAACAAACTAAATTTTCATTGCATATCATGGTATCTTGATGACTTATATAACTATTGCCATCAATCTCCTTTTCATCCCATCCTGTGACCCTCAACCAACATCAGTGGGTACTTGATTAATTGTTTCAGTTGAGAAAAGTATGGTGCTAATGAACCAGGGTCATAGTTTCAAAATTTGAATGAGCCAGTTAGCATCACAAACAGAAATTCTTCCACAGGATCACATTGTATCAGTAATTCCATCTAGTAGTTTTGCCAGATGCTTGCTGTTAGTCCTTCAAGGAAAGAGGCCAGTTAGCACAAATCCTTCACCATGACTTGATATACAAAGGAGGGTCAGCATAGAATTCTTTATGAATAAAGTATTTGGACTTTTTTTTAGTCACATAAAAAATCTAAATTAAGCCAATTTTTTTCTCATTAAATATTTTTTTGAGAATGATGATGCCTCAAATCAAAACTAAAAAATTTTCTTTATGCATATTTTTCAGTGAAGGATTTAAAATAGGATTTTGATTAGTCTTTGCATAACAAATAACTAAGGCTAATAAGTTTGTGGAAAATAAGTAGTCTTTGAGTTGGAATTGCTGTTTGAGAAAGGAATAGAAAATCAATACTAGACTTGAATAACTTTTGATAAAAGAATAATTCCAAAATGACTGCTCTCTGTTCTGGTCTTTTAATTCTAAATACTTACTGAGATCCTACATCTTATAGTATGAAACCTCATTTGTTAAGCAAACTCCACATTGCTTTGATATGAATTCAAAAGACGAGAATAAACATACTGTATTCAGAGTATAATAAACCCAGGGAGTTTTGCTCCTTAGTGCTGATTCTGGGAGCTTTCACAGTACTGTCATTGCCTGTGAACAGAAGCTCTCCTTTGTTTCTCCTCCTTTTGGACATTGCTTTGATGTTTTCCTGAGGCTAGATTGAGGCTATGTACCCATAACTCCTTATAGCTTTCTCAGATATGTTCTAAGCACAGAAGTTTCTAAACAGGACCAAAATTCAGACTTGAAATTGTTCTTTTATTATCATCTTTGGAAGTTGAACTTAAATTTGAGTTTTGGCACAATAGGGTAACAAAACTACATTCCAAAAAGAGATGAATAACTTCGGTCAGTGTGATATTAAAGTCAATTTTTTAGAATAAGTTTGTAATTGCTGAAAACAATTTTAGTCCACCTCAAATTCTGAAAATCTCTTTCCCCAAGTTAATTGCCTGGCTAGCCGTCATAAATTACCTATACCCTTAAGTATTTTTTTTTTCAAGGTTGCAACTTAAAGAGTGAAAATAAGATGTTTTGTCTATCTAAAGGCTACCAAGTTTGCTCAAAGCTTACTATAGAATGTTAACTTGGTAATAAAATATCATACTTATGACACTTAGCACTTTAGAAGTGTAATAGGAAAAATTAATCATAATTTTATTTCAGTGGGCCCCATAGTCTTTCACCATTCTTAAACTGCTGTGAATTTTTTGTCTCAATTTGAAAGCAAGGACAGAGAAACACTTTAAAGAAAAGTTTTTTTTCCATTTTATTTGTAAGCATAATCATATTTTGCTTCGCCTTTACAATCACAAACACATTAGCTGGCAGCTACAATTGAAAACCAAAAAGTAGTGCATTCTGCTTCTTGTAATTAATCTTTTCTAATAAATTTCAGGAAGCAAGAATAATTAATTAGGGAAATATTTTATTTGGGTGGCTGCTATAAACAAAGGACTATAATTCTTGTACATTATTTTTCACCTTTGCTAAGTTTCTTTAAGCAGTATTACCTGCCACAAAATTATTTTAAGATATTTTGTTTGCTATAAGAATTATTTTTAAAATGTTCCCTTTATCAGAGTAGTTGTAGCAATATTTAAGACATATCATGATTTTAAAAAGTCTAAGAAGTAATTGTGTGAATTCTGTTCCAGAGGGGAAGAGGCTTTCAAAGGAAGTTAGTTGTATGTCTTTTATATTTCTGTGCCATCTAATGTAGGAAAAATATCAGTTATGCAATTCTGTTGATTAAATGGAAAAAATTGGCCTCCTTGGCCCTAAATAAAAGGGCTGATATTTTATGTTGGCTGTTTTATTGTAAATTAATCCATTCTGATTTTTTTAAATTTGGTTAATATTTTTCTTGTTAAACTTCTAGAAAATAAAAACTAGAAGTTCTTTGCTTACTCATTAAAAAAAAAAGCAATTCTCTTCGTTATTCTAATGGAGACTATTGTGTGTTTACATTAAATTATTGTTTGGAAAATCAAAACTATTGCTCCAGACATATTTAGATATTTTAGTGAACAGAATAGTCATCCAAGTAGCATGTGTAAACCAAGGCAGGCTTCCAATGTCGGCGATTGAAGGCAGAGAGAATTAAATGAGAGCTACCATATTGGGAGATAGATTGTTTTATTTCATCTGTACATTAAAACATTATTAAAATTGTTATGAAGAATAAATGATATTCACAACCACTATATTGCACAATTCCAGGGAACAAATAGAAAATAAGGAGAATAATGCCCCTTGAAGATGTGCAAAATGGTAGATTGGGGAAGCATTCTGTAGTGTTCAGGTTTGGAGTGGTATTTTATAATGTGTGAATTGCTTCTGTATATCAACAAGCATAGATTGCTGTGGGTTCATTGATCATCTTCTCTAGATTTATATTTCAAGACAATGCATAACATCAAACATGAGTCATGTAAAATCTATATCTTAATACAGTTGACTTAATTGTCACTAAACCAGTCAATGCAGAATTTCTGTTTAAAAAAAGCACTAAGATGTATTAGGCAGATGCCGTTTTATGCATGCCAACATTTAAGATCTTTTCCTGTTTCTTTTAAAATCCTACTTGTGAGTAAAGAGGGAGATGTCTTTTATTGTTGTGGTTGGTTACCTTGCTTTATATAAAGTTAGGAGACTCATCATATTAAATTTAGTGAGATTAGTATATTTTTAATTTTAAGAGATGTTATTTTGTTGACAATAATAATGTCTTTTCACATCTCATTGCCATTCTTTATATAATGCTCCTGATACTAATATAAAAAAATTATTCCTGTGAGAAATAGTGTTGAGGAAAAGCTCAAACACCTGAGTAATTATTAATAATTGTCTACCAGGTAACTACAAGAAGATGATGGATTTGTATTACTTAAGAGCTTTACATATTTGGAGTAGGTGAATTCTTCCTTGTTCAACTTTTGATTCTTTTCCAACCTCATTTTCCTTTAGGTGCTTACTTCCCTCCAAGGATGTCAAATCCTGGCTTAAGGGAATTCTCTGCTTAGGCAGGATCCAGATTTAGCTTACTAAACATGACTTGCCCCTCAGATAACATATTCTGACTTCCCTCCAACCCTCCCCATTAAAACCTGAGTCTCAATAGCTACATCATTATTACAAATTAGATATCAAAATTGGCCTACCAAAGGGATTTGGGTCTTACTTCAGAATGACACTCTTATGATTGAAATCAATGTCTTTAGGAAGAATTTAGGCATCAGAGGCAAGCACATGAGAAGCATATGCTTAGGTTTAAGGCTTTCTGGGAGACCGTGCTGCCACCAAAATAATACTGTGTAGTCAATTGTCTATGTACAATACTTTTTTCTTCAGAAAATTATTGCCTGGCATTGAGGCATGGAAGTTTGAAAATAGAGTTCAATGCATGATGCTAGTACAAAGTACAATTAGTCTCATTGCTAATTCTGAATGACTGAAAACGCTCACGTGTTGATAAGGATATTTTTGATCTACAAGTGAGGCAGCACATTTTGAGTAACATAAAGAATAATTATTGATTTATATATTCTCTGAAAGTGGCACTCTAAATTTGTAAACACGTTTGACTATTTATTGTATAAAAGAAACTACTAGAGATTGAAAAAAATAATAAATCCAATAGTTGCTTAAAATATGATAGCTAACAGCCCTTGTTTATGGAAGCATTTTAAGAATAATCATGTGATTAACATGTATCAAGTGATTTTTCAGAAATGAAAATATCTGTGCACACAGAACCCATAACATTAAACGGGACATTACTAAGCATCGCAGAAATCATCCCCACACCTCAGCACATATCAATGTACAATATACAAAATTAGTTTGTATATTTTTAACCATGTGGAAGTGAAATCATACTGTTTATATACAATTATGTCCTATTTCTTTCACTAAAGCTTACAACAAGTCTGAGATTCCTCCATGTTGTCATTTCTTTTGGTCATTCTTAATTCTCAATGCTGTGTAGAAGTCCTATGTACCAGATAGCATATGTTATTTATTTAATCTAGATCAGTGATTTGCAAATATGGCCCATAAAAAAATGTATTGGTATGCAAACACCCACATTCATTTGTATATTTGTTTGGGTTGTTGTGCTACAAAGGTGAACTTGAGTGCTTGTGACAGAGGCTTTATTGCCTGCAAAGTCTAAAGTGTTATTAATGACATGGAAAAAAATCCTCAGCTCTTATATAATGTATTGATAGAAACCTGGGTCAATTTTAGCTTTATGTTATTGTAAATAATGTTACTATGAATATTTTTGTACATGGCTTTGGTGAGTATTCACTCATTTATCTTGGATAAAACTAGAAATCCAAGGTTTGAATTTTTCTATGTCATATATATGTTCAGCTATAGAAGATACTTCCATATATCTTTCAAAATAGGGTTGACAATTTTCACTTGTAGTACCAATGTGAGAGTGGTACGGATGCTCCACATACTCACCAATACTTGTTAGCTCTCATTATCTTCACTTTAGCTGTTCTGTAAGTGAGTCATGGCATTGCACTGAGGTTTTACTTTTTATTTACTTGCCTACATATAAAGTTGGATATCCACTTCTTTGGTATGGCTATAAAAGTCAGGATGTGAATAAGAACCCAGCTAGAAAGGCTGTGTTTAAAAGTATTTGGTCTTTTGATAATCCTATTATCTCACTGATTTTATTTCCACTCCTATATCATGTCATATCAGACTAGATATACAGTGCTTTCTTTTTATAGAGATGAGTCAACTCATTTATTTTCCAAAATCAGTCCAATAGTGTGGTGAGTTTAAACAGTATTATTATCATAGGAATACATAGAGACAAAAGGTGGCAGCTGGAAGGACTTTAGTAATTTTGAAATTGAACTCCTCTTTTACAGAGAAAGAACTGAAGTCGATCAAGGAAGAGTGGCTTGTTAAAGGGCACAATGGTTTGAGTGTCACTGAGCACCTGGTTCATAGCATGTTCATAACAAAGTATTTCCTCAAGGGAGATAAAGCTGTTATTTCTGGCTTTAATGCCTACCTACCACTAACTGGGTCATTGAACATTATTGTTCTTCTATTCTCACAAATATGGT
This sequence comes from Tolypeutes matacus, assembly GCA_026826555.1. Classification (NCBI taxonomy): domain Eukaryota; kingdom Metazoa; phylum Chordata; class Mammalia; order Cingulata; family Chlamyphoridae; genus Tolypeutes; species Tolypeutes matacus. Next base: position 1,474,979 of record JAKSZT010054356.1, on the reverse strand, counting down.
TAAGCAGGGACTCACCATTTTGTATCTTTCTATTTGTTGTTTTATACATACACCCAAATCCATTACTGTGCCATTCTTATGTTTAGGGGTCAGTGAGAAGACTTAAGGAAAGAGTATAGATATAGGAATATGCCTGTAACATTAGCCCTAAGGAAAGAGTGTAGATATAGAAATATGCCTCTAACGTTAGCCTACTACACACGTTTGTAATAGAAAGTTTGGGAAATAAAATCCCCATTATTAGTTGGTAGATGTGTGAGAAAGGTCTAAGACAGAGAAACAGAATAACAGGGTCTAGTGAGAAATTATATAGAGAGGTTAAGATAGATCAAAGCCTTTTTAGGTTCTCACTGTGCCTGTAGCATTCCAAAGTAGAAAGATCCCCACATGCCATCTTCCCAAGCTCTTATTTGAGAATCTTATTAGGGAATCTCCTAAACAAGATTCCCAATAATTGGTTATTCTACCTCAACTTGCACATTTAAGGAAGAGGAAACACAATAAAAACAGTCAATTCCATTTTTGGTCATCCATTTTTTGAAATAGCCTTCCCTCTATTTCACATCCACTAGGTGGATAAAGAGGCCAATTTGGAGATCAAATTGGTTTTTAGATGTAGTAATATATAATGTCATATGGGAGCTAAATGAGTTAATTAGATGTCATGTTAGTTATTCGAAATTAGTGGCAATCCATTGAAGTCCTTCCACTGTTTGAACTTCAGTATTTCAATTTCAAACACTTTTTTCTGTAATGCTGCTCTTCATAATAAAAATTCCAAGACAGTAAGGATTAATTTAAAAAACATGGCAGAGGAGGAAACTCTTAAAGTCATTTGTCTAAAACAAGAATTCTCCATAAGCTTTTACTACTTCTATACATTTCCCTAACATGTCCCAGGGTTCCACAAATGAATGCCAACTTGTAAAGCACAGGGGGTCTTTGAGCTTTACTCCCATTCTAAAATTTTTTCATACAGGGCATTCATTTCATGTCTTTAGCTTGTATAATTATAATGTATAATTAGGAGTGTCCTTTAATGTTGTTAGAACTGCGGCAGTTTAAGTAGGTGAATATCAAGAAAGTACACCAATGAATGTTCTTTATTTCTGAATTATTAGTAGGTATTCCTTCATACATACATTAGTTCTAGTAACCACAACAAGTACACGTACTTATATGTTATAAAAAAATATAACCAAGGCACATGCTATACTGTCAGACAATTTTGTTTTGACTAACATTTAGTAAGCACTTAATAATATTAACATTGTTTTGATTTTTTACTTATCAATGGGTTTATTTCACATTTTGTGTTCAAGGCATGAGGCAGATTCTTCAGATAACAGGAATGAAAAACTCAGTTATTGAGCACAAAATGCTCTCACAATCCCATATTGGAGAAAATGATCTAATATATAGAATAATATTATGAAAATTCCTTGAGGAGAAAGTTGTTTCTGAATTCAAAAAAGAGCATTTAACACGGGTGGAGAACAGAGGAGAGAAGAAAAGCTTTCTGGAGGAAGTTCTGGAGGAGTTAAGAATTACCAGTCAGGGATGTACTTTCCTCAGGCCCTTCCGTTTGTTCTTTATAACCTAAGCATGTCAGACTTTTTTCTTCTTTAAAAGCAAAGTGCTGTCCTCCTCCTTGGGCCCTCTCTAATTGCCAGTCCCTCTGCCTAGGATCTCGGGCATGATTACTCCATTCAGGGAACTTTCCTTCTCTGCCTACCAAGTCAGACATTTAAAAAAAAAAAAAAAATTATTGGTCTTTTTATTTCGTGATGACTTGCAGTTTATTATGAATTTTTGAATGCTTAACTAATTAATGTTTGTTTTTCCACTAGATTACTCATTAGTATAAGAACTACTACAAGATTCACCATGAAATACTATGTATCTAAATGTACAAAAGACACTTAGTAACACACAATACATTTTAGAGCAATTGAAATAGTACACAAATGATGTTTGAGCAAATATAAAATTGACATGACAAGAAATGTCAGGCAAGTTTCACACAAAGAGGGTCTTATAAATTCAGGGCATATAATGAAATATGACTGTTTAGGGAAATGCAAAATTTTGGCATGGATAGTAATTTAGTACATAATTCATTTTTGTAAATTAGTATTTAAGGCAACTTTTCCCTCATGCATTATCATAGGATTTTATGAAAACAAAAAGCACAAATACATACACACATATGCATACATATACATTTATTTAATATAAATATTTAAACCCACCTTTTATTTTTCAGTCTTTCCAATGCCTCTTTCACATCTTTGTTCCGTAAGCTATAAATCAGGGGGTTTAACATGGGAATCACAAGGGTATAAAACATGGAGGTTAATTTGTCTTGATCTAAGGAGTAGGAAGAACTGGGCCGGAAATACATGAAGATCATAGTTCCCTGAAAAATTGCAACAGCAGTCAAGTGGGAAGTGCAGGTTGAGAAAGCTTTGAATCTCCCTTCAGTTGGTTGGATCTTTAAAACTGATAGGATGATATAACAGTAAGACACTATAACTCCTGAAATGGTACTCAGTTCAATGAAGCCAAAAATGGTGAATAATACCAGTTCATTAACCTGTATATCAGAACATGAAAGGAGGTAAAGAGGAGGTAAATCACAGAAGTGATTAATCTCATTTGACCCACAGAAGCATAAGCGGAATGTTAATATCGTATGTGTCAGAGCATCCACCATTCCCACCAAGTAAACCCCAGCCATGAGCATGACACACACCCTGCTGGACATGTTGACTGTATAGAGCAAGGGGTTGCTAATGGCCTTGTACCTATCAAAAGCCATTACCGCCAGCAGAAGACACTCAGAATCTGCAAAGATACAGAAGATGAAGAATTGCAGAGCACAACTAACAAAGAAAATCGATTTTTTCTTTGCAAAGAAGTCTACCAGCATCTTGGGCCCAACTGCAGTGGAATAGCAGAGGTCACAGAAGGAAAGGTGGCTGAGGAAAAAGTACATTGGTGTGTGAAGGTGGGAATCCAATCTAATTAAAATGAACATTCCAAGATTTGCCAAAATATTAATGAGGTAAACAGCTAGAAGTATGACAAAGAGGGTCACTTTGATCTCAGAGTTGGTAGTTAATCCTAAGAAAAGAAATTCAGTCAAAGAAGAGCAATTTTCCCTGTCCATTCTTCTTTGTTCTTATGCTAAACTTACAAAAATAATCAAGACAGTGGTCGATTCATGTTTGGCACTCTGGACATCTGCAAACTATTATCTGTAAAGCAGAAAGTGATTTGTTTCTGTAAATTTTCTTCTTTCTCCTAAGAACATTACCAAGCATGCTTCCATCACTAAGGAAGTGTTCTTATCTCTTTGACAATAATGAAAATTATCTGTGATCGGAATTGAGAAACTCTGACTTATATCTAGATATCACCCTTGAGATATGTGACTTTTCTCACTATTTTAATATTTCTTGGCCTTCACTTCTTTACATAAGGGAGTTTAATTGAATTACTTGAAATCTCATTCCATGGTCAAAATATTGTGGTAGAAACACCCATATTAATGAGACAAGGCTCCAAAGTACAAGACCAATGATCTGATATGCTTGAAAATATTTACATGGACACAAAAAAGATCACAATTATTGTATTCCTCCAGTATCATGATTAGTTTAAAATACTTGTTACCTAGAGAATTAATGAGCCTATCACTGAGTAATAATAAAGGAAATCATTATGTTACTGTTCTTGGTCTATGTTTTCTTTACTAGTTACTGATATGAAATAAGTTTTATTGAGCTTTTATCTACAAAGGTATTACTACCTTGCCACAACATTCATTACCTATTTGTAGAAGGGTTCTAATACCATAGGACAAGTCTCTTGACCAGTGAAAGAGAAGTGCTGAAAAAAAAATGAAATTAACAAAATTTAACACATACATTTGCATGTTTTTTTATTTCAAATTCATTTTTCCATTAAAAAACTGATATGAGAAACAAGTCAACCAATGTTTCTGAGCTACATAGAATTCTGTTTCTTGTATAAGTTTGTATTTATGTGTGTATGTGTAATGTGATTGTGTATGTGTTTACAGTCTCTCTGTTGATATATGAGATTTGGACTGTGGATGATGGTCTGATTTATTTTAATTTTTAGACCTAAGTAAATATAGCAAGTGATCAACTTGGACTTGAATTTGCACAAGTTGATATTTGTAATATGCATCTCAATTATTTTTTAAATAAAATAAAAATAAAATCTGAAAATCATATATACACTTTCAAAATGAAAACAGGAATAAGGTTTTCTAATGAACTTAGATTAAATAAAAATTTTAAAACCATTTTTTTTATGAATAGTAATGATATCCATCAGATTCAGAGCTCAGCTCTGAGACAAAAATATTTTTTGCCTGTAGTTGGTACAATTTGTTATTTTATACTATGAAAGTAGGTATAAAATGATTCACTTACAGGGGGTTGGATGTAGCTCAACTGGTTGGTCATCCGTCTCCCATATGGAGGGACCCGGGTTCGATCCCCGAGACCTCCCGGTAAAAAAAACAAAAAAAAACAAAAAAAAACCACTACGTTTGGGAAGCGGCTGTGGCTCAATCAGTAGGGCTCCCGTTTACCATATGGGAGGCCCCGGGTTCGGTTCCCGGGGCCTCCTGGTGAGGGCAAGCCCGCCCGCACGGCTGGTTGGCTGACCCAGCGAGCACAAGCAGCAAGGGGGGGATAAATGAATAAATAAATAAAATCTTTAAAAAAAAAAAAAATGATTCACTTACAAATCCTTCATATATTTTTTGGAAAATAAGTTTCTTTTTTTCTCTATTATTTAAATTAGGAGACTCAGAAACCTACCTGAGTCATGCAAGTCTTTCTGCCTTTGCCTCTGGTAGTTGAACAAAAAGCAAATGGCATTTATTTTACCCAGTAACATTTGGGACTTAAATCTCTGAAGCTTCTGTCTCCACACTTCTGTGTTATGCAAAGGTGAGATTAATTAGATTAGGTTCCACATTTTCCCCTGTGAATACTTCAATAATTTTCACAACTGTTGAGCTTTTGTTATTTTTTTTTAATATTTAAAGAAGCTTTAGAATACATAAATGTTACATAAGAAATATAGGGGATTCCCATATTAACCACTCTTCCCCTCCTACATGCTCCCAGATTAATAACATCTTTCATTAGTGTGGTATATTTGTTACAATTGATGAACACATATTGAGGCATTGCTGCTAATTGTGGACTATAGCTTACATTATAATGTGTGTCTTGCACAATTTTATAGGTTATAACAAAATGTATAATGCCTGTATTCGTCATTGCAATGTCATGCAGGACAATTCCAATGTCCAAAAAGTGTCCCCATGTTTCACCTATTCTTTCTTTTCTCTCCCCTTAGAACCTCTGGTGGCCACTGCCCTTATATCAATGATTAAAATACTTCCATTTCTAGAATAATAATAAAGTATATAATAGAATAATAATAAATCTGCTTTGTCTTTTGTTTACTCCCCAGTCTTGAGGATTTTAGGATGATAATGCCCACTTTGTTTCTAACTGAGAGGAGGCTTAGATCTAATGGGGAGGATGGATGGAACTATCTTGCCTGCAGTTGCAGACACTCTATTTCTTGAGATAGGCATTGTCCATCATCTCCTTGTTAGTTGTCCTGGGTGAGTCCAGTGAACTGGAGAGTAGGTGTTGCAGCTTTGCTGAGATTCAGGGCTCAAAGAAACAGACCAAAGTTTTAAGTCTCTGGGACATATATTTATCAAGCTTAGTGCTAATTATAGATTCAAATAAAAGGGGCAGAAAAACCATGTGTAGGGAAACTATAAATGAGTCTAACTCTGTTACAATGTGGAGAATAAATTCTAAAGTAAAGCCCACTGACAGGGTGCTTAATTCCTGAGCTTGCCTGCCCTGTTTATAGAGTCTAGACGTCTGTAGAGCCCTCAGGAGCCCTACAGTTTGAGGTACTGTTTACTGTGGCAGTCAATGAGATCCTGCTGTGATGTGCATAAGCATAACCTCTGGAATGAACTCCTGACTCACTTTGAAATCTCTTAGCCATAAAAACTCATTTGTATTTAATATTTCCCGCTTTTAGTCAAGGTGTTTTTCAAGATGTATTGCTAGTTGGCGTTTGTTAATAATCCCTTGGTGCCAAGGAGGCTCTTTACCAGGGGTCATGTCCCTGTGGTAATCCCCTATATTCACTATGTAACATTTATATAACCTAAGTATCTTTAAAAAAAAATAGGTGTGCTATGGTGGCATTTTTGGGACATTGAAATTATCCTGAATGATGTTGCAGTGAAGGATACAGGCCATTATATATCAAGTCATAACTTACAAAAATGTGCAGGACAGAATGTAAACTACAATGTAAACTATAATCCACGCTTAGTGACAATGCTCCCAAATGTGTTCATCAAATGTAACAAATGTACCTCACTAATGAAGGATGTTGTTAATGTGTGACAGTGTGGGAGGGCTAGGGAGTGGGGCATATGGGAATCCCCTACACTTTTTATGTAACATTTATGTAATTGAAGTTATCTTTAAAAAAAATATTACCTGAAAAAATTTAAATTTAAAAAAGTGAAAAAAATTTATACATTGTGTCTTTCATCGTTGTAAGATCTGTTATCTTACATGTACAGTGACAATTTCCTCTGAATGCTCCTTCAGTGTTATTTTTTTCATTTTATCTTCAATGAAGCTTTAGGTAACAGAAAAGCTATATAGAAAATATAGGGGATTCCCATATTCCCCACACCCTTTCCCTTTTACACTCTCCCCTACTGAGCTTTAAATTCTTCACTCTTGTCAACAAATGGATCAAAATCAGTAAGATACTTGCAATTGATTTTTTTCATTAGTATTATTTTTGCTAGAGAAGTTGTAGTTTTACAGAAATATCGTGCATAAAATATATATAATACAGAGTTCCCATTTACCGCCCTATTATTAACACATTGCATTAGTGAGATATATTTGTTATAATTCATGAAAGAATATTTTTAAAATTGTATTGTTAACTATAGACCATCGTTTATAATAGGGTTCATTGTGTTGTACAGTCCTGTTTTTCTTTTACTTTTTATTCTAGTAACATATATACATCTATATATAGATAGATAAATATATTCCCTGCCATCTAGATTAGCAACAACTAATCTGCGTCCCAACTCTATTTATTTACCTTTTCTGGACATTTAATATAAAGGAATCTTATAATATGTGTTCTTCTGTGTCAGACTTCTTTCACTTCCCATAATGTTTTCAAGCTTCATTTATGTTGTAACATGTATCAGTACTTCATTTCTTTACATGGTCAAATAATATTCCATTGTATGGGTATACCAAATTTCATCATCCAATCATTGGTTGATGGACATTTGGTTAGTTTATACTTTTTGACTGTTATAAATAATGCTTCTAGAGACATTAATATCTATGGTAATTTAAAATGTCATTTTTTTCACCAAACCTTGTTTTATTCCCTCCCCCCACCCCACAGCATATCATCCACTTTCATTTTACTGATTTTATGACCCTATCACATTTTGTACACTCAATGCACTTTCTTGAATTATGTTTATTTTCTTCAATATGAGTCTCTCTACTATGTTTAAGGATTTAGGGATAAAAGCAATGTAGATATTTTGTATTCTCTGCTGTCCCTAACAAAGCATTTTCACAATTAATTGTATATTAAATATTTATTTATAAGTATTTAAGCCTATATAAAGTATAGGTTGGTGAACAGAAAGTAGAAATACACTGGTTTGGGGATTATTTCTGCTAATATATTTCATAGATGAAACATGATTCACACAAAACATTTTTCCATGGGTGATTTTATTTTATAAGCTGCCTTTGTAGATTTTTTTTTTTTTTTTTTTTTTAAAAGATACTTATATTACCTAAACGTTACTCAGAAAAATAGGGATTCCCATATGCCCCACTTGCCACCCCTCCCACAACCTCCTACAGAAACATCCTTCATTAGTGTGGCACATTCACTGCAATTGATAAACACATCCTGGGGCTTTGCCATTAAGCATGGACCATAGTTCACATTCTAGTCTACAGTCTCTCCATACAGTCCAGCATGTTATGTGATGATATAAAATGGCCTATATCTGTCACTGCAATGTTACTCAGGACGATTCCCAAGTCCTGAAAAAGCCCCTGTATTACAACTGTTTCTCCCTCTCCCTGCCCCGAGAGCCTCCAGTGGCCACTGGATGCATATCAATATTGCCATTTCTTCCATTGGTAGAATCACAATATGTCCACAGTAGAATACCAGTAAATCCACTCTAGTCCATAATTCCTCCCCCAATCCTGAGGATTCTGGGATGGTGATGTCTACTCCACATCCAATTGCAAGGGGGCTTATATCCCATGGGGAAGATGGATGGGACTATCCTGCCTGCAGCTGCAGACTCTCTCCATTCCCTGGGATGGCCATCGTCCATCATCATCTCCTCGCCAGTTGTCCTGGGGACTGAGCTGTAGGGTAGGTGATGCAGCTCCTCCGAGGTTCTGGGCCCAGCTGGCACATGGACAGCCCAAAGATTCAAGTCTCTGGACATACACCTACAAACTCTAGCACCAAATATAGGTTTAAATAGAAGGGACAGACAAGTCATGTGCAGGGAAGACATAATTGAGTCCAACTCTGTCACACTCAGAAGTACAAATTCCAAAGTAGGGCACACTGGGAAGGCACCAAACTCTGGAGCCATTCGCCCTGACCATGGGACCTAGGTATCTCCAGAGCCCTCAGGAGCTCCACTATATGGGGTAGTATGCACCAAGGAAGCCCATGAAATCTTGCTGAGATGTGCATAAGCGCTACCTCTGGGATGACTTCTCGACTCACTTTGAAGTCTCTTAGCCATATACAATCATTTTCTTTACCTTTTCCCCCTTTTTTTAAAATGTTTTTCCAGTTGCATTGTTAGTTGGTACTTGGTAGCAATCCCTCACTGCCAGGGAGGTGCATCCCCGGGAACCATGTCCCAAGCTGGGGGGAAGGTAATGCATTCATATGCTCAATTTGACTTAGAGAGGCTTCATTTGAGCAACAAGGAGGCTCTCAGGAGGCAACCCTTAGGCACCCCATAACAACAAGCTAAGTTCCAATTTCAAGAGCAAGGACTCACAAGCCTAATCATCAATATTAAGGACCCAGCAGTGGATCAACCTCCTTCGCCAGTCACTGCCCCTGCACTTGGGAATTGTTGCTGCTCCCTTAAAGAATGTGGCTGAGCTCTCTAGGATGGGAATTTGGTATTCTCTCATTTATTGTGTGGGTCTCTACGCACTGTGATAATGCCCTGTGAACAGTTGAACATTTTTATATACCTTATATGTATGCTCAGGTGAACTTCCTCCTATGCATCCCTGTCCCTGACACCCCAACACCAACGACCCTCCCCCACCCCAGTTGTAGCCTTTCTGTGATCCAACGCCTCTTCAAAGATGAAGCCAATACAATAACCAAATACAATTAATAGAAAAATCATATAATAATGGTAAGTTTAAGTATAAATGATAAAATACATAAAAATTTTTAAAAATTAAAAATAAAATTAAATTAAAAGTTTGGGATATTAAAAAAATGAAAAATATCTTAAAAATAAAGTTTTTTTGATATTTTGCCTTTCATTACTGCAATATATGGTGTCCTATCTGTACTGTGCACCTTCCCCCACTCATTCTCCAGTTTCCCATTATTTTTCATTTTGTTTTCAAAGAAGTTTTCAGTCACAGCAAAGTCACACACAGAATGCAGAAGACTCTTATATACCCAACTTCCTCCCACTTTCCTCCCCCCTCATATTAATACCTTTTTACATGTGGATGGTAGCTTGGTTATAACTGATATACAAATAGTGAAATATAGCTACTAAACATGATCAATAGTTTATACTATGGTTTACATTTTAGACCATACACTTTTATAAATTTTGATGATGTTTACCATGTCCTATGTCCATCACTGCAAGACCATGCAGAACAGTTCCACTGACCACTGTTTGATCTCTTCTATTCCTCCCTCCCCATTTCCCCAAGGCCCATGGCAACCCCCTGGTTTGACTCGGATGACAAGATTCATAGTTACATGCAACAAGACTGAAGACTTGACACACTGGTCTGTCCTCTCCCATTAGGAACCACCCTTGCTCTCAAGAGACTCCCACCTGTCCACTTCTGAACAAATCAGTCCTCCCGAGGATGGGAGTCTAACTCCTCCTGCTCATTATGGGGGTCTCCACCAACTGCCACAACACATCACGACAGAGTGATCACTCACACACTCCCCAGAAGCCTGCTCCAAGTGAACCCGATCCCGAATGTCCCCCCATTCAACACGCCAAACCAGTAGCCCTTCTCTGACAAGTTGCCACAAGAGAATTCACAATTTGTAATTTCAAACACATAGCCGCAAATTCCCAGTGTTCACCTGGTCCCTTTCCCACCCTTCTCCCCAGTACCTGGATTTTATATCCTACCCTTCCCAATCTACCCACATGTCAACCCTGCATCACCCAACAATATCACTACCCTCCTGTCCTATCCCTTCAGTACGCAACTAGACTCTTTCACCTTACAATAGATTACGTCCGTATGGGTGATGGATCATGGCCTTCTCCTCTCTTTCTATTTCTACTAAAGTGCTAACACATGGGATAACATGGATTAATCTTGAGGACCTTATGTTGAGTGAAGCAAGCCAGGCATTGAGGAATGAACAGTACATGACCTCACTGATATGAATTAAGGAAATTGAGCAGTCTTAGAGAGCTATTGTCTGGAAGATAGGTTTACAATAAATGGGTGATATTTTTAACTAAAAAAGCAAGTTCCAAATTTTTCTAAAATAATTTTAGTTTGTTATTACCAAAAGTAAGTCTTTTCAAAATTAAGAAGGACTGGAAGTTTGATTTTCGTAATCTCCCCCAACAAAGAGCAAAGCAATTCTCCAAAGCTCTTTGAATTACTTGGTCTCTGGTTTGATTGGTTCTTACCTCAGGTACTAGCGCTAACCATGTTTACACAAACCTGAAAGATTGAAATATGTCTGTTACCCTCTTTCTTATAAATATGTTGTTCAAGTAATTCTTCATTCAATGGCTTTTGTTAGGTATATATATACCAAAAAAATGTGATCATACACATATGTATTCATTTAAAATGTTAAAAGCTACTAACAAAAGAATCTGGAAAGAGAAAGTTCATAGATCTACAACAGGGCTTATGTTAGTTATGGCAAATTAAAGATGGATGCTCTTTATATATTTTTTTACATAGCTCATAGAAACATGTAGCTTATTTACTCCCTTTCCCCTTTCCTTGAATTTTGTTGTGCCTTCACTGCTTTGACCAATGGAATATAGTGGCAGGAACTCTATGTCAGTTTAGGCCTCAACTTTAAGAAGACAGTCTCTGAGAAATAAGGACTGCCATGTAATAACTCTAACAAAACTTCTGAGGAAACTGTACATTAGGTTCTGAGACTACATAGAAGGAAAATAGGACCAACTCAGAATATCTTTCTAACATTGTTATTGCACTGACAGTTATAAGAGACCCTACAGCTTAGACCAAATGCCCACTGATTCCCACATTGTAATCTCATTCAACATGAGCAAGAGAAGAATAATTGCCCCTTGGTGGCTATTTTAAGCCATGTAGTTTTGGATGATTTTTATATAACAAAATATACCTAGGCAGTGTGGGTAGGGTGAATATAATCAAAAAGAAATTTTTCAAGAAACATTCATTTTTACTATTTTGCACTTTTTCTGCTTAAGTAAATATATGCACGTATATATACACACACATATATAAATACATACATATATACACATACATATACATACGTATATATAGCTGTGTGTGTTTGTGTATAAATATGTATGTGTCACATATATTTCAACGCAAGTAATGAAGAAAACATTTGCAAAGCATATATCTGACCAAGGACTTATAGTCAGAATATATAAAGATTCCTCAACACTCAATAATAAGAAAACAAGCAACCTAATAAAAACTGGCAACATATTTGAACAGACACTCACCAAAGAAGAAATGTGGATGGCATGAAAAAATACTCAGCATCGTTTGTTAATAGAAAAATGAGAATAAAGTCAAAATGATATATCATGACACATCTATTAGATGGGTTTAAATTAAACACACTTACCAGAGCAATTGTTAGTGAAAAAATGGTAGAACCTAATCTCTCATACACTGCTGATGGGAATATAAACTTCTACAATCAATTTGAAAAACAGGCAGTTTCTTAGAAAGTTAAATGTATATCCACTCTATGATCCAATTATATCATTCTTCACAAGAGAAAATAAATAATATGTCCATAAAAATACTTGTACATGAATATTTATAGGAGTTTTATTTGTAATAGCTAAAAAGCTGGTAACAACTCCAATATAAAACAATAGGTCAATGGCTACACATGTTATGGTATATCCATAATACTCATGAATAAAAAGGAATATACTATGAAACACAAAACAAATTAAGTATCATAACAATTTGGTGAATGAAAGAATTCCTACACATGCAAGAGTACATATGGGTTGATTCCATTTATATAAAAGGCAAGTAATAGAATATAGAATGGTGTTTACTTTTGTTGGGGAATAAAGAAAAAGTGACAAAGGGGCAAAAGGAAATTTTGGGAGATGATGGATATATTCGTTATCTTGATCATGGTGATTATTTAACAATGGCTATTTAGCAGAAAGAGAGCTGAAGGAGAAGAAACTGGTACAATATATTAATTAATAAATTCAAATTCATCTAATTATTCCTTGACATTCTTCAGATAGAACCTGTGGAAAGAAAGGAACTCTATTTTTAGACTCAGTTCTTTGACTAACTAGCTCTTAGTCTTTGAGTCACTGGAAAACCATCCAAATTCTCCATTGCTTAGTTTTTTTTCCTGGAAATAACTGGTCTAAATAACTCTTAAGAAAACTTCCAGTATGAAAGATTGTGGATTAATCCCAAAATCAATGTCTGAAGGCATAGAAAATTCAGAAATAAGCATCCGAAACATGTTCTTAAATTGCATTAGTAGTGAGCACAGGTATGGTTTGCAAAATTACCTGAATTCCATTTACAGTCTTTAGAAATGGAAAAACAATGCACTGATCTTACACCTGTGTTGATAACATTAATTTAGAATAACGATTGACTATTTAAACTTTTTAACTATTAAAAAGTTATCATCATTCACCTTACCATTAGGCTCCTGACTACCATATAGGAAGTCCAGGGTTTGATTCCAGGGGCCTCCTGGTGAAAGGCAAGCTGGCCCATGCAGCAAGCAGGCCCGCGCAAAGAGCTGGCACAGCAAGATGTTGCTACATAAAGAGACACAGAGGAGAGACAATAAGAGACACAGCAGACCTGGGAGCTGAGGTGGCACAAGAGATTGAACACCTCTCTCCCACTCCAGAAGTTCCCAAGATTGGTTCTTAGTGCTGTCTAAAGAGAAGACAAGCACAGAACACACAGAGAGCAGACAGTGAGCACAAAACAATGAGTAGTGGGGAGAGAAATAAATAAATAAATCTTTTTAAAAAGTGGGGGGAGATATGGGATAGTGGAAGCGTACCACGTATTGCAGACAAAAAGAATTTTTATATGCCAGTTATGATTATATGGTCAGTTGTTGAAACCAAGACTCTAATACATGGATTTTTAACCTTTTTTGTTCCATGAACCTCTTTGCCAGTCAGGTGAAAACCATGGACCCCTTACTAAGTCCATACTGCACTGTATATTTAATAAATATAGCACACCCACACCAACACATCTCCACAAGAATAATGTTTTTTTTAATTTAAATTCAAGCTCATTGACCCCTTGTTAAGAACCCCTGCTCTGATAGTTGAGTATTTTCTCTTGCTTGATATGAGTATATTTGTAAATATAGTACCAATAGCAACCACCCTTCCATTAATAGTGAATAAATTTTGCCTCAATATTTTAAAAGGTCTTAGGACATCTAGGGTAGTGTGTGAATTAGAAGAGTTCTTAATCATCCCAGAGAGATAAAATGGCATAGAAGATTTGTGTTTCTGGGGAGAAAGCTATTTTTTTTTTGCAGTTGTGCGTGTGCATATGTTAAGAGTAAGCATACTCTGCTATTGTCTTTATTTAAGGTTAAATATGGTTCAAAGAGCTGTGTATGTATTGCAAGTTGAAAAGGGGTCATTGTTCAGAATCTTGCTGTCAACTTGATTATGGCTGGCAGCCACACTTCCAAAAAACCTCTTCCCAAGGTTCCAGGTTAGAATTAGTTAAAATAGGAATTTGCATGAGATTTGGAATTAAATTTTCTATTCCCATAATATTTATCATGGCTCTACTTCTATAACTGAATGAGAATTAAGTGGGTTTCAGCAGGAGTTCAGGCATTCAGGAGGAGTTCAGGAGTTCCGCAAATATGACAGGAGGAGGTCTTAGTCAAATTATAGGGAAATGGGTGGCCTCAGAAAATGCTGGCTATGCTGGGCCCAAAATACAAATTCAGGCCTTGCTAGCCACCATAAAGTCATGGAATTTAGTAGGCTTCTACATCTTCAGGGCATTGAAAAACAGGGTGTTTACTACTTGTGGAATAAAAAGTGCAGACCAAGAGGGAAGGAAGCTCAGCGGATGCTAGTGGCTTTCAGAGTTGTTAATAAGCAGGTTTCTTATTAACAGCTGAGACAAGGTTTCATCTGTATTATTAGTCAATCCCTTAATTGGAAACATTTATATATTCCTATTGGTAGAATCATTGGTGGCTTAATTCTTCAGTATCAAAAGGCAGTGAGTGGTATAACAAAAATGTAATTTTCATATTCATCTTCATGCTGTTCAGTGCAGTTATTATCACTAGTAGATGCTTACATATATTTAGGACATGGTCCATGAAAATCTATGTTGTAATATATAACATCTCATCTTGCTCTGTGTGATTATTAGGATCCTCTAAAATTGTAATTAAGGAAATCTGAAACTTAATCTAATACTACAGTGTGTGGTGTGCTTGTGTAGTTGTGAGTGAACATGTTCTCCTCCCAGTTTAAGCAAAACAAATGCTCAAGAGAAGTACTGTTGGTCAGAAAATCCAGGTAAAACTTCCTAGGGGAATTGATGATTGGCATAAAAAATGGTTTTGTCTTTCACAACAGAGTGCATGGATTTAAACATATTGTTAAATTTTGATATTTCCAGGACACTACTTGTAAATATTTTTTATCATAAAATAATAATTATAAATATTAAAAACATATCAGTTACTGATACACATTTTGCAATGATGCACATCCTCCAATATTAGCATTTAAAAGCCTGTTCCTCATTTGGTGTTCCACTATGGCATAGGGGCTGACCTCCCCATGAACACGGATCAACCCATGTGGTGCATTTGGTAACTTATTCTTATGTGATGCAGAGAAAGATGTTCCACACTTTCAGTAACACTTTGATGTATAAAAAGTAAAAGCTATAGGGAAAAGCAAATATTTCACCATGTGATTAACTTAGATTTTTCAAGATGCCACTTAGAAAAATTTCCAAAACACTTTGGAATAGGTTAGGTGTGGAAGGGTATCAACATCAGATTGACATACACTTAAGCATATTTGTTATTTGATTTTATAATATTACCTTCATAATATTTCTGCCTTTCATCATTTTAGTGCCCAACATGAATTTTTAAATTATAGTGAAAATATTATATAAACATACATAATCTTATGGAGTACTTAAAATGGTCTAGGCTCTACATTAATTAATTGTATTAACTCATTTAACATTCCAACACTCAATGATAATGATGAAGATACGATATTCTCCTCATTCCACAGGAAGTACAGAAAAAATAAAACTGCAGGGCATAGCCATAATAGGAAATACATTTATCTTCTGAGAGGAAATTGACTAGCATTTTAGGAACAATGACTGAAGAATAACAAAGGTCTACAAATGACAGGTTGCTAAGGAAAAAAATACATGGGGGTTTGAAGCCAGTGATCAATTCTGATTAACAGCATCAAGCCAATGTTTCCTGTTAAAATCATACCATATAATATGTGTTTCAATAAATTTTCATGGGCCGTAGTTCACTGATTTCAGCTCTTCATTAAATAATATCTTATGGTATGCTGTATATTGACACAGCAATGCGAATGAATTAAGTAACCCAACAAACAACATTGAGGAATCTCACATATATAAGTTTTAGTGGAACAAGCCAGATATAACTGTATGCACACAATATGATTTCACTTTCACATGGTTACAAATGTACAAACTAATATAGTATCTTAGACATGAATTTGTGATAGGGTGTGGGGATGATTTATGGGTTGTTTAGTAAGTCCTGTTTTATAGTCTGGGTTCTGAGTACAGGGATATGTTCATTTTTGAAAATTTTTTTCATGTATACTAATTATACGATCATTTTCTAAAAGTTTCCATAAACAAAGTCTATTCACTACTATATTGGAAGCAACTAGAGGATTTCAATATGATATTTTCTATCTCTAGTAGTTTCCCATCTACAATATGTATTCAAATATATATGTTAATTTAATGTAGAACACAATTTTAATAGAATATATCAATTAATACTCATGCTTTATGTTGCTCAAAATGCATGCTGCCTTGCTTGTATAACAAAAATGTCCTTGTCAACAAATGGACATGTTCTCCATCAGTAGGGAGATATGTACTTTGGAATTAGTACCATGTAATGAACTCTGTTTTCTAACAGTCCATGACTCAGGGCAGCCAATGACTTTTGAAGAAGGTGGTCTTGAATGTAGACACTAGTCTGCACAGTATTATTTTAGTGACAGTTGGGTCACCAGAAAAGCCTTACACAGGGAATTTTTCTCATATGATTTTCTCTGATGATTAAATTCCCTCTAAAGACATTAATTTCAATTATAAAAGTGCCATTCTGAAGTATGACAGAATTCCCTTTGGAAGGCCAATTAGGTTATAATTGTAAAAATGTAATTGTAATGATGTAGCTATGCAAGCTCAGATTTTAATGGGAAGAGCTAGAAGGAAGCTACAATGTGATCTGTAGAGGCAGTCGCGTTTAGGATGCTTATTCTGGGACCTGCCTGAATATAGTGTACCCTGAAGGAATTTGACATCCCTAGAGGAGGAGAAGCACCTGAAGGGAAAATGAGCTAAGAAAAGAATCAGAAAGGGAAGCGGCTGTGGCTCAATCAGTAGGGCTCCCGTTTACCATATGGGAGGCCCCGGGCCCGGTTCCCGGGGCCTCCTGGTGAAGGCAGGCCCGCCCGCATGGCGTGGTTGGCTGACCCAGCGAGCACAAGCAGCAAGGGGGGGAGAAATGAATAAATAAATAAAATCTTAAAAAAAAAAAAAAGAATCAGAAGAAGGCAAGCAAGGTTAATTCCCTCTCCTCCAAATATGCACTAGAGAGGTAGATAATGGTAGTAAACAAATCTTCTTGTGGTTACCTGGTCGGCAATTACTAATATTTTCTAATGTGGTTTGAGCTTTACTTCTAAACAATTTTCACAGGAATATATTTGGTAATTTAGTATTGGGATCATCCCACAAATAATGTCAGTGAAATGTGAAAAGGCATGTCACCTAAATCACTTCTCTCAAAACTAAAAATATACTAGTTTCACAGATTTTAGTCTGGCGAGTCTCCTAGCCTTACAGAAAGGAAGGTAAAGAAGAAAAACAATAAAACCATGTTCCTTTACTCCCACCTGGTGTTTTAAAAGAAACAGGAAAATATCTTCATTGTAGGAGTGCATGAAAAGGTATATGCCTAATACATCTTACTATTTTCTTTTACATTCAAATTTTACATTGATGATTTAGTGGTAATTAAATCAATTGCATTAAGACATAAATTTGACTTTTGTATATTACCTTGATATATAAAGCTAGAGTAGATGTTTAATGAGCACATAGCAATTTGTGCTTGTTGATATATGGAAATGATTCACACATTATAAAATATCACTCCAAATTTAAACAATACAGAGTGCATTACCATAGGCTGCTAATTTGTTCACATTCAGGGGACACATTTTTCCTTATTTTCTATTTGCTTCCTGGAATTGTGCGATATAATGGCCCTCCATGTCACTTATTCTTCAAAACAATTTTAATAATGTTTCAGTTTTCAACAGAAATAAAGCAGTCTACTTCCAACATGGCAACCCTTCCTTTATGCTTCTCTCTGCCCTGGATCACCTACCTAGAAATCCTTTATTGGTTTAGACATGTTACCTGGATGACTTGTCTGTTCACTAAGAAATCTAAAATCTGTGCAACACTAATTTTGAATTTCCACACAAATAATTTCATGTAAACACACATTCGTTTTCCATTACATTAACCAAGAGAATCTGTATTCAGGAACTTATTGAGAGCAAGGGCTTTGCAGTTCAGAAAACTCAATGTCTGTGAGACTCCAGATGTTACTATCTACATCTGTAAAATGAGGTTGTTAGTGAAAACTTTGGATATATGAGATAGTATATGAACCAAAAGATAGTCTCCGGTGATACATTAGATAATATATGAAAAAGCAACTAGGATTTGTTTTGAAATTCAAAATGGTCTTTATTCAAAATCAAGTACTTTTGTCCCTCAATTTCATTTCTAAGGATTTATTTTAAAGAAACACCTGGATATGATAAAATATGTATGTATAATTTTATTCATCAGACTTGTTTATAATATAAAGAATTATATATAAACCATAAAATGGACTAAATAAACTAATAAACATCAATTGAAAGGAATGCAATGCTTCTATTAATATTTTATATATAATTATGTTTTTTATGTCCTCATATTGGCTAAAATTTAAAAATCTGAGAGTATATGAAAGAAAACATGGTTATCTCTAGGCAGTATGATCATAGATGTTTCTATTTTTTAAAAAATGTTTTGTATTGTCTCAATTTATTTAAAGGGAATGTGTGTGCATGTATATGTATGTGTACAATATGGAATTTAAAAAAAATACCAATACTGAGATTAGTGAAACAGAAATAGTAAGTGCTGGTTGACTAGAGATCATGTAGCTATTGTTCATCAGCTACAATATCAGTGTAGAGAGAAAAAATAATGGTAAAAGAAAATGAAAAGTCTAAATCTATTTCCTTCTCAATTACCCACTCTTATAGAATATCAAATTTTATTTTATTTTATTAAATTTTTATTTTGGGTGTTAACACGGATTGAAACAGGGCGGGACCTTGTATATGTGAAGCAGGTGCTTAACCACTGAGCTACATCTGCTCCAGAATACCAGATATATATATAAAAGATTTATTTATGTATGTATTTGTGTGTTGACAACAGTTCAGGCTCGTGGCTCTAGGGATCTTCTCAGTTGCCCACCGGGCCCACTCACACTTGAGGCCTGCAGAGCCTTAGGCTTTGCAGCCGGCCAAGGCCTGGGAGCACTCTGCTAGCAGGGCTTGTGCCTGTGCACAGCAGCCCAACTCCAAAGCCTCCACCTCCTGCCTACCCTTCTGCTCAGGCTGCTGCCACCCTAAGCCCGACTGCGGGAGTCCTACTCTCCTCCACCAAGTTTCCCCACCCCCGAGGAATACCATGGAGGGCCCCATGCACCTGCAGCCGCAAGCCAGCCAGTAGCCCTCCAGGTCACTGCCCCATGGCCAAGAGATTCATTGCGCTGGGACTTCGGCCTTGGCTCCCGGGATGTGAGCATCGCCAGCCCCGCAACCGTGCATTGCCAAGTGCTGTTTGGGAGCTATCGTGTGACAGCCCTGCTGGCCTTAAGAGCCACCTCAGCCCAGCTGGCAACCCAGGTGCAAGTTTTCGTGACACCTGCGCCCTGGAGCTCCAGTGCTTGGTTTCCCTGTTCAGGAACGAGATCTTCGAATTTGGTGTCGGCTCCGAAGGCCTCTTACTGCATTGCGGCCCTGGGCGAGGGGCCCGCCCAGGTGGTGTTCCCTCTCTGCCCCTCGGACACAGAGGTCTTCCCTGACAACGGGCACTGCTACCGCCTGGTGGCAGAGAAGGCAGCCTGGCTACAGGCACAGGAGCTGTGCTCGGCCTAGTGGGAAGTCCTGCCGTCCAGCGCTTCCTCCTCTTAGGAGCCACCAGGAACCAGGACATGTGGAGAGGCTTCTCGGCCGTGGAGGGGCTGGAGTTGGGCACGGCCTGCAGACTGGAGAGCTGCCAGAACTGGCTGCCCAGGGATCCGCGTCCTGCCACCTCTGAGCACTGCCTAACCCTGGAGCTTGCAGGCAGTGCTCGGCGCTGCGCAGCTACATCTGAGAGCTGAGGCCTGGAGGCCCCGCGTGGGGTGCTGAGAACTTCCCTGTGGGAGTGCCCAGTGGGAAACCGCAGGGAATCCCAAACCCTTATCACCGCAGGAGACCCTTTCTGCCCTCAGGAAGCCTGTGGAAATGATTGTATTCCTGGCTGAGCCTGTGGCGTGAAGCTTTCCTCGTAGAACCTGAGTTCAGGACCCAAGATCTCCCGCGGCCCACCCAGGTGGGACTGCAGGTGTATGGACCCACGGGAAGAGCTGGGGTCCCAGAAGACAGTGAACCTGAGAGTGGGTCTCCAGACAACAGGACTGAGTGGAACCCAATTGCATATCGGAAGGGTGCCTGTGCCCCGCTTCCAATGTCTGCGTGCCACTGGACACCCCCTGCCACCCTCGGTTCTGGCACAACGGCTCAACCCCTGGCCCGGAGCCCCCGAGGCCACCTCTGCCCTGTGGACGGATTTCTCCTTGCTGCGGGCCCCTCCTCACTCAGTACTCGGTGTGTGCCCTTGCTTGAGCGCAGGTTGCTCCCCAAACAGCTCCTCAAGTTTTCCGAGTTCTGGGTCTCATCATGAAACGGAAAAAATCCAGATTCTTACCCCACTCCTGCTTGTCCCTATTCACAGGTCTCGCCGCAGTCTGAGCGGCGTCCCTGAGAGGGTTTCTTCAGTTCCTTGATAAAAGGACCAGTCCACTATGTTTAAAAAAAGTCTGAATTAGAATTTAGCATGTAATTTTACCAATGCTTTGCTAATCTTGAATTTTGTATAAAGCTTTTTGCAGTAGAGGCTTCTATTAAAAAAAAAAAAAAAGAAGAAGCATCAAGTAAGATCTCTATTACATTTTATTTGATTATTTTTCAAAATTTTAATGAAAGGTACCATTCTTCCAGATTGTAAGAGTATAATACAAACATATTAAAAGCAAAGCTAATAATCTTTTCCTTACCTTTTTTCATTCCCGATCATTAGAAGTTTGTTTAATATCCTTTTAGATGACATCCTTGCATAAAAGAAAATAAAATCACTCATCCACATTGAAAGATGTTATATATTTTAGAAAAAAAAATTAATCTATATACTGTAATTTGGTTTTGTTTTTATAAAGCATATGTCTTTAATATCCCCATGCCAGAAGATATAAATCTGTCTTTAAAAATAACTTAAAGTAAGTACACAAGTGAAAATACACACGTCCACATGCATTTTTAAATTTGAGATTATAGCATAAAATTTTACTCTACTTAGTATATGCTTTTTACCCCTCCTTTTTCCATTTCACAATCTTATGTCCAAAAAGCTGTATCTTTCTTATTAAGACACAACCCAGGAAATCCATTTAACAGATTGCTTTTTATCTTTTTTTTTACACTCTATTTATCACTTGGTATGGTCATTACATGCTTTCAAAAAATGGTGCATATATACTTATTTATATATTAATCTTCTCAGGCAACCACAGCCTTTTGTAAATACTTTCACATCAATAGAGAGAAGGTTAATGTATTCTACTTAGTGAATATATAATATTCCACATTATGGAATTATCTTAATCCAGTCACGTATTCCCCCTCTAGACAGCCATTCTTTTGTTTCCAGTTCTTGGTCACTATAAACTATGCTACAATAAATTCTAAATAAATAGATCATTTTGAAGGCTTATTACAGAGCTGACATGGAGTTGTTCATCAAAGCAGTCAGGGAACACTCCACATTCAAAGTAAATAGGGAAGGACACTATGTCCCCATGGTAGAAGTGACAAAAAATTTTGCAACTATCTTCAGTCTGCTTCATCTACCACAAGTGAGATGTAGCACCCTGAAATTTCTCATTTCCAGATTCTTTTTTATTAGCTTTTAGCTTACATAAGTAAATATCTAGGTGTGCATGTGTGTATGTGTGTGTGTGAATTTTTATTATTTTTCATATACATTCACACAACAAAGGACATTGATTGAAGAGATACTTAAAAAATCACATTATCAAAGGAAGGGTGGAAGGAAATTTATATCAGTCAGGTCAGTGTTTTGAAGGTATGTTTAACTTGGGTTCTTGCTGAGGTAGCCAAATCAAACCAGGGACCAAGAGAATAGACCAAGATGCAGCGTGCTTGGAGGACTACATAGGGGCTTTTGGGGTGGATTTGGGGGGGCACAAACTTATACTTGCAGTACTTTTCAATTTAGAAAAAATACATAAAAACGGCAAACAAATTGTTTGTTGAAACAGAGCACTGCTATAAACAACAATAATAAAAAACATGTGCACATGAAACCATTTCAACAGGATTCCTTAGCCCTTACTCATTATTGTAACCTGGGTTCCTTACCTTGACCTCCCTCTATGGCTTCCCTGTTACCTGTGTCCCTAAAGGTGAGTCCCAACTAGCCCTACTGAGCTAATGGAGACTCCCCAACACCATGCATGTGCATTCCTTGCTAACTGTGACTAAAAGTAACCTAAAGAGGTTTGCCCTGCTTAAACTCACCATGATAAAGATGCCATTTTCTGATTATGCCACACAGAATAATGTCCATCTGTGCATGTGCCCTGTTTTTGCACTTAAACTGTAATCCTCCTTTCTCTGATCATATGTTTAAAAAACAACCAACCAGGATATGTCAACCCATGTTTCATGACTGTCTCCAACTTCCACTTTTCCCATCTTATAAAACTGTCCTAAGTTTTCAACTTGGGGAGACAGATTTGAGCTTTGCCTCCTGTATCCTTGCTGGTCGACCTCATAATAAACTCTTTCCTCAAAATCCTGGTATCATGGCTTTGACTTTTGTGCACATCAGGCAATGAGTGTACTTGCTCAGTAACACATGGAGCTGGGTTTTCTTCTTGGTTTGATGGTTTTTGTGTTTTTTTTTTATTTTTTACAAATCACCCTTGCATGCATGAACTATGTGAGTTGAAACAACCCCAAAGCCTCTTTATTTCAACTCTTCGTCCATCAATCATCAACCTGCCACCTCAAAATCTTTTAACAAAAATATGATGCAAGTCTGTTTGCTAGGGGTTTTAAGATATTTAAAAATTAACCAAACCTGATTTTTTTACTAAGGAGTGTACAATGCTGGAAAGTGACACGTAAATTAACAAAATAAATATAATTCAAGACTTGGCTAAACATAATAGATGCTATATATTCATAAAATCATTAGTAGATTGCATATGGTTGGGGAAAGGCAATCATACCTGCTTAATTTATAAAGTGGATTTTAAGATAATCATAGAATGAGTGTCATTTCTAAATGGAGAGGTGAAGGCGACTGTTTCAGAAATGGAAGAAACAGGATAAGCAATGAAAAGGAGAGTAAAGTCATTAAGTAGAGGGTCTAACGAATTTCTTTAGACATCTCCTTGAACTGGAGGAAGAAGATATATATTCAGGATAGCTGAAGACCATAATATTAAAATCATTTCTGTTCCCTTGCTGTCATTGATCAATTTGGAGAGAAGAGTAAAGAATTAAAAGTCCAGTCTTTGCTAAAGTTATTGCAGCATTCAAGAGGGAAAACAGAGAATCAGAAATCTAATTAATCCTCTGTATACATAATAAAGCAGAGCAAAGGCAGACTGTTTAGGGATTTAAGTCCCAACAGCCATTAGAATAAAATAAAATGTGATCGGTCTGGTCTGTTGTTCACTGACCAGTGGCATGGTGAGAAAGTCTTGCTAATCTAAGGTAGGTTTCTGAGCTTTCACAATTAAAGAATAGAGGGAAAACCTTTAGGTGTATATGTATGTGTATGTATGAGATATGAAGAATCAAATATTGAAGAATATTTAAGTGAATCATTTTATTTACTCCATTAAATGAATTGTGAAAACTAATTTGACAGACCTAATTTGTATAGAGAATATACAGATTTTACTTATTTGTATTTTAAACAACAGTTCTAAGTTATTATGTTTACCACTGTGCAAGTGGTATTATTTTCCTTATTAGTTTAGTTTATTCTAGTTTTAATGCAAATAACAATTGAGATATCACATTACAAGAACCAATAATGTGTAAATATGTGTAAATTTAAGTCCATAGGGACCACATTCCATAATATTTAATTATAGAAAGAATTAAATCCAGACCAAAGTCCACATTCTAATTTTCATATAATAACAAAGAGATGCAAACACATCAGACATACAACTAAACACACACACATATACAAGAAACAGAATACTATATATCTACAAAATATTTATTGTTACTCTTCCCATTGCATTTTAAATGGAAAAGTCCATTTAAAATACAAAGACATACAAATGTATGTGTTAATATCAGGGGTCCCCACTTCTTGGCAGCACACTGTTTGGTTTCTTAGGGGACTTTGTCAGTTCAGTCATAAAATGGGATATAAATAAGCTGGAAAGAAATGAGGACATGTGGTAGAAAAAGTCAATAAAAAAAGTCTCATTTTTCAGGAAACACTAAAGACACCATATACCAAAAACAGTAACATAATGATTTTATTCATTTACTTACATGCAGTATGATTAATTCAGTGATATATTCTTTGTTGCTGAAACTTAAAAAATTCATTATGTTTTTTGCAGAATGCAATAAATTTAGCCAAGTTTTTGTCCATTTCAATTTTTATCTTCAAACATATGGTATGTTTTGTGCTGTTATCTTCTGGTCTTTTCTATCTAATTTTGATGTAACTTTGACATCACTTTGATCTAGAATAAGCTTTCGTTCAGTCAAATCTACTGCATGTGATAAGGCAAGATGTTAAGACATCATATATCTCATGAATTACATCTAGATTTAGAGTAAAATATTTCCAAGTCTTGTCTCAAACTTTTTTGATTTTCCAATGAGAAAACAAAACCTCTTTAAAAGTGACATTTGTCTGGGTATTTTCTGAGGATAAAGAAGAAAATTTACAGAAGCAAATAATGTTCTCCTTTACAGAAAGTAGCTTGTGGATGTTAAGATAGTTAACTGTGGATCTACTATTTTCTTTTTTTTAAAAAACAACTTATTGAAATATATCATTCATACATGCATACATAAACTATAAGTGTTCAGTAAACATCTCGATCCTACAAAACAAACATGCATAACATCATACAGGGTTCCCACACATCACCCCTCCACACAAACATCCTGCATTGTTGTGAAACATTTGTTAACAAATCATGAAAGAGCATCGTCAAAGTATTACTACTAATTATAGTCTGAATCTTCCTCCCCTTTACATTAAGGATTTATTTATTTATTTATTTATTTATTTATTTATTTATTTATTTTGATCCATTCCCCACCCCCGCTCCGTTTTTGCTGTTTCTGTGTCCATTCACTGGGCAACTCTCTGTGTCTGTTTCCTGCCCTCTCTTCTCATCCTTCTCCTGCTGTCTTCACTGGGATTCGATCCTCGGAACCTTCGATGTGGGAGAAAGGCATCCTACTACCGCCTGCACCACCTAAGTACCTGGTTTTTTGGTGCATATTGTCTTGGCTCTCCCTTGTGTCACTCTCCTGTTACGTCGTCATCTTGCTGTGTGGCTTGCAGGGCCTGGTGGCTCACCCGAGGAGAGGACGTGGTGGCCCACATGACTTCTATATATATATATATTTTTTTTTATTTTATTTTATTTTATTTTAACTGGGAGGTCTCTGGGATTGAACCCAGTTCCCTCAATGTGGGAGACAGATGCCCAACCACCCAAGCCACATCCATCCCCCTCCTATATCTCTTAAGGTTGACCAAAGATATGCAAAGTTACAGTCTTTTCTCACACAGGTTGGTCATATAATAAATCAGACTTAGTTTATCAACAGCATTCTAAAAAACAGACCTAGGGAGAAAAACTAGGTCTGGGGACACATTCATGGTTTCTAATATAGCGAATGTTTAGCCTACCCTGGTTATCACAAAATCAGGACAGCAAGAATATTTGCATCTACTATTTTCTTGATCATTTTTGCAACAGTTCAGAGCAAGAGAAAAGAAGAATAGACAGGGAAAATTGCTCCTCTTTGACTGAATTCATTTTCTTGGGAAATGATCTCTCTGAGATCAAAGAGACCCGATTCACCATACTTCTAATTGTTTATCTCATTAATATTCTGGCAAACCTTGGAATGATCATTTTAATTAGACTGTATTTCCAGCTTCACAACCGATACACTTTTTCCTCAGCCATCTCTCCTTCTGTGACCTCTGCTATTCCATAGCAATTGGGCTGAAGATGAAGCAATGGGCATTCCTTTTTATGGTTGTGCTCTGCAATTCTTTACCTTCTGTATTTTTGCAGATTCTGAGTGTCTCCTGCTGGTGGTGATGGCCTTTAATAGGTACAAGGCCATTAGCAACCCCTTGCTCTATATCGTCAACATGTCCACCAGGGTGTGTTCCATGCTCATGGCTGGGGTTTACCTGGTGGAAATGGTGGATACTCTGATACATATGACATTAACATTCCTTTTATGTTTCTGTGGATCAAATGAGATTAATCATTTCTTCTGCGATAACCCCCCTTTACTGATGCTATCTTGCTCAGATACACAGGTCAATGAATTAGTGATCTTTACCCTTTTGGGCTTCATTGAATTGCGTACCATTTCAGCAGTTCTAGTGTCTTATTGTTATATCATCCTATCAGTTTTAAAGATCCACTCAGCTGAGGGGAGATTCAACGCTTTCTCTACCTGCACATCCCATTTAACTGCCATTCCTATTTTTCAAGGAACTATGCTCTTCATGTGTTTCCAGCCTAGTTTTTCTTACTCCTTAGATGAAGTCCAAATAACCTCTGTTTTACACCCTTGTGATTCCATGCTAAATCCTCTAATTTATAGTCTAAGAAACAATGATGTGAAAGAGGCCTTGTAAAGAGTGAAAAATAAAAGGTGGTTTTAAATATTTATATTAATATATATAATATATATATAGCCATGTTTGTTGTTAAAATCATTGTGGGTTAAAATTAACTGGTAATACATGAGGGAAAAAGTTGTCTCAAATACTTATTTAATAAATGTGTTTGTGTGAAATTCTAATCATACCAGCATTTTGACTTTCCCTAAATGGGAATGTTGCATGATAAATATTGAATTAATGTATACTACTTCCTATTTGTCAAAAACTTACCTGGCCTTTTTTGTCATATTAAATTTTTATTTGTTCTACTTTCAGTTATGTACTAAATCAGTTATTCTAAGATGCACTGAGTGTGTATTAAATATCTTTAGTACATTTAAGTGCTTAGTATTCTATTTCAGGGTGAATCCAGTAGCTTCATACTACGGAATATTACAATCTAGTAGAAGTAACAAAAAACATTAATAAGTAACCAAATAATTATCAAAGCCTGCAAATCATCATAAAATAAAAAGACTGTGTGCTATAAATCCAAAGAAAAATCTGAATTTGGTATATAGAGAAGGAAGACTTCCAGGAATGGGGAAATTTTTTCTCGGATATAAAGGATTAGTAAAGGTGCAATGTGGGTATAAGAAAGAACTATACTCAGAGAGACTGGTAATTAGAGAGGAAACGAGGAAGACATAATTGTACCTTTTTAGATGAAATGAATTTCAACATGCTTAGAATATAAAGAACAAAGGGAAGTGCCTCAGGAAAATACAGCCTTGAATGGTAATTCTTAATTCTTCCATCATTTTCTCCAGAAATTTTCCTTCTCTTCTTCCCCATTCTCAGCTAGGAAGAAATACTTCTTTTGGATTCACAAATAACCCTCCGCTCAGGGCATTTAAAAAATATTATTCTGCTTATTAAATCACTTTTTGCAATATGGTATTTTGTGGTCAAGGTCTGAGTTTTTTATTCCTGTTATCCAAAGAATTTACACTATGTCTAAGACCCAAAATAGGAAATAAACAAATAATTGATATAACCAAAGCCTCAGTAATATTTTAAGTACTTATGCATGATAGTTAAAACAAAAGTAACTGAGGATATAGTATGTGCCTTGAATATAACCTTTAAAAATGTATAAGAAATCAGATATACTGGTGGTAACTGGAAGTTATAAATGTGCAAAGAAATGAATTATTTTTTTTTATTATGGGTAAAAATCAAAATTCTCACAATACATACTTTGCCCACTTTATCTGGCTCTGTTCTCGTTTTCTGATGGGCAATGCACCAAATCACCTTACTGTCATATATTTGAAGGCCCATACAAGACTCAAGAATACTCCTAATTATATAATTGTACAAGCTGAAAGTCATTGAATGTATAGACTTGAGAGTTTTCATTGTCAAATGCCCCGTGTGAAAAGCCCAAGAAGCTTTTCTGCATTTCAATTGGTATTTTTTTATGTAATACAGGGATATGTTAAGGGAAAATATAGAAGTAGAAAAACCTATGGAGAGTGCTTGTCTAGACAAAAAATTTTAAGGATTTCCTTGTCCACCATATTTTCTCAATGAACCCATATTGTTTTTGAATTTTTACTTATAAGCAGGAGCATGGCAGAAAACTGAGTTTGAAATTAAAATTAAAGTCACAACAATATGGAGGGGTTCAATGGATTGCCACTGATTTAGAATATGGGATAATGGCATCTAACTAAATGTCTCCTTTCCATATGACATCATATATTCCTATCTCTAAAGACTGATTTGATCTCCATATTGTTCCCTTTTATTAGTAGAAGTTGAATAACCAATTACTGGAAATATTGTTTAGGAAATACATGACTCAAACGAGATCTTAGGAAGATGGCATGCAGTGACATTTCTGCCTTGGAATTCTACAGACATAGTGAGAATATAACATAAAAATCTTTGAGGTGGAAGCAGTGACCACTGGAAGTTCTGAGGGCAGGGAGAGGGAAAAACAGGTGTAATACAGGGGCATTTTGGGGACTTGGGAATTATCTTGAATGACATTGCAACAACAGATACAGGCCATTATAAATCTTGCCATAACCTACAGAATTGGATGGGAGAGAGTGTAAATTACAATGTAAACTTTAATCCACGTTTAGTGTCAGTGCTCCAAAATGTGCTCAAAAATTGAATGAATGTACCTCACTAATGAAGGATGTTGTTAATGTGGGAAAATGTGAGAGGTGTGGGGAGCGAGGCATATGGGAATCCCTTGGGTTTTTTATGTGACATTTGTATAATTAAGCATCTTTAAAAAAAATTTTTTTTAAAGACTTTGATCTATTATAACTTGCCTACTTCATTTCTCACCAGTCCCTTTCATCCTCTGTTTCTCTACCTCACAACCTTCTCAAAGATCTACCAACGACTAATGGCATTTTTGTTTTAAACATGATAGCAACAATATGTGTATAGTGAGTTAATATTACAGGCATTTTCATATATGTGTACTTTTTTTTTAAACCCTTTTACTAAAATGCCTAAACATGAGGATGGTGCAGTGATGATAGATTTGGGTATTTTTATAAAACAGCAAATAGATGTATAAATATTGGTGATAGCCCGATTAACCACAATTAGGTGACAAGGGTGAAGAATTCAAAGTTCAGTCTTTGCTAAAGCTGATGCAGTATTCCCTGGGGGGAAATACAGAACCAGAAATTTAATTAATCTCATGTTTGCCTAACACAGAAATAGGCAGGCAGAGGCTTTAGAGACTTAAGTCACAAGTGTCATTAGGTAAAAATAAAATGCGATATGTATCTTGTTCACCTAACAGATGTATGGAGAGAAAGACTTGCTCAACTCAGGCAGAGTTCTGAGTTGCCAAATCTAAAGAATATAGGAAAAAAACACACTTATTTTTTAAGAAACATGTGGGGTCAACTATTGAGGAATTTTTAATGAATTATTTTATACCTACTTACTCCATTAAATAAATTCTGAAATCTAATGACCAAATAATATTTTCTTATTGGAGCTATGTGAGTTTGAGTGACCTCATTTTTGTGAAGCATAGATTTTACTAATTAATATTTTAATCAAGATTCCTAAATAAGCCATTATTTTTACCTCCAAGAAAGTGATATCACTGTACTTATTAATTTGATTTTTCCTGTTTTTTTAATTGAGGTTCCACATTAACAGAACCAATATGTGTAAATATTTGTAAATTTTAGTCCATATGGGTCACATATAACTATATTTAATTTTAGAAAAAATTAAAATCAGACAAAAACTTACATTCTAATTTTCATATAGCAACAGAGATACAAACACACTACACAAACATATAAACACATACATATACAAGAAATGGAATCCTATATATTTATAAAATATCTATTGCTCTCCTTCCCATTTGAATTTTTACTAGAAACGTCAATGTAAACTCCAAAGAGATGCAAATACATGTGTTAAATTCTATTGTTGGGAGCAGATATGACTCAAGTGGTTGAACACCTACTTCCCACATGGGAGGTCCTGGGTTCATCCCTGGTGCCTACTAAAAACAAAAGCAAACAACAAGCAAACAAACGAAAAAAAAAAAAACACAACTCAGGGGAGCTGATATATCTCAGTGGTTGAGTGCTGGTTTACTGTATACGTGGCCTTGGGTTCAATCTCTAGCCTTGGCAGCTCAAAAATATTTATATATATATATATATATAAATCTGTTGTTCCCACTTCTTTATAGAATTTTTGTTAGTTTGTTAAAAGAATGTTATGACAGCCATACAATTGGGTTATAAATGCTGTGAAAAAGAAGTGATGAAAAGTGACAGTAGGGAGCTAATGTGGCTCAAGCAGTTGAGCACCCACCTTCCACATGGGAAGTCCCAGGTTTGGTTCCCACTGCCTCCTAAAAGAAAAAAAAAACAGGCAACAAGCAGACAATGAGCAAAAATCAACGAGCAAACAATAAGCAGACAACCATCAAGCCAAGGAGGGAGTCAATGCCGGGGAAAATAAAGAAAAAAAAAAAAAAGTGATGGTAAAGTTCAGTAAACATGCCTCATGCTTCAGTAAACACTAAAATACCATAAAACAAAAACTTTGAAATAATAATTATATTTAATAATTTGTATATATCACTCTCAGTGATATGCTCATTTTTGCTGAAGCTTTAAAATCATTTTTTTCTTGAAGAATGAAATAAATATGATCACTTTTGTTGTCCATTTGTTTATTTATTTTCAAATATATGAGATGTCCAGTACTGTATCATTTTGCCCTGTCTTTGGTGTTTACTTCACATTAGTATAGTTTTAGGTATGAAATGAGCTTTCAGTTCAATCAAATCTTCTGCCTGTGGAAAGGCAGTAGAAGCAAGTACATCACATATCTCATGAATGACATCTAGATTTCCTATCTCAGAGTTTTTTTAAAAAAATTTCAAGCAGAAAACAATGCTTCTTTAAAATTCACAGTTGTCTGGGTAGTTTTTGAGGACAAATAAGAAAATTTAGAAGAAAATAGCACTTTCTGTTGTACAGATAATAGCATGTGGATGTCCAGATAGCTAAATATGGATCAACTATTTCTGGATCATTTTTGCAACATAGAATAGAGAGGGGGAAATTTCGCCACCTTGACTGAATTCTTTTCTTGGTAGTAACTACTAACTTTGAGATCAAAGAGACCCTATTCACCATACTTTTAGTTGTTTGTTTCATTAATATTCTTGAAATCCTTGGAATGATCATTCTAATTATATTGTATTCCCAGCTTCACACACCAATGTACTTTGCCCTCAGCCACCTCTCCTTCTATGACCTCTGCTTTTCCACCACTGGGTCCAAGATGCTCATGGACCTCTTTGCCAAGAACAGATCAGTTCCTTATTTGCTTGTGCTCTTAATTCTCTGTATTCTGAATCTTTGCAGATTCTGAGTGTCTCCTACTGGCAGCGATGGTCTTTGATAGATACAAGGCCATTAGCAACCACTTGCTCTATAGAGTCAACATGTCTCGCAGGGTGCACTCCATGATCATGGCTGGGGTTTACCTGGTGGGAATGATGGATGCTCTGACACATACGACATTAGCATTCTGCTTATGTTTCTATGAATCAAATGAGATTAATCATTTCTTCTGTGATTTACTTCCTCTTTACCTCATTTCTTGTTCTGATACACAAGTCAATGACTTGGTATTATTCACCCATTTTGGCTTCATTGAACTGACTACCATATCAAGAGTCTTACTGTTATATCATCTTCTCAATTTTAAAGATCCACTTGGCTTAGGATAGTTTCCAAGCCTTCTCCACCTGCACACCCCACTTCACTGTTGTTGCAATTTTCCAGGGAACTATGATCTTCATGTATTTTTGGCCCAGTCTTCCCAGATGAAGACCCAGTCACCAGATGATGACAAAATGATCCCCTTGTTTTACACATTTGTGATTACCATGTTAAACCCACTATTTTGTAGCCTATGGTATCAAGGGTAGAAAGAGTCCCTGGAAAGTTTGAAAAATAAAGATTGTTTTAAATATATAAACAAATAAATAACAAAACAAACACTTTCAATACATTTTTTTTTTTTTTTGAGGTA
This sequence comes from Tolypeutes matacus, assembly GCA_026826555.1. Lineage (NCBI taxonomy): Eukaryota > Metazoa > Chordata > Mammalia > Cingulata > Chlamyphoridae > Tolypeutes > Tolypeutes matacus. The sequence continues at coordinate 1,442,181 of JAKSZT010054356.1, read as the reverse complement.
CTGGGGCCGGGGATTGAAACTGGGACCTCATATATGGGAAGCCGGCACTCAAACACTGAGCCACACTGGTTCCCCTGAGTTCGTTTTTCTCTTTGTTTGCTGTTGTTGTGTTTTTTTTGGGGGGAGGTGCCGGGAACCAAACCTGGGAACTCTCAGGTGTGAAGCAGATGATCAACCACTTGAGCCGTATCTGCTCCCCCCAATAAATTTTATTTTATTATTTTATTTTTAATATATGCTTTTATATTTTTTAAAAGATACTTAGATTACATAAATGTTATGTAAAAAATATAGAGGATTCTCATATGCCCTGCTCCCTACCCCTCCCACATTTTCCCACATTAACAACATCCTTCATTAGTGTGGTACATTTGATAAAATTGATGAACACATTTTGTAGCATTGCCATGGAGTGTGGTTTATAGTTTACATTGTAGGTTACATTCTCTCCTGCACAATTTTGTAAGTTATGACAAGATATATAATAGCCTGTACCTGTCATTGCAATGTCATTCGGGACAATTCTCATGTCCAAAAAATACCCCACATATTACACCTCTTTTTCCTTCTCCCTCCCCTCAGAGCCTCCAGTAGCCACTGCCTCCACATCAATGATAAAAGTTCTTCCATTGCTAGAATCAGAATAAGTCTATAGTAGAATAACAATAAGCCTACTCTAGTCCCTCATTTATTCCCCAATCCTGAGGGTTCTGAGGTGGGGTGTGGCCCACTCCACCTCTAATTGAGAGGGGGCTTAGATACCATGGGGCAGATGGGTGACACTATCTTACTTGAAGTTGCAGATGCTCTCTGTTCCTTAGGATGGTCATTGTCCACCATCATCTCCATTTTAGTGATCTTGGGTGAATCCAATGTATTGGAGAGTAGGTGTTGCAACTCTGCTGAGATTCCGTGCCCCAGTGGCACATGGACAGCCCAAAGATTTAAGTCTCTTGGACATACACCTTTCAACTCTAGTATTAACAATAGGTTCAAATAGAAGGTGCAGAAAAACCGTGTACAAAAAAATCTTTAAAAAATTTTATTTTTAATTTTTTTGCTTTATCCCATTTTTTAAATACCCCAATCCTTTAATTTACTTTTATTTTTAGTGTTTTTTTAAAAGTTCCCATATATTTTATCTCTTATATTTAAACTTATCATTATTATTTCATCTTCCTATTAATTGTATTTGTCTATTATATGGGCTTCATCTTCAAGGAAGGTTTGGTCACAGAAGGGTTACAACGGGGGCAAGAGAGGATCATCAGTGGTGGGGTGTCTGGGATGGGGGTTTTATGGGAGGAATTTCACCTGAATATACATGAAAGTTATATAAACATGTTCAAATGATCAAAGGGTGGGGCATTGTCACAGTGGGTGGAGAATCACTCAAAAAATGAGAGAATACTGAATTCCCAGCCTGGAGAGCTCTGCCACATTCTCCAAGGGAGCAGCAACAGTCCACCGAGTGCAGGGGCAGTATGTGGCAAAGGAGGATGGTCCACTAAGGGGTTCTTGTTATTGATGACTACCTTTATGAGTCTTTGCTTTTGTAATAGAAACTGTTATGGGGTGCCTAAGGGTTGCCACCTGAGAACCTCCTTGTTGCTTAAATGTGGCCTCTCTCAGCCAAACTCAGCATATGAGTGCATTACCTTCCCCCCAGCATGGGACATGACTCCCGGGGATGGGCCTTCCTGGCAACAAGGGATTAATAACAAGTGCCAACTGGTAATATGACTGGAAAAAGACCTTGAAAAAAAGGGGGAAAAGGTAAAAACAAATGAGTTTATATGGCTAAGAGACTTCAAAGAGAGTCAGGAGGTCATCCCAGAGGTAACGCTTACACACAACTCAGTAGGATCTCATAGAACACCAAAGTGGATATCACCCCACACAAAGGAGCTCCTGAGGGCTCTAGAGACACCCAGGTCCTATATAAGGGGGGATAGCTCCAGAGATTGATGCCTTATCAGTGGGCTATTCTTTGGAATCTGTACTCCTGAGAGTGACAGAGTTGGACTCAAATAAGTCCTCCCTGCACATGGTCCATCAGTCCCTTCTATTCAAACCTATACTTGGTGCTGGAGTTTGTAGGTGTCCTTCCAGAGACTGGAGCCTTTGGCCTGCCCATGTGCCAGCTGTGACTGGAATCTCAGTGGAGCTGCAATTCCTACTCTACAGCTCAGTGGATTCACCCAAGACATTTTGTGAGGATATGATGCTGGACAACAGCCATCCCAGGGAATGGAGAGAATGTGTAGCTTCAGGTAGGATAATCCCATCCATCTTATCCATGGAATATAAGCCCCCTCTCACTTGGAGGTGAAGTGTACATCACCATCCCAGACTCCTCAGGATTGGGGGAAGAGCTATGGACTAGAGTGGACTTACTGGTATCCTGTTGTAGACATATTGTGATTCAGGCAATGGAAGAAATTACAACATTGAGGTGGAGCCAGTGGCCGCTGGATGCTTTCAGGGCAGGGAGAGGGAAAATCAGTTGTAATACAGGGGCTTTTTCAGGACTTGGGAATTATCCTAAGTGACATTACAATGACAGATATAGACCATTTTTCATCAGCATATAACATGCAGAACTGCGTGGGAAAGAGTGTGGTCTACAATTTGAACTATGGTCCATGCTTAGTAGCAAAGCCCCAGGATGTGTATATCCATTGCAGGTGATGTAACAAACTAATGAAAGATGTATGTGGGAGGTTATGGGAGGTTTGAGAGGTGGGGAGCATGGGAATCCCTATAATTTTTGTGTAACACTTATGTAATCTAAGCATCTTTTAAAATATTTAAAAAAATACTGGAACATAAAAAAAAATAAAATGATTATTAGATGTCAATGAAAACAAAATTAACTGAATATGGTATGTGCCTTGATATATTTTTTATAGCTTGTAAGAAAGGAAATGAAAGTACATAATTTGGATGTGGACACTAAGATAGTATATCTATAAAATATTCATTTGGGTACTTTCCTGGAATTTACCTACTTCATCTGTCTCTGTTCAAGTTTTCTGATATGAAAACACTAGAAGCGGGTTATTGAGAAGACATGGATATGGCCATGTATTTGAAGAAACTGCCAAGACTCAAGGACACTCTTAATTATCCATTAAAATTGTGCATGCTAAAAGTCAAGCATCTTAGGTTATTTAGCTGTCATTGTAAAATGTCCTCTGTGAGAACATTTCAGAATGGAAATAAAGCCCAAGAATTAGCAATGCTTTTCAACATGGCATGTCTTAGTGTAACTCTGTAACATAGGAGGGGGAAATATGCTCGTTGAAAATGTATGAGAAGGCTTGTTTGAAGAAAAAAAAAGGTGTTAATGAAACCTTTAATTTTCTCAATTAACCCACAGTCTTTTGGAAATCTTACTTATGAGCAGCAGCATGGTAGAAAACATTGTTTGAAATATATTAAAGTCCAAACAAAGTAGGAGATAGGTGGATTATCACGAATTTGGAAGTTATGAACATGTCATTTAATAAATTCATCTCCATTCCATATGACAGACTCATCTGATGTGCTTATTTATCCTTTCAATCACATCTTGTAGTGTGAAACTGAAAGAAGGAAAATTCAAACCCAATAAATGAGGTTTTTTAAATTCAATAAATAGATGTTTAAAAATAGAATGAATCAATTTAACCAAATGCAGGCTTCCTCTACCTGAATTTGTATAATTCAAAATTGAATGATCACTTACTGGGATTTTGTTTTGGTGATCCGTGATTCAAATAGGAACTTGATAAAGAATGTCCAAACTAACTCTTCTATCTGAAGATTTTACAAAATATTGGGGAAAATATAACATCAAGTTTGTGATCTATTCTAGCTTATATATTTTAATCAATCTTCACCTTTCCCTCTCATTTATTCTATCTCCACCATACACTTCTCATACATCTACCAACGACTGAGGACAAATATTTTTTGTCCAAATAAATATTATCAATGACTGGAATTGGTTAAAATTATATGTATGTTCCTACACCTTGACTCATTCCTTAAGACTTGGCACTGAAATCCCAAAATATAAGAATGGCATAATTATGGAAGATTTTAATATATGTGTAGAAGAGCAAATAGGCAGTTACATACTTGTTAGACTGTTTAACTACCATTGCAATAATAAAACAGTGATAATAATGACCCAGTAAGTGCATAAATCCAGAAGAAGCAGCTTTTATCAGCTCTGGAAATTTTCCTTTAGAAGCTGTATTAGTCAGCCAAAGGGGTGCTAAAGTGAAATACCAAAAATGGGTTGGTCTTTATAACGGGTATTTATTTGGGGTAGAAGTCCACAGATACCAGGCCTTAAAGCGTTAAGTTTCTTCTCTCACCACAGTCCATTGCCATGTGTTAGAGCAAAACAGCTGCCGGCATTTGCCAGGGTTCAGGCTTCTGGGGTTCCTCTCTTCCTGGGGCTGCGTTTCTCTCCAGGCTTAGCTCCTGTTTCCTCCACAAGGTCAGCTGTAGACTATTAGGCGAACAGCTCGCTTCTCTTCTCCTGGGGCCTTCTTTCCAACGTCAAAACTGCTTCTCAAAGGACTGTCCTTTGCCTTGCCTTTTATATTCGAATCCCCACCCACCAAGGGGTGCGGTTCAATGCCCTAATCCTAATCTAATCATGCCCAGATTAACAGATCAGTTTACAAGCATGATCCAATTATATTTTTGGAATCCATAATTACATCAAACTGCCACAGAAGCATACTAAGAAATAAGTATCCAATGCCACTTTAAATCACTGTGGTCTTTATGAAGTCATTCCTTCTTGGACCTCAGTTCCCCCTTTGTAAAGGAGTAGTTCAAACTAGATTAATTCTAAATTAACTCCCAGTTGCCACATTCTTTCTCTATGTATCAATGATTTTACTGTCGTATAAATTTCCCACTATTGGAGATATTTTTTAAAAAGATGGGTGGCTTCACATTAAAAGACTGCATTGCAACTCTGTGTTGATTTGACTTGAAATGACAGTGACAATGTTTGTTAGATATTATAAGTTGCGAATTGCAAAAAGGCAATTTCTTTTAAACATGGTCCTTTATTCCACATTTAGATTTTAATAGACACTTCACAGGAATGGTTATCCAACATATTGGTGTTCAGGTAAATAAAAATTAAAACCTCTGTTGTGTACCCTGGCTCAGTTAGAATGGCTAAAATGAAAACGATAGACAATATCAAGTATTGGTAAAGAGGTGGTACAACTATATGTCTCACGCATTGTTAGTAGATGTGTGAATTGGCATCCCACTAAGGTGGGGAATTTTCTTGTTTGTTTTTTGTTTATTATTATTATTGAAATAATTAAAATGTTCTAATAATGATTGAAGTGATGAATGCACAACTATGTGATGATACCAAATACCATTGATTGTACATTTTGGATGAATTGTGTGCTTTATTAATATGCATTAATAAAATTGATTTGTTAAAAAAAACAAAAAAACTATAAAGACTCTACTATAGCTGGGCATATATATACCTTATGACCCGAAAATTCCATTCCTAGTTTTATACTCAAGAGAAGTGAATGAATATGTGTACGCAAAAATGTTCAAAGTTTTCATAGTAGCATTATTTGCAATAGCATAAAACTGAAAACAACTCAAATTTCTATCAACACATTAAGTCAGGGGTTGGAAAACTTTTTCTTAAAGAGCTGTACAGTATATTTTAGGTTTTGCAGGTCATAAAGTATCTGCCACAACTACTCAAATATACCTTTTTATTATTAAAATAGCCATCGGCATACATAATTGAATAGGTTTGACTGTGTTCCTTTAAACCATTATGGCTCACACTTTGCCTCTCCAAGCACTAGATTAGAGAAATAACTTATGGTATATTTGTACCTTGGAATATTATACCACAATGAGAAGAAATGAACTATTACCACACAATGACATTTAGGAATGTCTCAAACATCATGTTGAGCAAAAGCAGTGAGACAAAAAGCAAACATATTATTTCACTCCTATATAGTTAAAAAAACATCTAATACTAATCTACTGTACTAGATACCAATTTATGATGGGGTCCACATGCAGTCACAAAAGTGCTGGTAAAGGTTTGTCTTTTGATCTAGGTTCTGGGAGTAGGGATGTTTGCTTTTCTGAAAATTCACTTGATGTATACTTATTTTGTGATGATTTTCTATGTATATCCTATCTTTAAAAGATTTTCCAAAGACAATGTCTATACAGTATTAGATTGTAAGCTACTGCAGGAGATCATTCTTATGATTTTTAAAAAATCTCTGAGTGTTTCTTGTATACAATAGCTTTCCAAAATATGTTTGGAAAGTTAATAAGGCATGGAATTTCATAGAATATTTTCATTAATTAAGTAATCTTTATGTTACTAAGAATGCGATGCCTTTCTTACAGAACAGAGGTTTCATTATCAACCTATGGGCACTTTAGTCTTGTTTTCAGCAGAGAGAGACAATGAACCTGCTTCTCATGTACTCAACTTATTTCACAATGGCCCATGCCTTGGAGTCATACAATGATTTTCTGAAGGAAGGAATTTATAAGTAGACAATGGCCAACATGGCATTATGTTATAGGAATCAGTGACAACAGGAAAATCATTTAGGTAGCTATGTTTTTTTTCTCCCTTGTTTGTCTCAGATGTCTTAAATTATACTTTAAATCTGTTTTATTCCCATGATTTTGATAGTCATTCTCAATTAAACTACACAAAATCATTAAATTATTTGGAGCTAATTTAGATTATCTAATTTTTAGCAGTATTTTCTGTCTAAACTCAGATTTTAATGGGAGGAGAGTTATACTACATGATACATGATATGGATGAGAATCGTTTTGGGGAAGGTAAATTCTGGGTCCTGCCTAAATACAGCATAGCCTGAGGGAATTTGGGATCCCTGGAGACAGGGAAGCACCAGAGGGGAAAACTTATTTGAAAACGAATCAGAAGGTGACCAAGGATGACTCCATTTCATTCAAATATGTACCTGAAAAGTAGATAATAGTAATAAAGCTCTTGAGTAGGACAGATAGGTTTCTTGAGTGTACAAGTATTATAATTACTTAGGTAGTTTGAGGTTCGTCTCAACAAAATTTCCCACAGGAGTACATTGGGTATTTTAGCATTGGGATCATCACACTAAGAATGGCAATGAAATACGAAAAGGCATTGAAAATTGTGGCAAAAATCACTTTTACCCAAAGCAGAAGCTTTCTAAATTCCCTGATTTTAGTCTGGGTGCTCTAGCTTTATAAAAAGCAAGATAAAAATCAACAACAACAAACTAAATAAAATAAAAAATATCACAATAAAACCTGTGAACCTTGTACTCCCAGGTGAGGTTTCAGAAGAAACAGGAGATTACTTGGAGCATTGGTGTGCATAAGATGCTACATATAGACACATGTTACTTTTCATCGCTTTTATTTTTATTTATTTTGAGGTACCGGGGCTGGGGATTGAACCTGGGACCTTGTATGTGGAAAACCAGTGCTTAATCACTGAGCCACCTCTGTTCCCCTTTACTGTTTTTGTAAATGCAAATTTTGCTTTGACTGGTTTAGTGGCAATTAAAATTAAGAGTCAGGATGTACAGGTGATGTGTATTGTGATTGTACATTGTCTTTAAATATAAATAGACTGTAGATGCTTAATGAACTTACAGCAACCTACACATATAATTATACTGCAATGGTTTAAGGGTTATCAAATATTGCTCTGAATATGGCCAATACAGAGAGCTTCTCACACAGTTGCCGGTTGTACAACTTCAGGGGCACTAATTTTCTTATTTTCTATATGCTCCCTGGAAATATACAATGCAGCAGCCCTCCATGTCAATTTCTTTACATGAAAATTAATAATATTCATGTGTCCAGCTGATATAAATAAAACATACCACCTCTCAATTTGGCAACCCTTGCTATTTGCTCCCCTCTGTCTTGAAGCACTTTTGGAATCCTGTCTTCCTTTAAAAGTGAAATTTGGATGATCTTTCAATTCTCTTAGAACTCTATGATTCTATGGGTCACTAATTTTGTGAATTTTCAAACATGTACTTTAACATAAGCACTCTGTAACATTCTATGAGAGTAGTAAAGAGAATTAAACTTTAAAAAAGTATACTTCATCATATAGTATTAGTGAATCTTTTGTGGGAAATTGCTTTGGAGTTAGAAAAACTTAAAATCTATAAGACTTTATAGGTTTACCTATCACTTCCGAATGTCAATTCCTTCATTTGTAAAATGAGGCTGTTAGGTTGTTAGAGACAAATCAGGACACATGAGATAATGTATGAAATATAAGAAAATATGTGATGATAGATAATATATGAAATACACTTGATATTTGGTTAGAATGCCAAAATTGCCTGACTTTAAATTCACATATTTTGTCCTTAAGGGGGTCGTTTCTTAGAACTTATTTATATTTAATTATGTATGCATAATTGTACTCATTTCAGAGTTGTTTGTGATATGAAATTGTATATAAACCAAATGGTTATTAGCAAAGGATATGCTAAATAAATTAATGTATATAGAAAAGAATACAATACATCTGTGCATGATATGTATTTACATAATAAGTATGTTTATTCTGAAATTTTTGTTTCAAAAATTTAAAAAGTGAGAATTTATACAACAAAGACTGGTTATTCCTAAGAAGTGTGATTATGGTTAATGTTGGCTATCTAAAAATCTTTATTTTGTGAATGTATTTGAGTGTGTGTGTGCATTTGTGTGTTCATGGGCATACACGAGTTTTTAATGTATATTATGGAATTAAAATGGGAAAAAAGTCTATTACTGTCTCAATCGCCCTACCTATATAGAATATCAGATGAATAAACTATATGATTATATCTGCTACTTATTCTAGAGAGACCAAGTGTTGAACACTCAGGGACCAAACACAGTGATAATTATATAGTCTAGATCATTCAGGAGACAATGATGTACACTCGTGCAGATAGAGCTGTCCAAGAAATGTCACAGGTTCTGGAGCAGGTACTACCAGTTTTTGCTGTTTTTCTGATTTATCTTTTAGGTTTCTTTATTCTTTTTCCCCATTTCTACTAAAATCATGTTATAAAACCAAAAGAGGGTATGGAACTTTATATAAAACCTTTCATTTTATTTACATGTATCACGATGCAAGCAGTGATTGCAAACATAATCAGGATATATATTATTATTATTAGTCTTTTATGGGTACTTATATATATATATATATTTGGAAATGTTATTTTTAAAGGTGTGTCTACAGGGATAGATACTTTAGGAAAAAGGAGATTTGTACTTTGATCTCTAGATCATTATGGAGATGTGATACTTTTTTGTTCTTTATCTAACTTTCAAACTACACTGTTCTTATGTTCCTGCAGAAAGAATGAGTACAGGTGTGTAATGATGTATGATCTAATCGGTTTGGGTAAAACATAACAGTAAGTACTAAAATTCATTGGCCTCCCAAGGTCCCTCAGCTTTTTTTTTAACCAAGAGCTGACAGATTTCAGAGGTATCACCGACAAATAGGGATCAAAGAATACAATAAAAGTAATAAAGCAACTATCAAAATTGACATGGGGGGCACACTTCAGACATGACTATGTCTGAAGGTATGGGAGTTAATTCTGAGGATTTTTTTCCTGTGTCTTTTGTGAATAGAATTCACAAAAGCTCTAGTAGACTAGGGCGGAGGAGTACACAGTAAACCACACTTCCTTTCTTGCTTCTCTGAACCCACACTACCAGCATCTCTGTGATTAGGTCCAAAATGTTCTTCAGAATTTTCCATGAGTAATAGCAACTTTCTCAGAAAGGCATGGTTACCCTGTCACATTCCTGCCAGCACCTCAGCCTATTTCTCATGGAGACCACCCTCTTCTCTGGCAAACATGACTGTTCTTCTTTCATGCATCCTGAATCACAGACTGTCCATCCCTGTGACAGTAAGACACAAGGTTGTTTATTGAGGCTAGATAGGACCTGACAGGTTATTGGGAGAAAGGGGAAATGTTATATCCAAGAACCTGCCATTGTTCTGCTTGATTCATAATTTTGGATGATCTGGCAGGAAAAATATTACAATATACCTGCATTCCTAACTTAACTAAATGTCTTTATCACAGGATCAAACAACACTATTGAAAAAATAATTTCTTGTCAAAAGATATGGATTATCTGGACCAACTGTTTTAAGAACCATGATCTTGAACTCTTGTGATACAAATTTCTTAATCTATAAAACAGATTAGTAAAGATTATCATGAATACTACATAAATGGGTGGGGAAAAATATGATGTAACTTGAATAAGGATACTGCAAACTCTGTACAGTGCTATAGAAATAGAAGACATATCATCATTATCATTATGATTTCATAGATTTGAATTACATTGGATATATCTTCAGTTGAATGAGTCCACTTCAAGCAATCCAAGTAATCCTTTTTTTAATTATTGAAAATGAGAATGGACATGTGTTTAAACTCTTAAGACAGTAATATCATGTTAAACCTCTGCTTCATTTCCTTTTTTCAGTACCAGGGATTTCATATATCTAAATGATGGCTGTTGAGAACTACACTCTGTTACTGACTTCATATTCTTAGGATTCTGTGGCAGTCAGGATGTGCAGCAGGTGCTCTTTGGGCTCTTTCTCCTGGTTAATGGCACAACTGTGATTGCCAATCTAGAGATGATTCTACTGATTAAGATGGACCCCAGACTTCACACTCCCATGTATTATTTCCTGAGCAATCTGTCTTTCTGTGATGTCTGCTTCTCCTCCACTATCTCTCCTAAAATGCTGGCTGATTTCTTATCTGAGCAAAAAAAAGATTCCATATAAAGTATGCGTCATCCAGTTGTAATTTTTGGGGGCCTTTGCAGTTGTGTAATGTCTCATGTTGGCTGTCATGGCCTATTATTATGTAGCCATTTGTAATCCACTTCTTTATACAACTGCCATGTCCAGGAGAGTCTGTACCCAGCTAGTGGCTGGTGCCTACATTGTAAGCTTGATGGATTCAACAATCCACACTTGCTGCACATTTCGATTGTCATTCTGTAATTCCAATGTCATCAATCACTTTTTCTGTGATGTCCCACCTTTACTAGCCCTTTCCTGCTCAGATACAATAATCAATGAGATAGTAATGTTCACTTTCATTGGCTGCATTGTGGGGTGCAGCATGGTCACTGTCCTCTTCTCCTACAGCTATATCATGACTACAATCCTTAAAGTGAATTCAGCTGAGGGGAGACAGAAAGCATTCTCCACATGTGCCTCCCACTTAACTGCTGTGGCTATATTCCATGGTACACTCTTGTTCATGTATTTCCGGACATGCTCGAGTAACTCAATGGACACGGACAAAGTGGCCTCTATTTTCTACACAGTTGTGATCCCTATGTTAAACCCTCTGATCTACAGCCTGAGGAATAAGGATGTGAAAGTTGCCCTGAAAATAACTATCAGCACTATATTGTGTTCTGTTTAAAATCATCTTTTCCACCCAAAGGATTTATTTAAAAATTATGAGAGTTAAAGTTCAAGAGTTTTAATATAGGTTCCTGCAGCCTTACCAATATATCCTTCTAAGTTTTTCCTTCACTTATCATTTTGCCTAAGCTGAGCATAGGGAGCAGTTATTACTGGTCTTAGTCTTCCCTCTAAACTAAGGAGAGTAGGAGTAGGCTCACCTTGCTATTTTGTTGCCAAGGTCCTTTTATAAATCCCTTCTTTGTCCATAACTATGTCCCAGTGAGAATTCATGAGTTAAATCCTACAAAAACACTAATTCAACATATCCTCTTTAAAGTTCTGATAAAAAAATGTTATTTAGCCAGAAGGGAGTTTTAATGGGTAAAACTTAGTTGCATTTGTGCCCAACCTATGTCCATATAAATATTCTGTTGTCACACTTAGATGTAAATAGAAAGGTATGAGACAATGTGAAGGAATCTCCTGCACTAGACTCAAAGTTCCATAAGGGCAAGGCCCTTCTCTGTTTAGTTCACCATTATTTCTGCTTTGCTTTTCACAATGCTCAGCTCCAAATATCATTCAAAACCATTTATAAATAAATGAATGAGTGACTTCTTGCAAATTCAATGCAAAAAGGAACCTTTGCACAGGTGATTTTTGTCCTTAAGGCTTCTGTACTAAGATGTTTCAAGGAATGCTCTATATAGTGCATTGGTCACAGTTTGGTATAAAATGAATTATAGAACAGTTGTAAATTGACTTGCTGTTGATTATCTATCAGAAGGAATACATGTGGTTGTAACACCTGGAGTAAAGCTAACATAATTCCTCTGCCAAAAGCTGTTTCCCACTGCTAACAGTGTTTGTGGTATGGGAAGAAAGTTTCAAGGAGTGTGCATGGATCTACATTTTGGATAATCACCCACATCAGAAGAATTGTGACACATGTTCAAAAAGGGAGGAAACAGGATGACTTTCTGTAGCTACAATTGTGAGTTATGATGACTGATGTATTACAAGATTACTGATTTTTCTTTTTTGAAAATATTTGATTATCACATCTGAAGAAGCTGTAACTTTTAAGGTAGTCAGTTTATTTTTCTTTTGCTGTTGTTTTGTTTTTTCTTCAATGATTGAAGTAGAAACGGAATTATGCTAATTTTGTCAACTGGCCATTATATGGATTTACTGTTTAAGTCTTATAAAGGAAATAATCCCATTTCACCCGTTGTTACTTTTGCCCTTAGGTAAGCAGGGAGGTCTGGTTGCAGGGGAGCAGGGAGGACTCTCAAAGTACTGAGGACTTCAGTGTGCTTCCCTAATTTATAGCCAAGCTGAGGGGCTCCATTCCCCAATTCCTGGATCAAGATGAATTAACCCCAGGTTAGAGCACTGGAAATTATTTGCAAGCATTACTGTTACCATTACTTGTGCATTATCGAAGTTTTGTCTTTTGAGAAAACTATCTACCTACAAAATTGCCTTGACAAAAACAGTTCTGGTTTGACTAAGCATTTTGTTTAAGTAATGAGAATATGCATGGTGGACCCTTGATGAGCCAACATTGCACTGTGGATACATACCAATGTTTATGCGCTACGAGAATAGAAAGCACTGTATACAAAAATGTTGCTTTGAAGCAATATTTGCAAAACATGCAAACTTCTATTATCTGTATCTGGAAAAAATAAAACAAGTTTTTGTTGCTATGTTTAATAAAAAAAGGAGTCTTTGTAAATTTACCAAAAAAGAATGTCTTTCCTTTAATTATATTCTAATATGCTTACCTTAGATGAAATGTGTCTGTACCACTTGTCTTTTGGCTTAGGCAGAAATAAGAAATTGAGGGAAGAGGTCATTTGAAGTAAAGACCTTCTAGGGCCTTCTTTTCTCCATCATCCTCCCCCAATAATATCAGCTGGCATCGCTAAAATCAGTTAATTCATATAGTGCCTCACACTCTAAGCATCAGCGAGTGGATTTCCTTTCTTGCTCTCACTCTGAAGATCAGATGTGATGATTTGGTGAAATTGACAACTGTAAGCAACCACAAGAAAGGAATTTGGGAGTGAAGGACTTGGACCTTCTCCAAATGCCCCTGCAAATGGGGAATCCATCTCACTTGATGTGTTTGCAACATTATATTCATTAAAATAAAAGCAACTGAAGTGCCTAATTTAACACAGTTTAAGTTTTAAAGGATGAGTTAATATGAAAATATGTTCAGTGGAAAATAAAACAAAGAACAAAGTACTATTTATATTAATATTCAATATATAACTATTTAAATTGTGTCTTTTTGTGTCTCTGTTGAAATAAACCGGAACTCTATTCTAAGCAAAATTTTACTAGTGGTCATCTCTTAGGGGTTGGATATTAGGTAATCTTAATTTTATTTCTTTTGCATATCTGTATATCTGAAAAAACTACAATAAATATGTATTGCATTAGGAATAAAAAAATCAAACACTTGTTTTATAATAATAATTTGGTCATGCTCATATATTGATCTTAACTATGAATGTGCATTTTGTTTGTGTGTACATGTGTATGTGTATAGATATGTGTGCCTGTATTGTGGATATAACTACAAATTCATTAAAATTGACTTTATTCAAAATATGGTCATTCTTGTGTTTTGCTAATAATTTAAATCAAGGACCAGCTTTTTTCACTTAATTATGTAATTATGAATCAGGGTAATGCTATAATGTATCAATGACAAGTTAATTGCATATGTTGTTCTTACTATAATCAATTTCCAATTAATTCATAATGAAAAACATAACACATTTTCAGGTGCCCAAGGGCATTAATTTTATTTTTGATTTTTGTTATGAAAGGAACATGGAGGCATTCTTCACTCTTCCTGGGATAGCAGACTAAGGAGTTACATGAGGTTTTTCATTCAGGTTCTCTTTCTTCATTTTATATATTCTTTAGTGCATAAAATGAGTAGAGTTTTATGTTCATAAAACATCATAATGATCAAATAATTCGCTAAAAACATGCAATAATGGAAAGTTTACTTGTCTTATATTACTGATTGAATAGGGTTTTAAAACAAAAATATTGATTATCTTTAAATTATTTGTTTTCTTCTATAATCTTTGTCTTAAGTTTTAACAGACAAGTTAAATAGAGATATTTGCCTTATGATTTAATTGAGATATTTATATTTTTAAAGGACATCACAATCACTGTTTAAATCCCTTTCCAACTCAATTTATTCTATTACAAGTAATTATTAAATATATTCTTGATCATAAATACCAAACTTACTCGTATTATCTGAAATTGACACCTTGCCTATCTTTCACACATATATGAAGGAAAACGATATTCTTCATATATATATATATATATATTTTAAAGATTTTTATTTATTTATTCATTTATCCCCCCCTTGCTGCTTGTGCTCACTGGGTCAGCTAACCACGCCTTGCGGGCGGGCCTGCCCTCACCAGGAGGCCCTGGGAACCGAACCCGAGGCCTCCCATATGGTAAACAGGAGCCCCACTGATTGAGCCACAGCCGCTTCCCTCTTCATATTTTTATACCTTTTAAAGATACTGATTTAATAGCCTTTTACATGGGCTGGAAGTCAGGAATTTTTTATTTGTTTGTTTTTGTTGTTTTGGCTGTAAAAATTGATAAATATGGGAGAAAGTTTATGATAAGAACTTGGACTTCAAAGTGAGACTGATCTGAGTTAATATGTCTGCTACATTTTACCTGTTACCTATGTGACCTTAGTCAAGAAAATTTACCTTGTTGGACATCAGTTCCCTCATCTGTTTAAAAGAGAATTAAAATATCTACTTAATTATGGTGTCAGATCACCATCCCATACTGCTCAGTATGGGGGGAAGAGTTATGGACTAGAGTGGACTTACTGGTATTCTATTATAGTGTGATTCAAGCAATGGAAGGAATTACAACAGTGATGTGGAGCCAGTGGCCACTGGAGGCTCTGAGGGCGGGGAGAGGGAAAAGCAGTTGTAATACAGGGTTTTTTTTCAGGACTTGGAAATTGTCCTGAGTGACATTGCAATGACAGTTATAGGCCATTTTATATCATCATATAACATGCAGGATTGTGTGGGAGAAAGTGTGGTCTACCATGTGAACTATGGTCCATGCTTAATGGCAAAGCCCCAGGATGTGTTTATCAATTGCAATTAATTTGCCACACTAAAGATGTTTATGTGGGAGGTTGTGGGAGGTGTGGGAGGTGGGGCATATGGGAATTCCTATATTTTTTGTGTAACATTTATGTAATCTGAGTATCTTTTAAAAAATACTTTTAAAAAAAATCAAAGAAGACCTAAATAAATGGAAGAATATAAATATAAGAGTCAAGACCATAAAAATATTGGAAGATAATGTAGGGAAGCATCTAGAAGATCCTGTATTAGGAAATGGTTTCTTGAACTTTACACCCAAAGCATAAGCAAAGAAAGAAAAAATTAAAAGTTCCTCAAAATTAAAAACTTTTGCACTTCAAAAAAAAAAAGGCTCAAAAGTTACAATTATTATTACAGAAACACATATTTCCAAAGAGTTTCCAAGATTATATAAAGCCCTTAACTATGAACTCCCAATCCAGGGACTGTAACCCCAATACCGAAAGAAAAGGTTTATTTTCCATGACATCATCTCATGAAAAGGAGCTACATCTTCTATACTTTTTAGAACTGGCTCATTTCTGCAGACTCCAATTGTAGATCCTAACCTCAGGCCAGGTTTATTGCTCTCCGCTTAGCTATTTTCAGACCTTTTCTTCCTATCCCATTCTCAAGAAGTGAGTTAGATAATTAATCCAAGTATACTTGATTTTATGATATCCCATTGATTCCATCCCGAGATCCATGAACAAAATGACACACTCAGCTTCAAATGAAACAGTAGCTATCTATTTTAACTGACCCATGCATTTCAGAGAATATTTCCTGCTCAGTACTTAAGGACAAAGAATTGGTTATCAGCCTCAGAGAGCAATGCATTCCAGTCTTCATTGTTGAAAGCAAAAACTGACCAGAGCTCTGCTCTTTCAATGATCTTGTGAAAATAGATGCCACTGCAGTGAATGAAACTGTGGTATGGAATTAGAATCCAGCATAAATTTTCATTGTCAGAAGGCTTTCTTCTCTGGTTCATCCTCTCTCCCTCACCTTTAGGTTTAGCACTTTCTTTAGAATTTCCAGCCACGCCTTCTCTGTGTGTGTTTGAACAGATTACCAATAGACCCCAACAATACACCAGATTATATCCCACCATTCATAGGTTCCAGTTTCGATCTCTGGCTCCAAGAGCACACTATTGCACAGAAAAATGAGCTATTTGCTTGCCAAGGAAAAGACTTCAGACCGAATATATTTTTGACAAAATATTCCTTGAACCAGTTTTTAATTTAGCCAATATTTGTAAATTGGTGTCTAAAAAAAGTTACCATGCTAGGCAACCTATTTTAAGTCAATTATGTATTCAGTTTAGAATGTACCAGAAATACTACAAGAGATAGAATTCCTATTTGAGGGATCAAATCTAAGTTAAAAGCGATCAATAGTAAACTTACTTATGTTTACTTCGTGAAGATTCACTCATATCTATACTGGGTCGGATCTTGTGATAAAGCAGCAAAGGATCAAATAATGAATAAGGAGTTAATGATCAAGTGTATTAGAGGAATATATGACAGTCCCAAACAGTTACAAGGCAAGGTAGAAAATAATGAGGGTCTTAAATAAAGTGTACATAAGAGTCTAGTGAAGTTCAGAATACAAGTTATCATTTGAAAATTAAAGGAGGTTTCAGAAAAAAATCATGAAAGGTTACTATTTGAGCAGTTCTTAGTATGAGGAGAATTTGCAAAACTAAGCTACAATGCACACATATGTACATAGAAACAAAAATTAATTAGAAAAGAGACTAATTGAATTTATTTTCTTTCCCGAAAGGGATTATGGTATGTCAATGATTTAGCCAATATTGTGATTAATTGTGATGGAAGGTTAAGGTGAGAAGACACAATGAGTAGTAATATGAAATATAGGAGAAAAATGAAGTTTAAGTCCGCATCTGAAATAAATATTTAGAATTTGAACTTTAAAATGATAAAAAGGCATAAGTGATGTTGGAGTACCCTGACTTGGCTATTAGCCCCTGGCCCCATTCTGTGCTTGAGGTCTCATTACCTGCAGGTTTGGGAAATATCACATTAAACTGAATTTTCCATTAATTCTAACCACACAAGGAATGGGCATTGTTAAAAGGTTGTCAGGTCCAGTTTTATCCTTTCCTAAGAAAACAGTTTCAGGCTGATCACTTTCCTAAAGGCATGTTTGACATCTTTGTTCCTTAGACTGTAAATCAGAGGATTTAACATAGGTATAATCAATGTATAGAACACAAATAAGTAAAGATTAAGGAACCATGGTAAATACTGACAACGATCAGGTTGGAAGCACAAGTGGAGAATCCTTTCCTTCTTCCTTTGGCAGAGCCTGTTTGGAAGATAGCTGTGATGATGTAGACATAAGAGAGAAGAACTGTTAAAAGACAGATAATTTCAACCAAACTAGCAAAGACCACCAGAACCATGACATGCATGTGTCGGTGCAGGACAGAGAGAATAATGGGGAGATATCACAAAATAAGTGGTTAATTTCTTTGGAACAGAAAGACAGATGAAAAGTGTTAGTAGTGTGTATAAATGAGCTCATGGTGCCCCCCCTCAATGCTCCAATTGCAAGCTGGCGTCAGACTCTCTTGGACATAATAACAGTATAAAGTAGTGGGTTGCATATTGCTATGTACCCATTATAAGCCATGGCAGCCAAAAGGAAAGATTCTGTATCAACCAAAGAACAGAAAAAATATAACTGTGCAGCACATCTGTTATAAGAAATGGTCTTCTTATCAGAAACCAAGTCCACAAGTAATTTGGGAGTAATGACAGAAAAATAACATGCATCATTTTGAAGGACAATGTGCGGAGGAAAAAGTACATAGGGTAGGGGTGTGCAAGTAAGAACTGGTTATGATTGTAAAAATCATCCCAAGGTTCCCCATCAGGGTCACAAAATAGATGGAAAAAAACACAGCAAATAGAAGACTCTGAAGTTCTGGGCAGTCACTAAATCCCAGAAGAAAGAATTCAGTCTTCATAGTGCCATTCTCCTCCTCCATATGTCTGCAGTGCTCCTGGATTTGGGGGCTATGGCAGAGTAATGATGATAATATCAATAATAACCTAGGCATTGACCATATGTCACTGAGAGGCAATTTCTTTTCCTATCCTAAAACAAACCATCCCAACCAGTGGATTTTTGCATAATAATGCTGAAGCAAACACACCTTACTGTGCTTGCCTGGCCAAGGGCAGTCAAACTTGGCCTCTCTAGCAGAGGATTTCACATGTTTAAATAATTATGTAATTAAAATAAAAATTAGTTTTAAAAAGAAAAAAAAAAACAAAAACAAAAACAAACAAACAAACAAACAAAAAAAGGTTTAAAAAAAA
Source organism: Tolypeutes matacus (assembly GCA_026826555.1). Taxonomy (NCBI): domain Eukaryota; kingdom Metazoa; phylum Chordata; class Mammalia; order Cingulata; family Chlamyphoridae; genus Tolypeutes; species Tolypeutes matacus. Next base: position 1,423,132 of record JAKSZT010054356.1, on the reverse strand, counting down.
GTAAAACAGGGAAGCGGCTGTGGCTCAATCAGTAGGGCTCCCGTTTACCATATGGGAGGCCCCGGGTTCGGTTCCCGGGGCCTCCTGGTGAAGGCAAGCCCGCCCACACGGCGTGGTTAGCTGACCCAGCGAGCAAAAGCAGCAAGGGGGGGATAAATGAATAAATAAATAAAATCTTAAAAA
>JAKSZT010054356.1:1387603-1420965 GCA_026826555.1 Tolypeutes matacus | reverse complement strand
ATTTAGATGATACAGTTTAATAATTTTGATGATATTTACCATGTCCTGTGTCCATTACTGTAAGGTAATGAAAAACCTTCCCCATGACCACCAAACATATGGCAAATATGCAAACTTTCCTCTTTATTATGACTCCATAACTAGTCCTTCATACTCATTTGAACCTCTTCATTGGCCTCATTCCCTCTAGTCTCTCTCCACTCTATCTCCAAACATCCAGCAAAATCTATCCATCTACCACTGTCTAAGTAAGCCCTGTATAAAATAGATTTTTTATTATGTTGCCTTCTTACTTAACTCCTTCAGTGATTCTCTGTCTCCTTCAAGCTCAGAATTTAAACACCTTCAGATTTGATATACATTTATATTTATTTCCTCATTTTTATCTATCTATACCATCCCAAACCATATCTCACATTAGCAACACTTAATCACCCCAATTTGTCACAGGTTCTTAATAAATCTAAATGACCTTATTAAAATTGCTAATTCATGTACTATTTCTATCATAGTGCTTGTACTTGTTCAAGTTCTTCTAATTTCTGTAACATATTTTCCATATGTTTAATGCAGTTTATATATCTCATACATTTCCTCAGTTACCATTTTTAAAATCAATCATCTATAATAAAACCAGAGTCAGTAACATTTAAAAATTTGTATATAAATTTAGAGCAAATAAACAGTGTATTTCAGGAGTTATTATCTGGAACAGAGAATGAAATATAATCCAATAATGATTATGAATTCTGGAATATTATTCCAAGTTTACTTTTCTACCTTTGTTTCTTTTCTTGCTAACTAAATTAGGCTAGTTCCAGTTAAATGTGGACTGCTGATTGCATTTGGTTGAATGGCTCTGCTATAAAATTGCGAGGGTGAGAAACTAGAAGTTCTATAACATTGGTGTAATAAATATCTCCACTAAACCTTGTCTTTCCAGAATATGGATCTGAGACAGATGTAACAGAACTTCAAAAGAATATTAAGTAGGTGTCATTATTTCTTGGCAGCTTAATGTGCTACTTTTGATACAAAGTTATTAGTTATAAACTAAGTTAAATTTTCATTTTGGCTATGTGTGAAAGAATAGGTAAGTTTATTTCTTTCACCACAGTAACATAGATTTATGATGTGGTGATTAAAAACATAGATCCTGGAGGCAGAATGCCTGAACTTATTAATAATAACACTATTGCTTAATTTTCTGATATGTAAAGTGCATATTATTACAGCACTAGGGTTGTGATGAGGATTAAATGAGCTAATAATACATATGGATTATTTTGAAGACTGCTTGAAACATACCAAGCACTCAATAAATATTAGCTATTAATATTCAATGGTTGGGTCAAGTTAGAGCTTCATTAGACATTAGCATTTATTTATTTTTGTAACAACGAGATTATGCTCTGTTTTCTGTAGAAAGGTTTAATTGGAGAAAGATAGCATTATTGAGCTCAAAGTCAACACTCTGGATTTCTGCTTTCCTGAAATATATAATTTCCTCCTTAGTAAATATCAACTTGGAAGCCCATGTGTTCCTGTCTATAAACACAGGATTTAAAGACTTTAAATTAGTCAAGGAGAGGAGCAACGGCCACTTGTGAAGGTGAGAGAGAAATAAAATTATATCCAGGTCCAGAAAGGAAAGGGTGGAAGGAAATGCTTCTCTCTTGTGCCATCCAATATTTTGGTAACTGTGAAGAACAACCCTTGAAAAAGTAGGCAGTAAAGAGAGAGGTTCATCTCTAGGATCAATGTTCAAATAAGTTTGGCATCTGGGCCATGGGGAACACCCATCTCTTTGTTGAAGGTAGTTTTCCACTAAACCTCCTAATTTCTTATACAAAATTGAATGTTGGGAAGAAATCAATTAGACAATTTATATAGAGTATTACTTGTAATGATCTTTCAAGGAAGTTGTAAACATCAAGACTAAAAGAAATTTGAAGGATGTAGAAATGAAATATGAGAGACCAAACAGAACAATGAAATGAAACAAAGATTAAGAAGGAAAAAAAGAGGTACCAATTAATTTTCCATGCGATTGTCAGCTTCCAAAAGACGTTACTAAACATGTTCAGCCAGATAATATATTCCTGCAGCAAGTTCTCATTTTTGGCTCTTTCCCTAAGGCCAGGCCCCCACCTCTACCTAGTCCCGTTACTTGTGTGTCTGTTGTTGGTACCAGTGTATTACCTGAGCGTAGAATAAACAATATGATATTAAAAATGTGTCAGCCTTCATTGCTATATAAGTCAGTTTAACCTTTAATAAGAGCTAATGAGAATTATGTTTAGATTTGGATTCCTAACCAGAGTCCATTAATGCTGAGAGTTGCCCAATGAAACATATGTTAAGTGTATTTGATTGTTTTTTAATTATTATTATTACAATTATCCTGAGGATTTATGACCTGTCTTATTCCAGGCTTATATCCTTCCAGAACATCATTTTTCTCTGTGTAATCTAAGTGAATGTAAGGAGATGAGCCTTTAGAACCCAAATCCAGCTCTAATATTCTATGATTCTGTCAGATTACTTATCAGGTTAATACCTCTATTTGATCCACCTTCTTACTACACTGTCCAAAATCTCAGTTCATTTTCTAGTGGTAATCTCAAGTTTGAAACACAGAGACAAATGTAAAACAAAGTTCCTTACAACGTTATCAGAATACGTTTGAGGCAAAACTTCTCTGTTAATAGAAGAAATTTTTGCCTCCCATAGGAAGGCAGTAGTTTCTTAGGAAAATGAAGACCTATTTATCATTTGCTTTGGACTGTTAAGATCATCTTCATGACGCCACATGAGATTTCAGGGCCCTAAACTCTGATATCCAAATTCCAAAGGGAAAAGATGGGGAAGCAATTAAACAGTTCTACTTAGGAGTCGATTAAACACGAAACAAAATGAAGTAATGTGTTTTTCTACATCTTGAGAATTCCCCAAAGAAGAATATCTTGGTTTTTAGAGAAAATTAGGTTATAATATTTGTTATCTAATTTTATTTGATCAGTTCAAAGTAATTGATTATATAAGCATTGGAATATTCTTTATGAAGGGATGATGAAATAAAGTGGGAGATAACAAAAATTTATCTAGCTAACCATCAAGAGATAAAAAGATCCTGGTATTCAACAAGTTTAAAGAGAACAATGGAAGCTACTCACTCTGATGTATTGTGTGATATATTTTTATTTGTTCAAACTAATTTCTGCTAATCCAAGACCAGAGCAAGTCAGGAAGTCTTCATTCAACCAATATTTTTATGTCTTACATATTTGGACCAACACTGTCCTAAGTACAAATAGAAATGTTGGATGGTATAAATTGGGCATTAAAGATTTTGTCAAGTGCAGAATAATGAATAAGAGAAGAGAGATAAAAGTAATTATATGGAAACAGCAAACTCTGGGTCATGCTTTGATATGTGAAGATGAAACTTAGAGATAATATGTTGCTTAATGTGTACATATATGACTGCAAAGATATATTTGTTTTAGACTAAAAGGGACTTGCATTTCTGTTCATGGGGAGTGAACTTTATTCTCTGATAAAGACGATAATTAAGTGTATCAGTCATCTTTTGGAGCTGAACTCCTTTTTTTTTTGTTTTTTTTTTTCAGAAAAGCAGAAACATTTTATTCTGAAAATAAATGAGAGGTTTAGAAGTTTTAGGAAATGATAATGCATAAAACATGTAATAAAAATTTAGACCTCGCATCTATGAAAATCAGAGGCAAGGAAGGATTCAAGTATTTTATGAAACTATTAGAAACATTTACTTTGGCATCTAGTTAAATGTAATAGGTACTGAAAAGCCAGAAGTCTGAAGAGAAAATTCAGATGTCAAACTCTTTTTTTAAATGACTTGAACAGAAATAAAATAGGAATTTGTTGCTGATATAACTTTAAAATCTGGATGTAGATCAGTTAACAGAGAATCCAATTGTACAAAAAATTGTCATCAACTACATATCTTTCTATAGTTCTCAGTATTGTTTCTTCTTTGATGACTTAATTCTCAAACAGACCCTCTCTTTTTCTTGGCAAAGAGAACCAAAACCAATTTTGCTTAAATCCACGCAGAGTATTAGCCTCAGCAGAAAGAAGCTCTTCTTTACCAATACTTGAAGCAAAATCCACAGTTGGCGCACTACTTCAATCGAGAATGAGCCAGAAACCAATCACTGTGCTTCTTGGTGACAGCACTTGATACTTGCCAACCCCCAGAGTCTGTGCAGAGACAGAGCCCTACTGAGAATGGGTGAAGTGTGGGTTCCCCTAGGGAAACTGATACTCTATTCACAAGGAAGTTGGGAATGCATATTGCCCCTTATGGTAAGTTTGTGTATATAGTTTTTGTTATAGTTTGTAAGTAATGGGGTGATTGTTATTGCTATATGATATATGTGATAAAATTGATTAAGGAAATGCAAGAGGGAACAGATATATTCTTTCTTTGAAGAGTACTCAGTGTAGGTTCATTATTCTCAGGAAATGGCCTTACCTGTGAAGATACATTGGGACAGAGGAGAAACTTGATATTTTATTATTTTTTTTAAGATTTATTTATTCGTTTCTCCTCCCTCTCCTCATTTTTCACACTCACTCTCTGCTCCCTGTGTGTTCTTTTCTTTAGTTGGCACCGGGAACCAATCCCAGGACTTTCCGGAATGGGAAAGGCTGCTCAGTCTCTTGTTCCACCTCAGCTCCCTGATCTGCTGTGTCTCTTATTGTCTCTCTTCTGTGTCTCTTTCTGTTGCATCATCTTGCTGAGCCAGCTCTCCACATGGGCCAGTACTCTGCTCTGGCCAGCTCACCACACGGGCAAGCTTGCTTTTCACCAGGAGGCCCCGGGAATCAAACCCTTGACCTTCCATATGGTAGACAAGAGCCCAATCATTTGAGCCACACCTGCTTCCCAAAGCTGATATTTTAAAGCTTTTTTGTGACGCTGAATCTAACACAGACTGTGTTTTTGCTAACAGAGTAATAATGAGTCTTTATATTCATTACCCCCATATCTCTCAGAAGGATAAAGAGGCAGATAGTTATCCACACTAAAGAGATACTGTGTGTCCATGAAGCATTAATAACAAGAGCAAAATAGATTCTGTATACTCCAAATACATGATTTATTCAAGTAATGAAGAATTAAAGTGCATTACAGAGCCAAAAGAAAAGTTAAAAGCAATAGTAACAATGACAGATAAGTTATTCAATCAATTGCAGTATTCCATATATTACATTAATAATTTAACATACAATAATCATTTAATATTCATGATAACTATATAATCCTTAGAATATTATCTCTATTTTACATGAGAGAAATTTCTAAAATTTATTATTATAAACCTTGCAGAGGAAAAGGTAGTAAATAAGAAGAAAACAACCAAAATATGACTAAAATACAATACCCACAAATATACATTAAACAATGGGAAATAGAGTCCATAATTTTCAAGAACATTCAAGTAATATGAAAGAAGTGTATATTTATTTCCTTGGAAGAAAAATGAAGTCAATTCTATAAGAAGGGACACATATATTAAGATTGTTGTAAAGACATGTCTCCTGAGTTGCACTTTGTTAGAATTAGATTTGCCTAGACCACAAAAGTTAAGATTTTAAAAAACATCCCACACACCCCACTCAAAATATTTTGGGATTGGAGAAGAGCAGTAAAGTTGGCAGGTGCATTTAAATTATGCACTCTCGAATATTGGGTATTTCAAAATAAGTCTCAAGGCAAGTAGACAGTAAAGAAGGGTGCATAGAACCAAGCTCTTAAAAGCCACCCTGCTTACAATTTCATCCACATCCACCCAATTTGAAATCCTGAGCCCACCTAAAAGATTGACCCTTCAAAGAATAATTTGAATCTCACCATTTTCCTGAGAGCTGCTTTCACGTCCTTGTTCCTGAGGCTTTAGATAAGGAGATTCAGCATGGGAATCACTACAGTACAGAATACTGTGGCCACTTTACCAGTTTCCAGACTATGGTCAGAACTGGGCCTGCCGTAAGAAAAAAAGGTGGGAGAAGCCAAAGACAATGATGGCTGTGAGGTGGGAGGTGCAGGTGAAAAAGGCTTAGTGCCTTCCTTCTGCAGAACGCATCCTCAGGATGGTGATGAGAATAAACAAATAGAAGGTGAGGATGATTGCGATGGTGATGATATCATTGAATGTGTCCACAATGTATACCAACAGTTTATTCATAGAGACATCAGAGCAGGCAAGAGAAAAGATAGGGGGTAAATCGCAGAAGAAGTGGTTTATCACATTCGATATATAGGATGAAATCTCAGAAGCTAACCTCATATATACCAGAAAATACCCTACTTCACAGATGTAGCAGGCAGACACCAGCCCCATACAAAGCTTCCGGGACATTATCAGCATGTACAGCAGTGGGTAACAGACAACCACAAAGCAGTCATAGGCCATCACGGCCAGCAGGATGACCTCTGTAATTGCACAAGTACCAGAAAGGATATGGTTCTGTGCTTGCTTAAGATATTGGCCAGCATTTTAGGCACAATTGTGGCGTAGTAGCAGAAATCCACAAAGGACAAGTGGCTCAGGAAAAAGTATATGGGGATGTGCAGCTGAGAGCTGGCCTGGATCACTGTGATCATGCACAGTTTGCCCATCACTGTGCCCTTCCTGAGAAGGAAGACCAGGAAGAGGAAGATACTTAGCTCAGGGAGGTCTGACAATCCCACAAGAATGAACTCCAACACGGTGCTGCAGTTTCTCTTCTCCATTTGTCATTACATTGCATGTTTGGTAAAAACAAATGAGATTTTTGTCTGTGTTCTAAGAAGTGGAGATAGTTTTTTAAAAAATTTATTTCGGAGATGTAGAACATTGATATCACAATATTTTAAGATGTGTAAGAAAATTAAACAAATATAAAATGTCAAAATTCTCATTAAAGGACACTAGAGAAATAAAATTTAAGTCGGGAGAAAACTTAAATGATATCCAACTTTTACATACCACAATAGATTTATATGTTCTATTAAGTAGGATTAATTGGTGGATTTTTACACAGATTCAATGTTATGATGTATGGCCACATGGAAATTAACCCCTGTCCTTGAAAATCTTAATAATATCTGTCCAAATCAGGATAGGTCTTTTGTGATACTTTATAATATAGCAGTTTTTTAGTTCGGTCTATCAGTAACATAAATTTAGACCAGAATTAGTTTTCTACAAATTTATTGTTGGAGAATGTGAGATCTTTTTTGAAATTCATGAAGATGGAGAGTCTGTACATTATTATGAATCAAAATGAGAAAAAAAATAGCAAATATACACTAAAAGACAATCCCTTTTTCTTATCAAGTAGACAATTTTTATTAACTATATTGGCTCAAGATCAACAATGATTCAGAAAAATGGAAGTTCTGGTATAAACTTATCTGGAAAGCAGTTAGGCAAGGTATATTCAAAGCCTTTACCCTCAAAGCAATAAAAGCTAAATGATATTTTTTTTTGAGGAGAGATTATGATAATCTAATATAAGAATGGTTTAAATATGTTGACAAAATTATACTAAAAACATGCTCAATGTGCCATTGCAGCATTATTTATGAAATCCACAGAAGGAAAAACTTAAAGGGCAGAAAGAGAGAAATTGTTAAGCTGTGGTTTACCACATCTTTGATAGAAAATTATGCTAATTAAAATTGCTTTGAAGATCACTAATTAAAAACACGATACCTAATAGCAGACATGATATATAGATGGAGATGGAGATGTTGATGTAGATGCATTTATATATGTCTGAATAGGGAGAGATATATTATATGCTGTCACTTTTATTTGGCTACAACCCATACTGGGTTATAGTATTTGGCTACAATTATTGGATAAATATTTTATCCAAATAAATTGTGAAAACGTTCCTAAGTTATATCACAGAATAGGATGTGGGAATGTTGTATATTCTGTGTAAGTGAGAGCTCCTATCAGCCTTTTAAAGAAAAGGTATACAGAAATTGAGGAATATTCTCTCTGTCCTCCCTCTTAGATGCAGAAAGTGTACATACCTGACTTCATAGACAGATGTGCAATGGAAAGCAAGCGAAGAGAGTCTGGACTAGAAACACACCCAGCCTGAAATTTTCCCCATATCTTGGACTAAATTTTAAAAGATGAATAAATTGTCATCTTTTAGTCATAGTATTCTCAATCTGAAAAAATATATATTTTCCTGCCCCAACTTAAAACGAAAATAAACTTGGAAATTTTCTTCCCAAATTTCTAGGCTGATATGAGGAAATTGGACTATGTTAAATCCAATAGAAATGGCTAAAGAATACTTATCCTTTGTTGAGCAGAGATAGTTCACATGTGCATGACTTCCCTTAAGCAACTAATAAGCACATTAATCCAAACATCAGAATTAGAGTAACATTTAAGGAGCATCTCCATGGTCATCTTTCCTAGATTCCTTGAAGAATATTGATGTGGAAGAAGGAAGAAAAGAGAGAGAATAAAAAAGATGCATTAATAGATTTGGCATTACAGAAGAAATTGGTTCAATTTCCCATCCACTATCTCTTATTAGTAAATGACAGAAATATTCCAAACCATAATTGTCCAGGAATATGGGTTCTGTTAAAAGATATTCTAATTAGAGGAGATCTGAATTAGGTATACTTTTCAAAAATAATTTTTTGCTCAAAATATATATCCATTTCCATTTTCAAGTAAACTGAGTCTAGTTATAAGTAACAAGCCTGATGGACAGACATTTTCTCCCTGGTCCTGAAGGTGTCAGGATGTGTACAGAATAGAGTTAATACTTTATACTGTAATTTAAGCTCTTGGGAAATGAATCCCTTAAGTACCAAGAACATTTATTTACCAAAAGTAAAAAAGTTCAAAATAAAAACAAAAGTAACTCCATAAATGGTATGAAAACAGATAATAACCTCTCTGGCATATTATGAGGAATTTTTAAATTACCCTAATTTGTGAAACAACTATTTGAAACTAAATGTCTCCTTCCAAATTTCTTGGTTCCTTATGGAATTCTACATGTCATTATTGTATATGTGAGCTATATCTCATATTATCATGCTAAAATTTCATGAATATTTCTTATGAACTTTCCCTTTCTCATAGTACTACAAAATTTCCTATCTTTCTGCATGCCATACTGTCTAAAGCCACATCAGAAAGGTAAAAAGTCTCCTAGTCAAAAAACTATATTACACTCATTGAGCACTTTTCACTAATTTTATCTTCTTAAAAACTCACAAATATATCCAAAATATTATACAAGTTTTAACTAATTTAATTATCATAGTAACTGAAAAAGAGATCAGTTCTGTTTTATCTCCACCTATCAAAAGAATTGACTGAGGCACAGACAAATATAACTTGGCCAAAGTCAAAGTCATAGCATCATGTTGCTATATGAATCATGCTGAAGAGAAAAGATCTGGAGACAGTACTGGAACTGCATTTTTTCTAATGAATCTCCAATGTTGGTTGCCATTAAATCCAACTCAAGAATATGTTCTAGATGTTTTCTTCTTTATAATGTCAATCTAGGCCACAGTGTTCAAACTTTGTGTATCCCTGTATGTACTCAAAGTCTTTTCAAGGTGTACATGAACAAAAAGTAGTTTCAAACAAAGCAGTTATCATATTCTCAAATATCATATAAGGTGTTCCTAAAACAGATCTGCGAAGAATGCACCTGAAGTTGATGAGACATTCTCGTTCTCCTTTCCAATCTCCCTTTCACAATTTACAAAAGAAAGAAATACTTTTACCAACCTATATGTTGTGACAACCCCCACGAGTAAAAACCTGTGGACCAAAACAACAGAATAACTTGGAATATTTTGCATGAGACCTTCTATAGTTTTCAATTCTTCAATCAAGTTGCCTTTTGCTCATGGATAGGATTTTTCCCATTGTATGGTTTCATATGTATTGCTTTCAAGTCAAGTATAACACTATATTTGTAGTATCTTGGTTCATTTGATGATATTAGTATTGATGTTCTTTTAATTTAATGATCCTGTTTCTTCCATTTCTTACCTTTTGTCACATATTCCATTTCTATTGAAGGAAAATCCCATGATAGTCAAGCAAAGAGACTGTCTAAAAATTTACTGATTTATTTTATCTTATAAAATAGGGAGTCGTGGCAATCAGGAGGACCTATACACTTTATTTGGCCAAAATTAGAACTGAGATGATAAGATATATTTAAAAGTTTATTTGAATTGAGAATTTGAGTCAGATTTTTGAAAACAGAGCATAAGTCAGATTCCTATGCATGTATTGCAGTTTATTTATCCATTTCCCAGTCAAGAGAGCATCTGTTTGCTCCCAGTTTAGGTGATGATAAGTGCAGTGCCTATATAATTGAGCATAAAGATATTGCATGCACAAATGTATACATTTCACTTGGCTGATACCTAGAATGTGGCATTTGGGTCTTATGGTGCGTGTTTGTGTAAATGTAAGGTAAATTGACAAACTGTAATCTAAGCGGACTCTATCACCTAGGATTCACACCAACAATGTTTAAAAATTCTGGTTGCATTACACTTTGTATTGTCATGTTATTGTTTAGGTTTATGACTTTTTGAAAATTTGGCCTCTCCAGTAGGTGTTTAGCTTTATCTTATTTTTTAATAATAAATTTTATTTTAGAGCAGTTTTATGTTTACAGAACAATTGCAACAGTAAGTATGGTGTAGCAGTTTGGCAGTTTGATGTAATTATGAATTCCAAATATAGATATTGGATCATGCTTGTAAACTGGTCTGCTAATCTGGGCATGATTAAGTAATGATTAGGGCGTTAACTGGGCCAGGTCAAGAGGGTGTTGAGCCCCACCCCTTGGTGGGGGTGGGGAAATCGAAGATAAAAGACAAGGCAAAGGACAGTCAATTCTTTGGGCTTTTCTACATAGGCAATTCTATCATCTATGAAAAAAAAGACAATTTTATTTATTTATTCCTTATCTGTATACCTTTATACTTTTTTTTTTTTTTTTTGTCTTTTTGTATTAGCTAAGATGTCCAGTATGATTTTGAATAGAAATGGTCAAAGGAGACATCCATGTCTTTGTCTGAATCTTAGGGGAAATCACTTACTTCTCGTTATTAAGCATGGTGCTTGCTGTCTTCACTTCTAGGTACCCCATGATCTATTAGCCAAAGCCATAACTCCATGCAACTCAGACTATTCTGAGTGCTGCTCAGAATACATTCTGAGTGCTGCTTTGAATCTGCCTTTTACTGTGGTAGCCACGCCCACAATGTTTTTGAAGATACTTGACTTTTACCCCACCGAGATCCGATTTCCCCCATAATATTTAAGGATTCCAATTCCATTACAGCCCTCCCTACAGTAATATCTGGACTACAGAGAAGAGCAACCACAGAGCTCTTTGGAAAAGATGAAGTTAGTCTTAGAAATTTATTCCTCACAATCCTGATTAAAGGTGTGTCCTCTGGACATTCCCGGGGTGGGTGGGCAGGTCTCAAATGGTAAATCCATTCTAGCATTTGCATTCCAATCTCTCTAAGCCTTTGAATCCCCTCATCTACTGTATACCAGGGCAAATTGGGCATCTCAACTTCAGACATGCTAGGCCATCTTTTGGTCCATGTTTCTGTCAGCCACACAAACAACTGTTAGAGCCCTTCTAACCCCTTGATCTACAACGTTGAATCCAGAATTTCTGCTTAGTGGGCCCATATCAATAAATTCAGCCTGATCCAACTTTATATTCCTTCCAGAATTATCTCATACCCTAAGTATCCATTTCCACACATATTCCCCTGATTTCTGTCTGTATAAGTTGGAAAACTCGTGCAGTTCTTTCAGAGTATATTATACTTCCTCATGGTTCACACTTTGTACTTCACCTTTGGGAGCTTGTTGTGATTTTAGTCTAGTAATAGGTCTCGAAGACAAGATAGGTGGTATTGGTGGGTAAGAAGGATAAGAAATGCCTTGCAAGCTACTGACTTCAGGGCATTCCTTTGCATTTTCTTCTGGTGAGACAAGATTACTCTCTTCAGGCAGGGGTTGGAAGGCAGATTCCTCAGGGCAGACTGGAGATTGGGCAGTGCATGCTGGAGTTTGACTGGTATCTGCTTCAGGACTGAGAGGAGGTCCAGACTCCCTGGGGCAGGCCAGAGGCTGGTCAGTGCAGGCTTCAGTTTGGCTGATACCCACCTCAGGGCTGGAAGGAGTTCTGGACTCCCTGGGGCAGGCTGGAAGCTGGATGATACAAGATTGACAAGGTGTGGTCTCCACAGGGTAAGCCATTTAAGGTTTATCTCGTAAAATCTCAGCAGAATTGAGGGTTCTAATGTCCCCACCAATATTATCATCATCCCATATGTCTCCATTCCAATCCCCTGGGTTCCATTACTTTCCAATCAATAACTTCATTTTAATTGCAGAAACCCTGCAGGGTTGAGATTTTTGTTTCCTCTGTAACTCTGCTACTTGAACAATGAGAGTCTTGGATTTGATTCTCAGATATCTCATGTCTGTGGCTACAGGAGACAAGAATTTTTTTCAGGGCACACATAGACACTTTCATATCATTCATGCTGCATTTAAGTTTCAAATTTGAAGATTTTAGCTCATCTCTTTCTTTTGTAACTGTATCCAGAGCATCTAGGAGGTGCCAACTAACATCATTATACCTTTTGACTCTACAAAATTCTGTTAAGGTGCTGAAAACACTCTCACCAAGATCCTTGCTTCTTATAAGCGTGGAAGTAGGGGAATCCAGTGATGCTATTTTGTGTATCTCTATTGCCAGCTCATGCCATGGACTGTTAGCGACCTCTTCGTTATTGGAAAGAGAGTCATTAGTACCCTTGAGTCCAATTAGAGTAGAGAACCAATTACAAAACTCCCAGAACCACCTCAGACAGCCAATGTTTAAGACTCTGTACCTCAAAAGCCACTCCTGGTACAAGCTGTATTAGTCAGGGTCCTCTAGGGAAACAGAATCAACAGGAGATATCTGTCAATAATATATTTTATAAGAGTCTCTTACATGACTGTGTGGATACACAAGTCCAGGTTCCACAGGTAGGCTGCAAGCCAGGGACTCAGATGAAAGTCCAATGAAGGTCCTTGATGAATCTCTTGGAGAAATTGGCTGTCCAAAGACGAGCTGGGAAATTTTCTCTGAATGTTGAAATCACTTCCTCTTTTAAGGCATTCAACTGGTTGGATAAAAGCATTATCCATTGCTGATGCAATCTCCCTGATTGATGCAGATGTAATCAGCCATGGAGGCAGGAAACTCACTGGTGACTGAAGTCCATAAATGCTCTTGTATTACAATTAGCCCAGTGCTTGCTTGACCAAACACCTGGAAACAATTTCTTAGCTGAGTTGACACATTAGCCTAACCATCACACCTAGGAAAATGGATAATTAACACAAGTAAGGAGGAAAAAGGAATAAGGATAAAAAAGGGGACTAAAAATAATGAAATGAAAAACAAAATAGAGAAAAATATATAGAATGAATTAAAAGGCCAGGATGAGAAGAGAGGAAAAGAAAAAAGAAAGGAAAGAAAAAACAGCAAAAAAGAAAGAAAACACTGAGAAAAAGGAGAGAGAAAGAAATAAAAACAAGAAAAAATGAAGACCAAACCAAAAGAGGTGGTATGAAAGAACAACAACAAAAAACAGAAGATAGAAAGATGGAGAGAAAAGAAATAGCATAGGTAGAGAAAATTGATAAGTAAAAATAAAACAAACAAACAAACAAAGACACAAAGGAGGGGAAACAACAAACAAGAAACAAGACAACAGCAATTAATTTTTTAAAAAGGAGAAAGAAAGAAAAAAGAACAAAAATAAAAAATAAACATGGAAAACCAGCCTTCCTTCTTAGACCCAAAGGATCTTATGAGGCTGCTGGTGTTCACCAATTCATCACTCTGCAGCCTGATCTCTGCAGGTTTTGAACTGGGTTTTAGTGAGTAAAATAAGGAAATTTTTAAAAAAGAAAACATTTTTTTTTTTTAAATAAGAGATTCAAGAAAAGCCTTTACAAAATGAATGTCTATATGTTCCCTGTCATAGTTTCATCTGGATGCCTGATAACCCAGTGGGTCACTTCCCTAAGAAGAGCCAGGAATTGAACCAGGGACTTTGTATAAACAAGGCAAGAACTCTTCCACTGAGCTAAACTATCTCCTTAGATTTGTTGGCTTTTCAGAAGTCTATCTGCCCCCTTTCCCTTGGGCAGGTTAGAGTCCTTGCAGTTTGCCAGAGTCCTGATGAGTAGGTGCCTTTTAGTCCTTGCCTCCTCTCTAATCTAACTCCTCTCTTTACCTGGGCAGCTGGGCTCTACAGTCTGCCTGAAGAGATCGCCCTCCTCTCTCCATGTCGAATCAGGGTCCCTTCTGAGATTCAAAATAGGTTCAGCTGGCCAAACTTACCTCATAAAACCACTATCCACTCTCCCAGACCCCTCTCTCTGTTTGAAGTAAGGAACCAGCCCTCCACCTAGGCTACTTGTCCTGAGGGCAGGGTTATATGTACCATTTCCAGCCACAAGGGCGAACAACTCAAGGTTCTCATTTGGTTTCTTAATCTTTCCAGTACCCTCCTAGATGGCTCAGTTACCTTCCCATTCTATATATATCCAAAGCAGTTGGCAGGGAGAAAGATGTCTGCTTTCCTCTCAGTTCGATGGAATGCACCAGGAGTTTAAACCTCTCTTAATATCTCTGGGATGCGGGGTGGGGGGTTGTTGTTTCAACTTCTTCATCTCTCCGTCCCTCACTCTCCTGGGAGTAGTGAAGCAGTGTCCTGGTCTGCTGTACCCCAGTGCAGGTCCCCAAGGAAGCCTTTGGCTCTTTCTCCATTGTTTTAGTGGGAGCTGAGCCTTATCTGCATAACCTGATTACCATGCTCCCACAATACCCTTCCCTTAGTTAAAATCAGACACAGACACACAAAGTAAGCACATGCTTCCAGAAAAATGGCACAGACAGACTTGTTAAACACAAGGTTGTTACAAAAGTTCACTTTGTAAAAACACCCAATATTTATAAAGCACAATAAAACAAAGTGTAGTAAAATAAGGTATGACTGCAGTGATTTTAGGAGCTTTAAGTACGGTTTGCCCTAAGCCTATAATCTCCTGAAATACCTCTAATTTCTTCCTTTATAAAAATGGTTCTGATTATAATATAAATCACATAAGGGGATGGATACCAATATAATTAAACAACTGGGTGTACTGGAACAAAATTTCAGGATATGGATCCTTTTAAAATAGTAGTCTGTTTCCTTAGTTCTTTTTTTTTTTTTTAAAGATTTTATTTATTTATTCATTTATGCCCCCCTTGCTGCTTATGCTCACTGGGTCAGCTAACCACGCCGTGCAGGCAGGCTTGCCTTCACCAGGAGGCCCCAGGAACCGAACCCGGGGCCTCCCATATGGTAAACGGGAGCCCTACTGATTGAGCCACAGCCGCTTCCCTGTTTCCTTAGTTCTTAAACAGGTTTTGTATTGAAACATTTGACTTAATTTTTTCATTCTGAACATCATTATTTTCTGGTTATTGATTTTTTTTTTCAAAAGCAAAATTGAGTCTGAGATGAGCAAATGCTGATATTCTTAAATGATTCCTTGAAATATGAATACCAAAATATATGAAGTCTTATGGAAAAATCTTTACAAGGAATTCTCATATGTGTTTCTATTTAAGGTGATGTTTAATCTTTTAATAGTTGTAAATGCCCTCTTCCTACTTCTGATTATTGTACCCAGCTAGAGGAACAATACAGTTCTGTCCGTATTACAGCATGGAATCACTAGTTGAAGAGAGAAGGTATATTTTATTGTCTCACATAATACCAATATATTTTGTGGTTCCATTATGAAAAAAGTGTCCACTGAGTGTTAAATGGCATCATAGAATATTTAGATTTTCTCTTTACTAAAAAAAAATTAGGCAAGGGCTGTGTGATATTATCAGGGACTTGGGAGAAAGAGCAATCCTAAAAACATAGCTAATTTAAGGATGTTTTATATTTTAAAGACATATGACAGACCAATAGGGAAGGAAAAGATTCTAAATAAATAGTGTTTTCAAAATTACTATACAATTTGGGAAAATGAGTTAAACAATTACTTTGTAAGCAATCATTTGACAAATGTACAAAATAACATAAATACCAATAAATTTAAGACATTAAGTTTCAAGTTTTTTAAAAAAGCACACAATTTCAATACAAATTGTAGAATAAAGCACTTCAATTATGGAGAGATTTATTCACTCTAGGAGAGATAAGAGGTAAAAAGTATTTCTTCCTTGCATTGGAGATTGCAAATCCCTCAGAAATTGAGTTTGATGCCTCTTGTCTCGTTTCCATTTCTTACTTTCTATTCTTTGTGCTGAGATGATGCTTCTGGGAATCTACACATTGCATTTCCAGAAAAATTTGCTGTCTGTTTTCCTGTTAATTTCTACTAAGATGAGGAATTGGAGGTGGAAGGGGAAGTAAAGATAAAGGGAGGATTGGAAAGATGTGGAGAGGAGAAAAGAAGGGGATTCCTTTGTTTTCCAGTCACTATTTACGTGAATCCAGCAAAAATAGACAATTGCCTCTGGCTGATTGCTAATCATCATTTCACCACTCTCTTCAGAGGTGGGGGCAGCAGATTTGTTGTTCACAAACTCTATTGGGACATGCCACCAGAGGTCTGAACGCTGCAGAAGTCTAATCCATACTCAGAAGCTCAGACATCCTGAGAGGCACGACACTTCCACAAGGACTATAGAGCAGCTGAGTAAGGAATTTCATCCAAGCTCGGAGATTCAGGTAACAATAGCTCTTTTCTATTTTCTCCCAATATTAAGTATAATCAATGTTTCCTGCAGTTAATAATCCTTAAATTAATAAGTAACCCCTTTGTGCTCTTCCAGGCTTTTAACACCTAAAACGACATACATTTAATCTCCCATGGATTTTTTTTTTAAGTAAGTAAACCCTAAATGATATAATGTTGATGTCAATGTGAGACAAATTTAAGCCAATTCACAATTCTAGAAAGTCACTATAGTGCTCTAAGTTCATATATTAAATTTGTTGTGCCTATCATTTATTCATCACTATTTACTAATTCATCTATTTAATGAAATGAAGAATTAATAGAAACTATAATATGACAATGATAGTTAAAGAGAAAAAGATAAATAAAACCCAGACCTCAAAGATTTCATTTAATGGACTTTAACTACTGCCTCTGTTCCAGTGAGCTGTCTTATGTCAAATATGTTGTCATAATTTGCTCTCAATATAATGCTGTTATGTTAGTGATATTATCTAATATTTACACTTTAGGAAACTAAAAGTAAGAGAGGTTCAATTATTTCCCAATTTGAAAAAAAAAAACATAGGCAGAACTCCTATCCATGGTTTCATGAAAGAAAGTTTATTACATTTTTCACATTATTATTGGAAAAAGAAGCTAATCCTCTTTTTAAAAAAGTAAATGTAATGTAGAAATATAACAGGAAACAAAATGGAAGTACTATTAAAGTATCGATTGTTGCATATTAAACGTGACTAAGTAAAAGGTGAGATTTAGGCTTGTAGAGAAGCAGTAAAGAAAGTGCAATGCAGCAAGAGCAAAGACACATGCAAAAAACTTGAGCAGAGGGGAGGAAGTGCAAAAAGATTCAATTCTGAGCTCCACAAAGAATTTAATCCACTATGGAAGGATCATAAAGTAACTATGAAGAGAAGAAGTAAAAGATACAATGAGAAGAGTCATAAATGCTGCTACTGATAATAATGGTTATATAAATGATTACAAATGTATATCTTGTGGAAAAGAGAAATGCAATTTTTAAAAGAATCATAGTTCCCATAACAGATACTATACAAAGTATAATTTTCTTGAGTTTTTCATTAGACTTATGAAGGTTTTACAGCAAATTACATGGCTGTGGATTACAAGTGACATTTCCCATATCTAGTTAAAACAAAACAGGTAGAAAAAAAAGCAAAAGGTGGTATGAACATTTTGAAGTATGCCCAATCTTACTGTGGGAATTGAACAAGTACAGAAATAGAGGAATCAAAAACACAAAGCTACCTCGATGAATACCAGGGATATACCAGTATGTGGTTGAAAGTACAAAGTTGGGAATGCTCTTATGGCAATATGACAAGAAAGGGTTACTGGTTTAAGGGGTTGGATGGGGGCACATTTGGGACAGGGTGCACCTGGGACAGGCTTCTAGGGGGTGTGTGAGTGATCATTTTGTCATAATGTGTTTTATCTGTGAGTGGAGACCCACATAAGGAGCAGGAAGGAGTTGAACTCCCATCCTGGGAAGGATCGATATGTTCTCAAACAGAGGCATGGGAATCTCTCAAGAACATGGGCAGTTACTAATAGGGGAGGACAAACCAGTGTGTCAAGACCTCAGAGTTGTTGCAAGTATCTGTGAATCTTGTTATCCAAGGAGTGAAGCCTGGTAGTCAATGTGCACCCCAAAGGGAGTAGAAGGGATGAATAGAATAGATGGAAGACGGGGTATTTAGTGGGTAGTGGAAGTATTCTACATGATCTTGCAATGATGGACACAGGCCATGTTAAAGATCATCAAAATTTGTAAAATGTAAACCATAATGTAAATCATTGACCATGGTTAGTAGCTATGTTTCACTATCTGTATATGAGTTGTAACAGATATATCAACTACATACAAAAAGGTATTAATAAAGGTAGGGGGAAAAGCAGGAAGATGTTGGGTATATGGGAGTCACCTGTATTCTGTATGTGACTTTACTATGACCTAAAACATCTTTGAAAACAAAATGAAAATAAAAAAGTAAGACATTGGGGAATAAATGGAAGAAAATGTTACTGTACATACAGGACAAGAGATATTAGTGATGAAAGGCAAAATGTCAAAAAAAATTTAAGTATTTTTCTTTATAATTTAATATCCTAATTTTTAAATTTTATTTTAGTTTTAGTTTTTTTTAAATTTTATGTAGTTTATTTCTTATATTTAAATATAAATCCATCATTATTATTTCATTTTCCTATTAATTGTATTTGGTATCAAGATGGTGATTATCTCATTGAAACTGGCCACAATGAACAACAGCAGTTCATTCATAGACATGACAGAACAAGTAAATGATAAGAAAGGGGTAGATCAGAAAAGAAGTGGTTGATTACATTTGATCTATAGGACTTGATCTGAAGAGCTAAACACATGTGTATCAGTGAACACGTTGTTCCACAGATGTAGCAGGCAGACACTAGTCCCAAATAGAGCTTCTTGGACATGATCACCATGTACAGCAGTGGTTTACAGATGGCCACAAAGTGGTCACAGGCCATCACAGCCAGCAGGATGACCTCTGTGACCACACATGTGCAAAACAAGTAGACTTGTACAGTACATGCCAAGAAGGAAATTGCTTTTTCCTTGTCTAAAATGTTGGCCAGCCTCTTTGGCACAATGGTGGTTGAGTAGAAGAAATTTCACAAAGGAAAAAGTACATGGGGATTTGCTTCTGAGAACTGGCCTGGATCACTGTGATCATGCCCAGGTTGTCCATCACTGTGATTCCATAGAATCACATAGAATTCCATAGAAGGAAGACCAAGAAGAGGAAGACACTCAGCTCAGGGAGGTCTGACCATCCCACAAGAATAAACTCTGACACAGAGCTGCAGTTTCCTTGTCCATGTCACCACTTCATTTGGGGTTGGGGAAAAAAAATGAAAACTAAACTAAAAGTCATTTTCCATTAAAATATTCAGAGCTTTTGCTCTTTACTAAAAATAAACATGAGAATATTAAGAGAGTTAATTTTGACAAAATATAAGGCATTGTTTTTCTGAAATCTAGGAGGAGTTTTGAAATAGTAAAATCCAGATGCATAAGGCTCACAGTTTAGTTCATAGATCATACAGAAACATTGAAATCGTTGACATCTACAGAATCCTGTAAGATTCTTTAAATTCATCTTTCACACTTTAGGGACATTCAATCATTAGGAACAATTTAAAATATTATTTAATTAGCTTTATTGCTCCATGGTTTCAAATCCATTATTCCCTACAAGTCGTTCAATCCAGTATCCAAATTGGGATCCTAAAAAATAATGTTTTTAATATATAATAAACTTCTCTTAGTTATTATTGCTATGATGGGATAAATACTTAAGACTTCTAATCTACAATATTTTATTTCATATTGGCATCTGTAGATGTAGATGATAGCTTTGATACTCAATATTAGCATTTTTTCTAAAACTTTAGAATAATGACTTTGTTAATTATGCTCTTTAGGGTAGCCCAGGATTTAGAGAATTGGATACTCTTATATATCTTCCTATACCTATGATCTTTCTAGTAACTATGATCCAGAAGTCTTAAAAGACATTCTTGGCAAATTAATTTCATTGATTTCAATCTACTACAGGAAGTAATTTACAAGAAGTAATTAAAGACGTGAAAAGGAATTATTACAAAAATATCTACAGATGAATTGAAGCATTATTTATTATACTAAAACTTCAAACTAAAATAAATGTTAAAATAAGAAGGATATGGTCAAAACCGTGGCTCATACATATATATGGAAAATAAGCAGCTAATGAAATAATAATTTTTGGATATTTTGACCTGAAAAGTAATTGTGATAACATTATAAGTTAAAAAATAGCAAGCCGATTATAGAGAGTTTATTATGCATGCATAATAAGTTACACTGCATGTTTTATCCTCATAACATCATTAAAAAAGTAGAAAATATAAACTTGCCTGAAACATAAGTATTTATGAGATAGAGTAGGGATGGATAATAGTATTGTTCTTTAATCAGAGGTAGATGTTCTCAAGTCCTAGAACATAGCAAATGCAAATACAGAACAAGGGCATCTCGCTTTCTGACTCATGGTTAAGTGCATACACAACTGTAGAGGCACCAGTCGGATTACTATGGAAGGAAGAAAATCTAGGCTAAAAACCAACACAACCAAGTATCCTTCATTCTTCAGATGATTTAGAAGGTATGAAGGATAAATGCATAGAGAAATGGCACTTTGAAAACAAAGATGAATTCCAATGGTATGGTTTTCTCTATATCCTGACTGGGAAAATTGAATTATTAAATTTTAATTGAGTTCAAAGTAGTACATCATATTGAAAGCCTTTTCATATTTTCAAGACTAAAGATTATAAATGGAATTGCTTCAAACACATGACACAGTGGTTCACAGTGAGGAGGGACTTTACTCTTCAAGGGTTCATTGGCAACACCTGGAGACATTTTTGTTTATGACAAATAGGTGAAATGCTACTGGTGTCTAGAGCATAAAACCCAGGGATGCTGCTAAACACCCTGCAGTGTATGCACAAGTCAGCCCCTCCCCCTAAGAAGAATTATGTGGACCAAATGTTAATATAGTACCAAGTTTGAGCAGTCCTGCTATCAAAAGGCAGATTGTTCCACAAGGCCAAATGATCCCTTTCCTTTCCACTTCAGAGGTTGTCTGTATGACTGGGTCTCCCCATGTACAGTCCGGAGCGTCTCTTACTGCCACTTTCAGCATCAAGGAGGCTGTTAGGAGAACCTCCATGCTTTCCCTTCCTGGTTCCATGGGTGGGGTTAGTGTAAGATTCTGAATTAAAAAAACAAAACAATGCATGCTTTCAATTTGTTTATACTGTTTTCCTACTCATACTAAGAGCAGTCATATGATATTTGGTTCTACAGATTAAATTGTTTCTATTTCCTATTTCGAGTATTTCATAATACAAAAAGAGAAAAATATTTCCATGAATGAGTTTTTTCTTAAAATATTCTTTAATTAAATACAGCTAAAATAGAGATATGTAAGAAAAATCTCTTTAATTCAACTCCTACATTACAATTCTCTCATCTTTCACATATTACTATATTTAATTATTCCCTTGCAGTGAAAAATGAAAACAAATGTAAAACTTCCTTCAAATATCATTCATATCCATTCTTACATAACCAGAGTTTTATTTAACTGACCAAACTGTGTGACAGACTTTGCATCCCTTGTTTCTGAATATGCTCTGATAGAAAAGGTTACAGGCTTTATATATTTCTGCATGCCCCTGGGGTCCATGCTCCTTACAATTACTGAACCATCATTTAACTCTGCAGGATAGCAACAAAAGATCAAGAAAAAAACCCTCTCTGGGGACAGAAACAATTATTGATCTTTACACAATATAAACAGGGAGAAATAACTATAAGATATAATATTGTAATACAATACAATTTTTTTTTAAAGAATTCATGATGATTTGCAGAGCATTGTATGACTCACCTGAGAATTGCCTCTGTGAGCCAGTGTTCACATTGCCATTATGAAATATATAAACATATCTTAAAATGTTGCCTGTCATATTCAAAAAATCTCCTAACTTCCTGTAAGAAATAGAGTCACACCAAATTTTGACCAAATGCCAGAAAGTTGTATGAAGAGTACACATTCTTTACTACTGATAATATGATAGCAACAATAAGAAAAAATAATTATTGCTTACATTACTGAACACTTACCATATGCTAAGTTCTGTTTAAAAACAAGAATTAACTTACTTCATCATTATAAGAATGAGTGAAAGAGGTAATTTTTGTGTCCTCTTTATAAATGAGATGGCTGAGGCATAGGCAGATGTGAATTATCCAGAAATATAAGAAATCATTGGTAGGAAGAAACCAAATGCTTCTTTCTGATTTGAGCCACACATGTGACTGCATGAATAGTAGAGGGACAGAAGGTTGTTAGGATGGCATATTCGTAGCGGGCATTTTCAAAATCAGAGGCCAATAAATGGGAATGCCTCAAAGATCTTTCCCAGATCTACTCCTTTGCAGTTTCTATAATGTCTACCTAACTCAACAATGTTCACACCACAGTCTGTGTGCCCTGGAAATTCCAAATATTTCAAGACAGTCTTGGATAAAATTAGCTATAGGTGAATCTATGCCCAAATTATTAACAACAATATATGTTTTTTCCTAAAATTAATCAGAGAATGCCCTTAAGTTGGGGAGTGTTTTGGATTTCATTTCCCACCTAGCACATTTACATTTCTTCTTCTCTCACTTTACAAAATCAAGATATTCTTTCATCATTCACATGATGAGTTGCCCCATGTGAAAAACAACCAAAAATAAAATAAATATTTAAACACAAGCCAAAAACAACTTGAAATGTTGTTATCCATGAATTTTCTTTAATCATAGTGCCTCCAACCAATGGTATAACTTCATGGTTTCTTCTTTGATTCCAATAATTCTTTCCATTGGGGGTTGGATCATGTCCCCCTAAAAAGTCATGTCCAAGCCCCAACCCCTGGCCTTATATACTTGAACCCATTCATAAACACGATCTTTGGTGAAGTTAGTAGTTAAGGTATTGCCAAACAGAATGAGGGTGGGCCTTAATTCAATAGGGCTGAAGTCCTTTTAAACCATGGAAATCTGACAAAGAAGAGAAAGCCAGCAGAAAAGCCAAGGACCAAGGATGGCTGGAAGCCAACCCTAGAACGCCACAGTCTTCCGGGAGAGGTCATTGCCTTGCTGATATCTTGATTTTTTACTTTGATTGGACTCAGAACCATGAATCAATAAATTCCTGTTGGTTAAGGCAACCCATTATATGATATTTGTTTTTGCAGCCAGGAACCTAAGATACTTTCTATGGAAATGAAAGGCATTAGACATACATTTTATCTTTCATGATGATGTTCTTAAATCAGATATCAAATACAGTGATGATAATATTTAACACCCTGACTTTTTAAATTAATGCACCCCCAACTATTGCCACAGGATTCATCCCTCCTGAAGGAGAGAGTCCCATGAGAGCAAAACTATAAGAACAACTATAAAAATAATTGTTTACAATGATGGCTTATATTATCTAGGCAAGCCACTCATACCAAAGCAGCCTTGCCTATCTATTTATTTTAGACTGAAAGAGCTGTGAAGTGTTCTTAAAGGTTGATTCATATTAAAATAAAATTTCAATGGAATTGATTTCATACTCATTATACATGAATTAAGTAATCTAAATGTGAAATCCTTGTTTTTTTATGAAAATGTACTTAAAGCACATAAGAATACAATTTTCATAACATTACATATGCAAGATTCATAAAAATGAACCATATTTTGATATTTCTAAATTTATTTATCACGTTGTTTAAACAAATTTACTCTAAGTTGAAAAGTAACAGATGTCCTTAATTTTCATATGATAAATCTTGGAAGACTTTTTGGTAACCTTTCCAAAACTTGAGAACGTGACTACAATAACTGTACAAAAAGCCACACTAAATGATATTGACTAAAAACTATAAGCATTTACTATTACTCACTCTTGCAGTGAGCCACCTGGATAATTGTGCTAATCTAGTCCAGGCTTAGCTGATCCGGGCTTGGCTTGCTCATATGTGCGAGATCAGCTGACAGGATGGAGAATCTTACTTTCAAGTGTGGTTTGCCAGGGGTATGATGTGGGGAAAGAGCAGCTCAACTCTATATGTCTTTTTCTATCAGTTTATTCTATGTTTGATCAGATGGCAGGTTTATAGGATTATAAGAGCATGTTTAAAAACCATAATGCTTCTCAAATGTTTGGAACTGGCATAATATCACTGTCTTTTTCATAGAAATTTGCAAGAGCAGCCTATGTTCAAAAAGTGGATAAGTAGAATCCACTACTTGTGTGAAGATCTGAAAAATCACATTAGCAAAGGTCAGAGATACAGAAAGTAGTGAAGAATCTAGGACAAGTTTGTACCACTCTAACTAAAAAATCATTATGAAAGACAGCCCACTTCCATATTTTGGACTTTCAGCAAAATCAAAGGGAAAACTAACTAAATATTCTTAAAATATTTTTCATGAAAATCAATGTGAGAAATTGACATATAACTTCGATGGAGTTGAAAGGGTTGAGAGGCATTGGTAAGAAAACTCAATATTCAGCAGAGTATTTATGCTCTTTTATTTTTAATTTGGTGACATTTTCTCAGCATTTTCATCAATTTAAAAGTAGATATAAAATTGATACTGAACCCTATAGTCTTCTAGAATTAAATGATTTCAATGGTTAAGAACAGGAGTTAAGCAATAATGGAAGAAAAAAATTGCCAATGCATGTACACGATATGAAAAATAATTTGGTGTATTATTCTTCTGACTGTGTCATTGACATTGGTATATCTCATTCTGTACATTAAAGAACTCAACATGGGGATCACCAATGTTAAAACACAGAGGTAATTTTCAGCTGGAGATTTTGGATTTGGGCACACAATTGAGGTAGATGATGGTGCTTGTGAACATCGTGAAGGCAGTCAGATGTGAGGCACAGGTGGAGGAGCATTTTGTGCATTTTGCAGGCCATTATGCATTTTGTCCAAATCTATAAAAGTGTACAGTGCAAAATGTAAATGATAATGTAACCACTGAGCATGGTTAGTAGCAATGCTTCAATATTTGTTCATCAATTGTAACAATTGTACCATAATCATGTAAGATGTTATTAATAGGGGAAAATGCAAGAAGGACAGTGGGTGGGGTATATGGGAATCCCCTATGTTTGCTATGTAACATTTCTGCAACCTAAAGCTTCTCTAAAATAAGATGAAAAAATATTGACACTGAGGGAACATACAGAAGAAATTATCATGGTACATAAAGGATCACAGATCTTATGGTGATGAAAGAAAATGCAAGTTCTAAAAAAAATTTATTTATTTGTTATATTTTAAAAAAATTTTTACTTATGTTAATTTTAATTTTAGGAGATTTGTTTTTGGAGAAAGTTTAGGATTTCAGAAGGGTCGCAGCTGTGGCAGGGAAGGATCACTGGTGTGGGGTGTAGGTGTGAGGGATGTGTATGGAGCGGTGCACCTGGAGCAGGCCTCTATAGAATATGTATGGAATATGTACGTGTTCAAGTGGTCATGAGGTGTTGTCTCAGCAGGTGAAGAGACACATAATAGCTGAAAGAATATTGAATTTCCATTCTGGGGAGTCTTGCTATATTCTGTTATATACTGGTAAGAGGGGGCAGTATTAAATACAAATGAATTTTTATGGCTAAGAGATTTCAAAGTGAGTCAGGAGATCATTTCTGAGGCTTATGCTTATGCACATCTTAAGAGGATCTCAATGACTGCTACAGTAAACAATGCCTCAAGGAAAGGGACTCCTGAGGGGTCTAGAAACATCTAGACACTATAGGCAGGTCAGACAATCCCAGGATTTTGGCTCCCATTCAGTGGGCCTTACCTACAAATATATGTTAACCTATATCACCAATGTAACAGAGTTAGACTCATTTATAATTTGTCTACACATGGCTCATATGCCCCTTTTATTTGAACCTACAATTAGCAATATACCCATTAAATATGTGTCCCAGAGACTTAAATCTTCAGTCTGTTCATTTGCTGGTTGAACCCTGAATCTTAGCATAGTTGCAGCCAACACATACTCTCCAGTTCATCAGACTTACCCAGGACAATTAACAAAGCAATAATGATGGACAACACCCATTCCAAAAGACAGAGTATCTACAACTGCAAGCAAGGCAGTTACATCTATCTGCGCCATGAGATCTAAGCCCCCTCTCAATCAGAAGCAGAATGGGCATCACTATCCCAAAATCCTCAAGTATGAGGAACGAACAAACATGAGAGACGATTGCAACTATGGACTACAGTAGACTTATTATTATTCTAGTAATGGAAGAACTTGTAACATTGATATAAAGACAGTGGTCACCAGAGTTTCTGAAGAGAGGGAGAAGGAAGAATATGTATAACATGATGCATTTCTGGGACATTGGAATTGTTCTGAATGACATTGTAATGATATATACAGGCCATTATACATTTTGTCAAGATGTACAAAATTGTGCAGTGCAAAGTGTAAACCATAAACTATAGGCCATGGTTAGTAGCAATGTTTCAATATGTGTTAATCAATTGTAATAAATGTAAAAAGTAATGAAAAATGTTCTTAATGGGGAAAATTGGGGTAGGTTTTGGGGATGGGATATATGGGAATCCCCTATATTTTTAATGTAACATTTATATAATCTAAAGCTTCTTTAATAATAAAAAATAAACAATAAATAATAAAAAATCATGGGTGAATGGGAAGGCACAGATATAATACTTAAAATTATTGCTTGATTTTCTAGAATTCAGGCCCAGCTTACAGTATCTTATTCATCCTGTCTGTTATAGACAAACGTTTCCACTCTTAACAAAGTAAAAATTTTAAAGTAGATTTAAACCTTATAACATGGTCCAGATCTTTATTAAACAGCATTTATTGAACACTTCTATTTGAAAATTTTATAAGCCCAGTAAAAATTTCAAAGATGTATTAGAATTTCATTTTACTCTGAATAATTTAATGCTTAAAAAAAAAAAAAATTCCTCCAGAATTTTTTAACCCCGTGAACTTGGGCTTCTCATAATCACAACTGAAAAAGACTCCAATATTTCCTTGATTATGGTATATTTTAAGTTTCTGCTGTCTGAATTCAAATTTCAACAAATGTGTAGCATAATATCATGATGTATTTTCTACAAATTATATCATAAAAAATGTGTTATATTTGAATCAGGAAATGTGGTATCTAAAATCTTCCTTATCCATTCTTCCTGTTTTATTCTTTTCAAAACATTTTTTTTCTATGCTCTCAAACCTTATTTAAAGCTGGTCCTATTTATTTTCTTTCTCCAGAAACCTTGCTATATTCATTTCATGAGAGTTTTATTTAATATCTGCCTATCCTCTCTTGTAAAACTCTTCAAAATATTCACAGAAGCAGGGAGAGATATCAGGCTGAAACTCTCAGTTCAGGACCTTTCTATTTCTCCCTCTCCCTGAAAGCAGTTGTTCAGGAACCTGTATTTGAGAAGGTGAGCTAAGCCAGGTCCTCTCTACAAAGCTCAGTAGAAAGAGTCTGCTTCCTTTCTTGAAGTACCCAGATATGTAATGTCTGCAGTGACTGTAAATTTCCCCAAGATGATTTTTCCCATGAAGAACTACTTGAACCAAAGGCACCTTCTGCCTTATATGTAAAACAATATCAAATTTTCTGAGAATCTACAAAATAATGCAGCTATCATCCTGGTTCTGGAGATTTTGTTTAGGGGAGATGTTAACATTCTTATATTTACTTCCATTCCCTTTGGCACCAGATCCATAGAGAATATCTGGTGCCTTAATTCCAGAGGCCTCAAAGCAAGCGATAATATTAAGTACTGTTTTCTGCTGTAATTCAATTTCTTGGAAACCAAGAAAGAAAACCACTGCACTTTAAGAAACATTTTAAATGAAAGTCTTCTCACTGTGCTCCATGTCTTCACATAGTCTCCAAAAATTTTGTATAATTAAGAATCATAGCAGAAGTCATCTTTTTAAATTACTCAAAAATGTGTATTAAATGTTTTCTATGTTCCTGGCCTCTGCAAGGCATAATTACACCCTCACTGGGGACATGGAAGATCCTGCCTTCATGTCTTTCTACTACTTAGTTACTTTCTGCCAAGGGTGTTAGGCACAAAATATCTCTTCCTGTACATTGAGGATACAATGAAAGATGTTGGGAATTTGATTTCTCAGTGTCCCCAGAAGAAGCTACATCTGGGGCTAAAACCAGTACTATTAGGGTTTCTAATGTTATTGCCAACTTCCTAGATCCCTGATTAACATTTATATTGTCCACAACTCACAGCATTATCTCATCTTTTCTTTGGACTATCACATAGTTTTCAAAAAGTCATCCAGAATTCTGCATTCAGTTAACAATCCAGATTGCCACGAAGTTGTTGATTCTGTTTTCTCTCTTACTCCTGATATATCTTTAGATCATATATTAATTATTTCACACTCAATCTGTTCATTAGCCTCCAAATTGGTCTTCCTGCCTATAGACTTGTCCTCATATCTGTCCATCACCCTGCCACTGAAATAACTATTTGTAAAAGAATTCAACTTACATTTATATATTTAATTGAATATGTATAAATAACTCTGGAAGGATATATTGGGAGTTTTGCATATGACTGAGAGAAAGGGAGAAAAAGTAGACCACGTGAATGCATTGCTTACTCTAAAAATAATTAAATAACTGTAAAATAAAGTAAAATAAATAAGTGAAAGCTATCATAAGCAAATTATTCTCCAGTAAGTAAAAGTGAGTGAATCCCAGTTTCAGAGGTGCACGTCTCAGTTACTAAAAATGGTATCCAAATACTTCTCTTCCACCCTTATTCATCTCATTTCTTTAAATATTAATTTCATAAATATCAAGACATATTTTATATATTTATATAACATGACATTACAAGTGCTACACCATGCTGGTTATTCTAAACAACAAGCCTTTATTGTCTCACAATGTATTGGATTGTATCATGTGCTTAAGATCTTGGTCCACATTCTAATGGATGTGGACTCATTGTAAATAAGATATCTTCAAGATGAACTTCAGTAAAGGTATGGCTTAACTAAACCAAGTTGGGCTTTAATCCAGATTACTGGAGTCCTTTTTAAACATAAATGAAATTCAGATACAAATTGAGAAAGCCACCCAGAACAGTCAGAAGCTGTATGTCAATAGAACATGGAAGACAAAGGAGAAGGAATCGCCATGACCATTGTCATGTGCTAGAAAAGCTAAGGACCCACATTCCATAGCAGTTAGTCACAGAAGTCTACAGTCTTTTCAGAGAAAGCATCATCTTGCTGATGCCTCAATTTTTTTTCCTTGACTAGCCACAAAACTGTGAGAAAATATGTTCCCTTTGTTTAAGCCATCCCTTGGTGTGGTATTTGTTTTAACAGCTAGAAAATTAAAAGACATGCTTTTGAAGGCTACAAGTCCAACTTCAAGGCATCAATATGTTTTACTTTCTATTGGACTTTCAGTGATCATCCTCCATCACTTGATGATCTCTTGCTCTGATTTTTTTTGGTTTCTTCTGATTTTTCTCATCTGAATTTATTCTACTTTAAGTCTTTCTCTCATAGGGATTAAGGCCCACCCTTATACAGTTTGGCCATGCCTAAAAAGGATAACTGAAAATGGTATAAATAAATTAGCCCACACCCTGACACACCTTAACATATTCAAGGATACTATTTATAAATTGAACATGCCTTTAGTGGGATTCATATTTCAATTGCCAGTACTACATATTTTTACCTTTGTGCAGTATCTCATCAATTTTGGTGATTTCATCTATCAAAAACTGCTGAGTTATGAATCATTGCAGGAAGCATTTTGTAATTCTTCTGGACCAAGTTCAAATTTTTGATAGCCATGATTTCTGCTCATCATTCATTCTTTACTTATTTATCAGAACACTGTGAGTTGTACTTCTCTGATTATACATGTATGTGGCTTCTTTCCAACTAGATTGTGGGTTCCTGGAGATCACAAACAATTTCTCTTTCACTTTTGCATTCTCCTCACTCATTTCTATGTCTACCAAAAGTGCATTTTATTAAGTTTCTGAAGCAGAACTCATAGCTGTATTTTCATCATCTGACACATTTGAGAAATATATAGTGCTCTTCATTCAAGGGGTAATAATATGTCCATTGTTCAAGACCATATATTAATTCCTGCATCCAGGCCTCGGTCTCTGGTGTTATCTTTTCATGTTTTGACCTTTTTTCGTTCTATACTGGCCTTCCATCTTTGGTGCAAGAATCAAATAATCATGAATTGAAAAGCATTCATACCTTGAATGAGTTCTGAAAATTAATTTAAAATGTATAATAAAATCTGGATTCAATAGTTCTTTTCTCCTGACACATCTGGAAACACATTATTTCATTGACTTAAGGTATATTTCATCCATAATATTACTGAAATTGGATATATTGTACAATTGAGAGTGAAACTATCATTATGATATGGTTTAATTAACAAGTTTGAATTATTATGTATTTGTATTATAATGGTAAATCTTACAGGACTATAAAAATTAACATATGGGACATGGAGAAGAAAGATACATAGTAAGAAACACCTCAAAGATAGTGATCCTGTCACTTGGACAGAATTTCCCCATCTTTCCAGTTCGGATACCCATGGGTTTGCTAAGGACTAATTGGATAATGAATTGAGATTTATTCTTTCCAATGTTGTGCCTTTCAAAATAAATGTTATTGATAAAATTGTGACCATAGAGTTTAGGTGGGTTTATTTAAAAACCTGCAGTAGCTCGAGTAAATCTTGCAATAGAACTAGTAGTTTTGTTATTGTTGTTCCTTCTTTGTTTTGTATATTCATCATGTAAATGTTATACATTATTGAACAAAAAGTCAAAATAATCAAAAAAGAAAAATCCCTCAAAGCAGATATTGATTTTTAGGCATACCTCAGAAATTTTGCAGGTGTGGATCATTATAAGCATTTAGTCTGTTTCCTCAGTTCTTAAACAGATCTTGTATTGAAATATTTAAGTCAATTTTTAAATTATAGAACATCACTTTTTACTGGTTATTGATTTTTCTTTCCAAAAGTGAATTTTTTAGTCTAAGATTAGCAAATGTAGAGAAGGATGAGTTAATTGAGTTCTTGGACTGTGAATACCAACTAAGATGAACTTTTATGGAAAACCATTTGTAAGGACTCTGCAATGTGTTCCAATTCATGTTTAATCTTTTCTAAATTGAAAATTTCCTCCTCCCATTGATGATTATTGTACTCAGTTAGAGGCACAATACAGTTCTATCCATTTAACAATGGCAATGACTAAGAAAGAAGGTATATTTTATTGCCTCACATAATATCAAAATATTTCATGTCTCCAATAAAAGAAAATTTTGTACTTAATGTGGAAGTGGCATTAAGCACTATATATCTTTTCTGAGTTTGGATTAGAAAGAGGCCATATTTGAGTAACAAGAACGTTTTCAGAAGGAAACTCTTAGGCAATAGTTATTATCTGAGTAACTTTAAATTTTATAAGAATAACATCAATAAGTACATGCCCAGATTGAACATCAGGTCACCACTCTCTACTATGTTTCTGCGTCCTGGTGACTTATCTTCCAGGCACTGTCTTTGTGAGACTGCTCAATATACTTAGTTCATAACAGTGCAATATTTGTTGACTAGGCTACTATTTGTTAAGGAAAATGAGGTGGGACTGTGTGATATTATCAAGGGTCTGGGGAAAGAATCAATACTAAGAACATAGTTTATTTAAGGATATCATATGTTTAAAGGGATATATTACAAACCAATAGAGAAAGAAGGATTCTCAGTAAATAGAATTGTAAAAATTAGTATACAATTTGGGAAAAAGAGTTAGACAATTAATTTGTAAAGCAATCAATCATTGAACAAGCATATACAAAATCACATGCAAACAAATGTTTGACATTACATATTAATCTGAAAATATACATATTCAAGAAAAACTATAGAATAAGACACAATTAATTTTCTCTAGTTTACTCCTTAAATTTAAAATATAAAATAAGTTAACTATCCTTGTTAGAGTTTCCCCCTCACTAGGTTTGCAATAATTAACAATCTCTGACTCAGTTTCCCCTGACATGCATTGAGGAAAGACAAGCCCCCCACCCACAGCCTACATGCCTAAAAGCACGGCACTTCCCTCAAAAGTTGAACAAAGAAACCACATGGAGATGGGAGTAAAGTGAGGTAGAGAGCTTCACTCCCTCCACATCAAAGCACCACCTGCTCCTCCAGCATTCCAAGAAAACTTAACTTCCTAACTTACTGCCATCTAGCCATACAAGGGAAAAATTTCACCTCTAGGGATTTGCATTGGCCCATGCACCTCACTCACTCCCTTGACAACTTCCCCCCAACTTTTGGCCCCCCCCCCCCCAATTAATGTACTATATAAATTTACATCTACCCCTTCGAGGGATGGACTGAAGTCTTTCTTCAGACCCTGCCATGCCGGTGGGTGGTCTGAAGTCTAATCTCAGACCCCTTCCATTAGGAGAGCTTCCCAATAAACTTTCTGCCTGCAATCATCAGTCTCATTGTCCCAGAGAGCACCACCTTTTCTCCAAAATTTGGTGCTGAAAACCTGGGGCTGGAGTCACATTGAGACTGATGCTTGTCAAGGAATCTCCCCCTGCTGCAGCCAAACACACATCCAACACTGTACATTGACTCTCAGCTGGTTGAGTTAAAGATTTCTCTGCTGGGGGATCCTATTTTCTCTCTCTCTCTCTCTCTCTCTCTCTCTCTCTCTCTCTCTCTC
>JAKSZT010054356.1:1358427-1387503 GCA_026826555.1 Tolypeutes matacus | reverse complement strand
CTCTCTCTCTCTCTCTCTCTCTCTCTCTCTCTCTCTCTCTCTCTCTCCCCGCCCCCCCATCCCCTCTCACCTATTTCCGTTGTCCAGGACAACCTGCCAAAAGTCCTAGTGCTAGGTCAGTGATCCTCACTCTCTCCAAGGACCACAGCAGGCAGAAGTCCTGCGTCCTCATGGGAAGAAACCCCTTGGCTTTGAAGACATCTGGCTTCAAGCATGTTTTCCTGTTTCCCGGAGATTTCTGACTGATTCAGGTATGCCTGTCTCACTCAGAATCTCCCTGTCCTAGAGATCCTTAGTCATGCCCAAGCCACCTAAAATGGGGAATTCAACTTCAGACTCCCCAAAACCATGCCCTTAGCCTGTCTACTTCATAACCTTAAACTCTGTACCCAGAAGGAGATGTCAGACCTAAAAAGCTCATTTTCTATCCGACCTCTGTGTGGCCACAATACAAATTGGACAATGAAAGTCAATGGCCATTGAACAGCACATTCAATTTCTGAATTTTCCAAAACTTAGAGAACTTTACTCAGTGCAGCAGCAGGTGGTCAGAGATCCTTTACATTCAGGCCTTCTTTTACCTTCACAATCGCCCATACCTCTGCCAATCCCGTTCTTCCTACCAAATTCTTCTTTTACATCAGAAACCTCCTCAGAAACCTTCCTCCTCATCACTTCCACTCCAAAAACTTCTGGACATTCCAACTATGATCCCTCAGATCATGCCCTCCCCCTTACTTCCTCCATAAAATCTTCTGGTGTTATCTCTGGACACATCCTCCACCCCTTCTTCTTCCCCCTTGTCATCGCTGCCTTCTACACCTCCCATATCCCCTTCTCACACTCGCCCGTGGGGACTACCTCCCCCTCCTTCTGCACCATAGCCCTCCACCTCCGCCAGCACACAGGCTCCTAACCCCTCCTGGAAGCAGTGGGAGCTGCAGAAATAGTCAGAATACTTGTTCCTTTCTCACTCTCAGATTTAAGCCAGATAAAGGACCAGTTAAGATCTTTCTCTGAAAACCCTGCTACATACATTAAAGAATTTCAACACACTACTCACTCATATGACCTCACCTATCAGGACACATATGTTATCATTACCTCCTCCACAACTCCAGAGGAGGGAAAAATGCATTTCGGCTGCTGCTACCACTTTAGCAGATTCCATGCATACCCAAAATCCCAATAAGCACCCAAAAGTCCCTACTGCAGTTCTAACCACTAACCCCCCTGAATTACCAACCAGTCTCCACTGACCTTGTTCACATGGCCTATTTCTTAACCTGCATATTAGAAGGCATGTAGAAGGCTGCCCTTAAGGCAATTAATTGTGATAAAATTAAAGAGATCTCACAGAAACTTGATGAAAATCCAGCTGCCTTCATAAGTCTATCCTTAAATATCCTAATTTAGATCCTGACTCAGATTCTGGTCAACTGTACTTACACACTCTTTCATCACTCAATCTTATCCCAATATTAGAAAGAAACTATAGAAGTTACAGGACAGCCCTCAAATCCCTCAGAAAAACCTGATGAAAGCAGCCTTCAAGGTCTTTAACAACAGAGAAAAGGAAGCCAAATTCGAAAAGCATAAGTGAGATCAGGCTAAAGCTGCCCTCCTTGCACTCCGGGTTGATATTTGAAAACCCAGCCCCTCTTCTTCCCTTCAGCCACCACCAAGACCCTGTTTCAAATATGGAAAGGAAGGGCATTGGGCATGTTCCTGCCCTGATCCAAGGCCCCCACCAGGGTCTTGCCCAGTGTGTCGGTGCAAAGATCATTGGAAGTTGGACTATCCTGAAAATTCGGTTTCCAAGAAAGCCTCTCCAGTGCACCCTACAGATCCAGAGCCAAAAATCTTCCTTCCAAGACTTCTTGGACTGATGAAAGATGACTGATGCATCCCGGGTTCGGAATGGCCCCACATCTCCATCAGTAAGTCCGAATCAAAGGTATCATCAAGGTTGGAGGTAAGCCAATCTTCTTAATTGACACGGGGGCCACATATTCAGTCCCCCTAGAACATTCAAGAACTTTATCTACTTCCTCAATCTCTATTGTGGGAGTTGACGGCAAACCTTCTTCTCCTTTTATTATCAAGTCACTCATATGATCAAGAGAAAATCTTAAAGTATTGAAAAAAGCATAGAAATCGTTCAAAGAGCCTGAAATAGTAAATATGGAAATCAATCCTCATTCCTCTCTTGTTTTTCTTCACCCTTAAAATCAATCCTTTTATTTATTATAACACAATTACTGATAGTATTGCTGCTGCTTCATTTTGGTCCTTGTCTCTTAGAGCTTCTCTTCTGATTCATACACCAAATCGTACAGTCAACAACTCAGGAATATGTAAACAGCGTCTTTCTGCTGTGTGAGCTGGAGGAACCTGAAACCACAGACCATTGGACGGAACAGAAGGCAAGTTTTCTCCACCCCTTGACAGCAGGAAGTAGCCAGATCTAGCTGATGGCCCAAATGTCCTCTCCCTCCCAACCTGCCCAGTACCAATACACCAATATTCAGGTCCCCCAACATATATAAATATAAACAAAGAGTTAAGAATGTTACAGGCTCCTCTTCACTAAGTTTGCAATAATTAACAGGTTGTGACTTAATTCCCCCTGACATGCATTGAGGAAAGACAAGTCCCCTCTCCCACAGCCTACATGCATAAAATCACAGCATTTCCCCCAATGGTTGAACAATAAAACCACATGGAGATGGGAGTAAAGTTGGGATAGAGATCTTCACCCCCTCCAGATAAAAGCACTACTTCCTCCTCCAGCATTCCAAGAAAACTTAAGTCCTTAACCTATTACCCTCTAGCCATATAAAGGAAAATTTTCACTTTTAGGACTTCCTATTAGCCCTTGCACCTCACTCAAACCCTCGACCTCCTCCAACCGACTATCATTTCCCTGACTATTGATGTACTATATAAATTTACATCTGCCCCTTCTGGGGACACGCTGAAGTCTCTCTTTAAACCCACACCATTGACAAAATTATAATAAAAATATTTCAATTCTATTCAATGGTTGGGCCAAATTAGAGCTTCACTAACATTAGTATTTATTTTTGTAAAAACAAGATTATGCTCTGTTATCTGATAAAAAGGTTTAATTGGAGAGAGATTCCATTACTGAGGTCAAACTTTGCATTCATGCTTTCCTGAAATACATGATTTCCTACTTAGAAAATATCAGCTTGGGAGCCCATGTGTTCCTGTGTATAAACACAGGATTTAAAGACTTTAAACTGGTCAAGGAGAGGAGCAATGGCCACTGCTGTGAAAGCGATAGAGAAATAAAATTATAGCAAGTGTCCAGAAAGTAAAGGGTGAAAGGAAGTTCTTTTCTGTTGTGCCAACCTCTATTTTGGTAAATGTGAAGAACAACTCTTGAAAAACTAAGCAGCAAAGAGAGAGGTTCATCTTTAGGACAAATATTCAAATAAGTTTGGAGTCTGGGCCATGGGGAAAACCCATCACTTTGTGAAGGTGGTTTTCCACTAAACCCCCTTATTTCTTATCACAGAATTGAATGTTGTGAAGACATCAATTAGATAATTTATATTGAGTATTTCTTGTAATGTTCTTTCAAGGAAGTTATAAACATCGAGACTGAAAGAAATTCGAAGGATGCAGAAATGAAATATGAGAAGCTAAATAGAGCAATGAAATGAAAAAAAAGATTAAGAAGAAAAATAGAGGCACCAATGAATGTTCTATGCAAATGTCAGCTTGCAAAAGAAGTTTCTAAAGGCATTCAGCAAGATGATATATTCCTACAGGAAGTTCTCATTTTTTGCTATTCCTTTAAGGCCAGACCTCCACCCCAACCCCAGTCATGTTTCTTGTGTGCCAATTGTTGGCATCAGTGTAGGACCATAACAGAGAATAAATAATACGGCATAAAAAAAAGGGAGGGTCAACCTCGATTGTTATATAAATCAGTTTAACTTTTAATAAGAGCTAATTAAAATTGTGTTTCGTTTTGGACTTCTAACAAGTCCATTAACATTGCCAGTTGCCCAGTAAAAACATATGTTAGTTGTGTTTGATTGTTTTTGTTGTTTTTATTACAATTACCCTGAGGATTTATGACCTTATTCCAGGTTTGTTTCCTTTCAGAACATCAGTTTTCTCTGTGTAAACTAAATGAATGTAAGGAGAAGAGCCTTTAGAACCCAAATCCATCTCTAATATTCTAATATCCAGCTTCTAATATTCTATGATTCTGTGAGATTACTTACTATCTTTCATACAACTTCTTACTACACTGTCCAAAGCCTCAGGTTATTTTCAAGTGGAAAAATCAAGTTTGAAACACAGAGACAAATGTTAAAAAAAGTTCCTTGCAACATGATCAGAATCCATTTGGGGCAAACACTTCTGTTCCTAGAAAAAAAAAATTACTGTGGTTCCTTAGGAAAATGAAGACCTACTTATCCTTTTCCTTGAGATTGTTAAGATCATCTTCATGATGCTGCGCCACATTTCAGGGACCTAAACTCTGATATCCAAATTCCCAGGGAAAAAAAAATTGCAAACAATTAAACAATTCTACTTAGGAGTTGAATAAACGCAAAACAAAATGATGTAATGTGTTTTTCTACATCTTGAGAATTCCCCAAAGAGGTATATCTTGGCTTTGAGAGAAAATTAGGTTATAATATTTGTTATCTAATTTGATTTAACCAGCTCAAATAATTGATTATGCGAGTATTGAAATATTCTATATGAAGGGAGGTGAAATAAACTGGGAGAAAACAATTATTTATCTAGCTAAGCATCAAGAGAAAAAGATCCGGGCACTCAACATGTTTAAAGAGAACAAATTGGAAAGGAACCTAATAATTCTGATATATTCTGTGATATATTTTTATCTGTTCAAATTGATTTCTGGTAATCCAAGGCCACACAGATCAGGAAGTCTTCATTCAACCAATATGTGTATGTCTTACATGTTGGGCCCAACATTGTTCTAATTACAAAATAGAAAAGCCGGAAGACATAAACTGGGCATTACTGATTTTGTTAAATATGGAATAGTGAATAAGAGTAGAGAGAGGAAAGAGTAATTACATGGAGATAGCAAACTCCAGTCATGCTTGGAGATGTGAAAATGAGACTTAGAGATATGTTGCCTAATATATTCATAAATGGCTGCTAAGATATATTTTTTTTAGAATAAAAGGGACTTGCATTCCTCTTCATAGGTAGTGAACTTTACAATAAAGAAGATAATTAAGTGTATCAATCATCTTTTGAGCCAAACTCTTTTTTTTTTCAGAATAGCAAAGACATTTTATTCTGAAAATAAATGAGAGATTTACAAGTTTTAAGAAGCAATAATGCATAAAACATGTAATAAAAATTTAGACCTCACATCTATGAAAATCATGAAGTTGTTCCTAAAAATTAACAGAAGAAAAGGATTGAACTATTTTATGAAACAGTGAGAAACATTTACTTTGGCAT
This sequence comes from Tolypeutes matacus, assembly GCA_026826555.1. NCBI lineage: Eukaryota > Metazoa > Chordata > Mammalia > Cingulata > Chlamyphoridae > Tolypeutes > Tolypeutes matacus. Next base: position 1,382,013 of record JAKSZT010054356.1, on the reverse strand, counting down.
CTACTAAATGTAATAGGTACTGAAAAGTTAAAAGACTGAAATGAAAATTCGGATGTCAAACTCTTTTAAATGACTTGAACAAAAGTAAAATAGGAATTTATTGCTTATATAACTTTAAAATATGGACATAGATCAGTCAAGAGAGAATCTAATTGTACAAAAAATTGCCAAGTTAATATCTTTCTACAACTCTCAGTATTTTTTCTTTTTGATGACTTAATTATCAAGCAGATTTTGTCCTTTTCTTGGCAAAGAGAACCAAAATCATTTTTTTCTTAAATTCATCCAGAGATTTGGCTTTGGGAGAAAGAAACTCTTTCTTGCCATTACTTACAGCAAAATCCACAGGTGGCTCACTAGCTCAATCGAGAGTGAGCCAGAAACAAATAACTGTGATTCCTGGTGACAGCAGTCGATACTTGCCAAATCCCAGAGTCTGTGCAGAGACAGAGCCTTTACTGAGAATGGGTGAATTGTGGGATCCTCTAAGTAAACTAAGATCTATTGACAAGGAACTTGGGAATACATATTGTCCCTTATAGCAAGTTTATGTATAAAGTTTTTGTTATAGTTTTAAGTAGTGGGGTGATTGTGATTGATATTTAATAATTATGATAAAATTAAGGAAATGTAAGAGGCAACAGATATATCCTTTCTTTGAAGAGTACTCAGTGTAGGTTCATTATTCTCAGAGAAGTGAAGGCCTTACCTGTGAAGTGACATTGGGACAGAGGAGAGACCTGGTATTTTAAAGCTTTCTGTGAAGCTGAATCTAACACAGACTGCCTTTTTGCTAACAGCATAATAAGGAGTCTTTCTATTCACTGTATCCGTATCTCTCAAAGGATAAAGAGGCAGATAGTTATCCACACTAAAGAGATACTGTGTGTCCATGAAGCCTAAATGACAAGAGCAATGCAGATTCTGTATACTCCAAATATATGATTTATTCAGGTAATGAAGAATTAAAATGTATTACAGAGCCAAAAGAAAAGTTAAAATGAATAGTAAAAATGCCAGATAATTACTTAATCAATTGTAATATTCCATAGTAACACAAATGACTTAACATACAATATTCACTTCATATTCATGATAACTTTATGATATTTGGAATATTATAACTATTTTAGATAAGAGAAATTTCTTATCTAAATTTTTTGCAGTGGAAAAAGTAGTAAATAAGAGGATAACAACACATAATGCCTGAAAAAGAGTGTGGAAACCCAGTCCATAATGTTCAAGAAAATGCAAGTTATATGAAAGAAGTGTATATTTATTTTCTGGGAGAAAAGTGAAGTCAATTCTATAAGAAAGGTCACATATATTAAAGTTGTTGAAAAGATGTGTCTTCTGAGTTGAACTTTGTTAGAATTAATGTAGCCTAGACCACAAAAGTTGAAATGTAAAAAAAGATCCCACAAAACCCACTCAAAATTCTTGATGATTAGAGAATAGCAGTAAAGGTGGCAGGTGCATTTGAAATACACTCTCTCCAATGCTGGGTATTTCAAAATAGGATCAAGGCAAGTAGACAATAAAAAAGTATGCAGAGAGCCAAGCTCTTAAAAGCCATCCTGCTTTACCATTTTAAAGCTCTCATATGAAACCCTGAATCCAGCTAAGGAATAGACTCCGGAAAGAGTAGTTTGAATCCCACCATTTTCCTGAGAGCTGCTTTCACGTCGTTGTTCCTCAGGCTGTAGATCAGGGGGTTCAGCATGGGAATCACCACAGTATAGAATACCGTGGCCACTTTATCAGTTTCCAGATTGTAGTCAGAACTGGGCCTGCAATAAAGGAAAAGGATTGTTCCATGGAAGACAATGATGGCTGTGAAGTGGGAAGCACAGGTGGAAAAGGCTTTGCGCCTTCCTTCAGCAGAGCTCATCTTCAGGATGGTGATGAGAATAAACAAATAGGAGGTGAGGATGATCATGATGGTACTGATTTCAATGAATGTGGCCACAATATAAACCACTAGTTTATTCATAGACACATCAGTACAGGCAAGAGAAAAGATAGGGGGTAAATCACAGAAGAAGTGGTTAATCACATTTGATCTATAGGATGGGAACTCAAGAGCTAAACACATGTGTACCAGAGAACACCCTGCTCCACAGATATAACAGGCTGACACCAGCCCCATACAGAGCTTCGGACACATGATCACCATGTACAGCAGTGGGTGACAGACAGCCACAAAACGGTCATAGGCCATCACGGCCAACAGGATGACCTCAGTGATTGAATAAGTGCCAAATAAATAGAATTGAACCATGCAACTGAGAAACGATATGGTTTTGTCCTTGCTTAACATATTGGCCAGCATTTTAGGCACAATAATGGTGGAGTAGCAGAAATCCACAAAGGACAAGTGGCTCAGGAAAAAGTACATGGGGGTGTGCAGCTGAGAGCTGGTCCGGATCACTGTGATCACGCCCAGGTTCCCCATTACAGTGATGCCATAGATGAGAAGGAAGACCAGGAAGAGGAAGATGCTCAGCTCAGGGAGCTCTGACAATCCGATGAGAATGAACTCTGACACAGAGCTGCAGTTTTCCTTGTCCATTTGCCACTATATTTAATATTTAGGAAAACACAACATTTTTTGTCCATCCCCTGGGAAAAGGCAATAGAGGAAAATTATGATATATTAGCTTCAGCAAAATGGAATCTTGATATCAAACACTGTTTATATGAGTTATAAGAAAAATACTATTTTCAAATTATTCCAAATGTTAAATACCTCAGTGGAGCCCACTGAAAAAAATAATTTTAAAATCAAAAGAAACTTTCCATGGTTCTACACACTTATTCCAACAATAGATTTGAAATGTTTTAATATGTTAGGTGATTAAAGAATTTTGAAATAAAATCAATGAAATGCTTACTACTCCATGGAAATTAACACCTGTTTCCTAAAACAATTAATAAACGGTGCAATTATGGCTTTATCTATTGCAATACTATATAATACACATTTTTTTAGTTCATTCTATCAGTAATATAAATTTACCCAGGTGATGTCCTCTGCAATCCTGTTGGGGAATATGAGGTCCTAAATTCCAGGAGGAGTACATTCCTGACTTCATACATGTCTGCAGTGAACATTGAGTGCAGAGAGGCTAGAATAGAAATCACAGAACCAGAATTTTTTCTATAACTTGGACTAAATTTAAAGAAATGGGAACAAAGTGTGGTGCTGAAGTTAAGATTTCTCATCTACTTAATAAAAAATATGTGAGTTATTTGACCCAGAACTTAAAGATGAAAATAAACTTGGAAACTTTTCATCCAAATAGCTGGGTCAATATGGGAAACTAGGTTTTGGTTAAACCCTATAGAAAGTTTAAAAGAATATATTTCCTTTCTCCAACAGAGATAGTTTACGTGTCCACGATTTCTAATAACCAACTCCTGAACATATTAATTCAACTTTCAGAATTAAGGTGACATTTAGAGAGCATCCGTATTATCATTTTTACTAGATTCCATTAAGGAAATTTGTGTGAAAAAAGGAGGAAAGCAAAGGCAAGAAGAAAAATAAATAAGGAAATGATATACCATTTTGTTTAGTCTGTATTCTTTAACACTTTAATAGATGTGATACAGTGTTTGGTGTTCAGATGAAGTTGTCCCAATTTCCTGTCGACCATCTCTTAATGCAAAAGAAGTTTTTCACATCACAAGTGCATCATAATATGGATTCTATTAAAAGTTCTCTAATTAGAAGAGCTGAGTTAGACATAAAATGATATTGGCTTAGAAAATAAATTCATTTCCATTTTCAAATATCCAGATTTTATTTCTAGCTGACAAGTCTGATGGAAAGACATTTCCTCCCTAGTCCTGAATATGTCAGCAAGTGTGGGAATAGATTTAAGATTTTATATCATAATTAAGCTACTTTGAAATGGTGCCCTTAAGTTCCCCAAACAATTATTATTCCTTATGGAATAAAAAGATTAAAAATAAAACTAACTCTGTAGAGGGTACAAACACAAACAATGAATCTCTATGGCATACCATCAGGATGTGTTTTTAAGACTAATTTGTGAAACAATTTCTTAATGATACACATGCCTCCTTCCAAATTTCTTGGTGCCTTACGGAATTCTACATCTCAGTATGGTATATGTGGGTTTATAGCTCTTATACCATTCTGAAACTACATAAATATTTCTTATATATTTTCCCCTTCTCATAGTATTACAAAATCTCCTATCTTCCTGCAGGCCATAGGGTCTAAGGCCATAGCAGAATTCTTTAAAATACTAGAAAGGTAATGGACCTCCTGGTCAAAAAATTATATTATTAGCTTACACAATTGAGCACATATGAGCCAGAATCTGGTCCAAATATTATACAAGTATCCACTCTTTTAATCTTAAAAACCCACTCAAAGATCTTAAATACTATCTAAATTAAGCAGTTTAATAAACATACTATCTGAAGAAGGTATCACCTCTTTGTTTACCCACCTGTCAGAGATGACGGAGACTCAGGCAGGTATAACTTCGCCAAATTCAAAGTAAAAAAAATCCTGCTGCTTTCTGGTTTTTCTCACCAATATGACCCAGAGCTAGTGTTGGGGCTGCATTTACCCTAATGATTCTCTAATGTTGGCAGCCGTTAAATGAGACCACTTCAATTGTCCATCCTAGGTGTGCTCATTCTTTATAATATCAATCTAAGTCACAGTGTTCAAACGTGTGTCTGTGTATCCATGGGGTGTACTAAAAGTCTTTTCAGGGTGTACATGAACAAAAAGTAGTTTTATGTAAAGCAGCTTTCATATGCTCAAAGATCACATAATGTGCACCTAAAATTGATCTGCAAAGAGAATGTTTCCAATGTTGAGGGCATAGTCTTGCTCTCTTCCTCACTTTTCCTTTCACAATTTACCAAAAAATTAAGTTGTAACCAATATATTTGTGGTGATAATCCCCATGAGTAAAAATCTGTGGACCACAACAAAGGGATAAATTGGAATATTATTGTGTATGCAGCTTTCTTTAATTTTTATTCTTCAACCAAATACCTTAAATTCATGGCTAGGCTTTTTGCCTTTCTTTGGTCTCTTATATATTAATTTTAGGTCAAAGTGTGTCACTATACTTGGAGCTCCTGTCCCAAGATACTCTCTGATTTGTCAAATATTCAAAATATCTAATCGACCCTAAGCTTAGGTCTTCTGTTTGCACCTGCACCTCAGAGAGGATCTCTCTCTAGCTTCTCTATCTCCTAGAAATAGAATGCTCTAACTGGTTATTCGGTGTTTGTGTCCTCATCTATCTGATGAGTCCTGAAAATATGTGATTTGGCAGAATATCTAGGTTTATGTACTCTAAGAGTTGGAGAAAACCTCTACAAATGTCTGCCTCTTAACTCATTATATTTTTAAAATAAGATTCAAGCAAGTAAAATTTTTACAAGCTTTCAAATTTTTCATTTAATAAATCATCTTGAGACTCTTTTTATAAATGTCTCAGCAACCAAGGTAGTGAATGCCTCTAAATGACTGAATAAAAATTCCATTTGAAGATAAGGAGATTAATGCATTGGCCTACAACAAAATAAGTAAAAAGGGCATAAAATCATATTTAATTAATTCTAAAAATAATCATACATGTTAAAGGGCCAAGAAAACTTCGACATATGTAGATGATGTCAAAAAAGTTGAGTGACATTGGTATTTTAAAAAGGCAACACAATTCCATTCTCATCTTTGTTTCAATATGATCAAATTGAAGGGTGCTGAAACCTTTATTATTTGTCCATGAATAATCTGATTACTTGAAATGAAAAAAAAATCAGCCTCATCAATATCATTAAGAGATTCATTTTCAATGACATTTTTTAGTTTCTCGGAAAATTTTACAAAAATTTGTATTATATTAAATTTTTGTAAAGTTGCATAGTAATTATAGTCAAAATGATAATTCAATATAGATGAAAATCACAGAGAGCTTTATTACCACAATAGGTAAAAGGTCAATTTAATGTATTTTTGTTGTTGCAAAGGAATACACTTGTCTGATTAATAAGGGATATAATCCTGGATAGCAACTGGATTTTAAATATGAATTTATGGACAAAAATGATGAGCTATGCATTTCCCATGAATCACTATGGATATGAAATGGCTATGGTATATCCAGGTGGTTATAAGTTTTTTTTTTTCCATGAAAACTTCTGATGAAAAATACTCATGTAAATCATAGCAGCTTTGGAAACTACCACAGGTAGTTTGAAAAATATAGTTAGAATATGGAAAAATATTGAAAAACTGTTTTTGCCTGTGTGGTTGAAGACCCAAATTATTGTCTCTATTATAAATTTAAAACATTGGTCAGAGCATTTAAACTGATGGACCTCATTTCCTCAGATTATTAATTAAAAGGATTTTATCTCTTCCTTCGCAAAAATGTATTCACCTTTTGCCAAATTAGGGGATAATTATAAGTAATTACTTATATTTTGAAACAGATTATTCATTATTTATTCCAAGGAAGATTAATATAATACGGATGCTACTTTTTCAACATTGATCTTAGTAAGTTAAATATCTTTTAGCCTGAATGAAATTCCAAATTTAGTGAAAAAAAATTTTGATATATGACTATTTTTGTGGGGGTAAAATGAAAAATGAGCAACAGTTTTATATTGCTTCAATTAAATACCTTAGAAAAATTATATGAAAAGATAAATTTGATGTTATAAAATTAAAATCTTAGGTCTATGAAGTCCTCATAGTAAATATTTACTATATATAGACATTAGATTAATTTAAAACAACATTAAAATCCAAAGAAGGCAGTTAGCAATTGATATTTATGGCAATACCATTCAACTGTCTATGAAGACTGCCAAGAGAGTCCTGGTGATGGGAATTGATGTTATACCTTTGCTCAAGCTACCATAATGGTTTAATATATATTTGCACTGATTGTTAGGTCATGGAAAGGAAGCATAAAACACAGGACATGATCATATTATCTCTGCTTTTGTTCTCAATATTCTGAGGACCAATCTAATATTTCTAAACCTCTTTAATAGCCTATCATTGTCCACACTGGAATTCTTTTCTGAAAAAATTATGATTAGTATTTACATCTAATTCAAATTTGCATTCCTTCAAGTATCTAATAGTATACTTTTCATGTTTTCATGCATATGGCATAAAATAGTAGCTCAAAAATATTGTCAGACATTGACATAATTAAACTTTCTCACCTCTTGAATGTTATTAAAGGTCTTTGGTACTACATGAAACTTCTTTCTTGCTCTTCTGTCTCTCTTACAAATCTTTCTTGAAGGCCAAGTAAAAAGAGTATGTCAATTTATGAAGCAATTACTCCTATATACAAACACAGACTTAAATACTTTCACTCCACCAATGCTATTATGAAATTTTCTGTATTATACAATGTAATACAGTTACTTTTATTTTTGCTACAATAATGCAACTGGATTTTAAGGGACTCAAACATGAAAAAGATATCTTTAATTAAATGTCATGAATTTTACTAATTTTTCAATAATAATTTGGTTATTAGCCCCTTCAAACTTCTAAGTACCAGGAACAAAGAATAAGAGAACTGTATTTATTGTACATATACAGTATACCATATATGGAGTCAATATTTTGTTTTACTCCATACAGTCACCTTATAAAATAAGTCATATCTCAGTTTTGTACAAAATGACTGAGGATAAAGACAAATAATTTTGTCTGGTATATACAAGCAGAGAAATGAGTAATCCTTTTGATCTAATACTTATGTTACTTCCATTTTAAAGAGTTTGGTGAAAATCTAAAATGATCTTAAAGAATGAATTCTTTTATTATATAATAAACTTTATTTTTAAAGAGGCTTTAAAAAAGAATGAATTCTTGATGCAAATTTCATTCACAAATCAAAGACAGATGTTATGCAATGACTGAAGAAAAAATTAGTCAGTGCATGCATTTAATAGAAAAAATAAGTTATCTTCACTGTTCTCATGACTGTGTCAGTGACAGCGCTATTTCTCAGATATTAGATTAGAAGACAAAATAAAAGGATCACCACTATGCAAAACACAGAGGACACTTTGAACTGGAGACTTTGGAATTGAACAGACAGTAAAGGAAGAGGATGGTGCTGTAGAAGAATCTGATGGCAGGTAGGTGTGAGGCACAGGTGGAGAAGGCTTTGTGGAGCCCACTGGATAAACACATCTTCAGGATGATGACAACGATGAACACGTAAGAGGTAAAATGATGAATGGTGTGCTCACATCATTAAAGGTGGCAAAGATGAAAAGCAGCAGCTGGTTGACATAGATATCAAAACAGGAGAGAGTGAGGAGTGAGGAGAACTCACAGAAGAAGAGTTTGATTTTGTCAAAACCACAAAAAGATAATATTAAAAAGAGCATGTGATTCTCAAAGAACATGTTACTCACCATGCATATGATTCAACCACCAACATGGCACAGATATTCTGAGAGATGGCACCTGTGTAGAGCAGAAGTTTGTAAATAGATACAAAGCGATTGTAGGACATCACAACTAATAAAAAGGATTCAGTCACCACAAATGCAGAAAAGAAAAATAATCGTACTATGCATCCTACAAATGAAGTGGTTCTGTTTTCTACAATAGGTTCACCAGCATCTTAGGAGCAGTGATGGAAGAAGATCAGAAAATCAAAATGAGAGATGACTGAGGAAAAAGAATGAGGGTGTGCAGTTTGTGTTTTAATTTTTATGATTGCATCCTTCCACGACTTCCTACATCAGTAATAATGTAGATAGCCACATATATCAAGAAGAGAAAAACCTATAGTTCTGGGTAATCTGAGAAGCCCAAGAAGCAAAACTAGCTCCAGCAGTTATATTTCTCTCTGCTAGAATCATATTTCCTGTTGATGAAATCTGAAAATCAATCTGAAAATAAAGGAGGAAGTTCCATAATGGGTACAAAAAGCATGATTAAGTTTCCCCTGTGTAGACTGTAAGGTGAGAAAAATAGAATTTTGTCATAATCCTGATAAGTATTATGTATCCAAGACCAGAATTTTTAAAAATTTCAGAAATAGAATGACTGCTTAATATTATTTTTCAAGAATCACAAAACTTATTTCTGTTCATGTTCATAAATGTAATTTTAAAGGCTTGAAAGTCTAATTATTAAATCAAGCACTTTTGATAGTAACATGTAATCATATCCACATATAAGACATTCTAATCTCAGTGAACTTCATGAACTCTGGAAAGAAAATGAAAGAACTGTTTATGTCTTTCCTACAGAAACTAGTGAAAAGTGGAAACATCTAAAGTATCTTCTATAATTAAAACTAATTTCTGCATAATTATGTTATGTATATATATATTGTGATAAAAAGAAAAATATCCCTTTTTATATCATTTAAATCCACACTTTAAACATCCTTTTAGCACTTTCCCATTGTTCCTCTTTTTACTAGTTTTTTAAACTAGACATACAAATTTATGGTTTCAAAAAAGAACATCGATTAAATTGCCTTCTTTTATAAGAGAGTAAATGGAAACCCAAGGAAGCCACGAATTTCTCCGTGGGGTAAAATATTAGATAATCAACCTACAACTACTACTCAGATTCTCCTACTCTCAGAAATATACTCATCTCTCTATGCAAGGCTCAATAGAGAGTGAGATATTAATGTTTTCATTTTGAAAATTTCACATTTTCAAATGTTTCCTTTTGTTAATTGTTTTATTCAATATAAGACAAGCTTTAGAAAATAAATTTATGGAATTTCAGCGAATGAAAGTGTTTAGTGTGAAAGAAAGGTTCTAAAAAACTGTGTCAAAATGAAACACAGGGGAATGGAATTTAGAGAAATGTCCTGATTGAGGAATAAGTATGGAAAAAAGTATTAAACTTTGAAAAAATTGCATAGTTTTTCTAAGCCCCTCAATATTCTTTTCCTTCAGGGGATCTAGAATACGTGTGGGAACCTGTATTACTTGTTGAGAAGATGGATGAGAATCTTGAGGTGTCACTACATTTGAAATACATTCATGATAAAGGAGTTCTTAATACAGGAAACATGGTCAGTTTTCTCAATTTGTTGCCAACCTCAGTTTTTCAGATAAAATATAGACAGATAACAATTTCTGTTTTGGTATGAGTATATCCCACATATTACCTGGGGCATACTCATATTTAAAAATGTTTTCATTATTTATATGAAATTCAAATTACATTGGGCATCTTGGGTTTTTATTTTCTAAATCTGGCTACACTGTGCCCAAAACAATTAAATATCTCAGCATTAACAACTCAAAAGACAGGGACATTCCTTATTTTAGTGCTGTAAATTTTACATATCAATAATCACCTAGGTCAGAAACCTAGAATGAACATTTCTTACTATACTATTATTTTTGGTAGTTCATCTCAGGTTCTGACACCCGAGACACAGGCTCCAGATATTGCGACATTGAAGGCCTGAGCTCTCATGCAAAGATGAGGGCTCTCAATGGTCGTATCTGCTCCTCATCCAAAGACTTAGAGGCAATCAGGAGACAGACTTTTCCAGACAATCTTCACTATTATAAAATTCCTTCTTAGTGCACTTTTTCTGGGTTTCTCAACCTCAGCATTATTGATATTTTTGCTATAAAACTCTTTGTTGTGGGGAGCTGTCCTTGCATTGTGTCATGTTTATCAAAGTCCTTGGACTGTGCCCACTAAGCCCCAGTAGCTGCCAGTCACTCCATCATGACAATCAAAAATGCCTCTAGATACTGTGAATTAACCCCTTGAGTTGGGGGTGCTCTTAACAACTCCTATTTGAGAAAGACTCCCTTATTTTCTTGATTCTGGTTGATTTAAGGTTTCTGCTATCTGAATTCAGCTTATAACTAGTGTGTATATTTAATATCATGGTATCTGTTTTTCCAAAATGATATCCTTATACAGATTTTTAAAAAATATTATCCTTCAATCTAGGAATTGTGATATTTAAATCTTCCTTATAGATTCTTTTTTTTTTTTTTTTTTTTTTAAAGATTTTTTATTTATTTATTCATTTATCCCCCCCTTGCTGCCTGTGCTCGCCGGGTCAGCCAACCACGCCGTGCGGGCGGGCCTGCCTTCACCAGGAGGCCCCGGGAACCAAACCCGGGGCCTCCCATATGGTAAACGGGAGCCCCACTGATTGAGCCACAGCCGCTTCCCTATAGATTCTTAATTTTTTTCTTTTTGCCCTAGTGAGCCAGCATTTTTTTCCATGCTCTAACATCTAATTTATTTCATTTCTCCAGAAGGCTCATTTCATTCCTTTCAAGTGAATTTTACTTAAATATCGGTGCCTTCTCCCTTTTAAAACTCTTCCATAAATTCACAGGAGCAAATACATATAATATAAAAACCTCTCAGGTCTGTGCCATTCAATTTCTCCTACTCCCAGGAAACATTTATTCAGGACACTGCATTTGAAGAGCTAAGCAATGTCAGGTCTTCCATAAAAGGCTCAATAGATTCTGCTTCTGCTATCCCAATTATCCAGATATTTAATGTCTGCAATTGGTGGCAATATCTACAAAATGATTTTTCCCATGAAGAGTTGCTTGAACCAAAGGCATCTTCTACATACCTAACATTTAAAAGAATATGCCTATTTACTTGTAATCTGCAAGCAAAATGCAGCCAACTTCCTGGCTCTGTTGAATTTGTTTGTGTGAAATGCTGAGACTCTCATATCTACTTCCAGTTCCTGTGGCACCAGGACCTAGAGAACATCTATTGCTTTATTCTCCAGACACTTCAAAACAGGCAATTAATATTAATACCCGTTTACTGCTGTGATTCGGGTTCTTTGGAAAATTTGAAAGAAACCAACTGCATATTTAGAAACATTTTAGATGAAACTTGGCTAAAAGTGTAAATATCTTCTCCGTGCTCTTTGATCTTTCCATAATCTCCAAAATTTGTTGCATAAGGAATCATAGCAGAAGTTAACTTTTTAATTTACTGAAAAAATATTTCTTCAGTGTCTTCCTGTCCCTTGACTCTGCAAGGCATAACAACACCTATGACCAAACCTCACTGGACAAGCAGGAAGATCCTGGCTTCAAGTCCCTCTGCCATGTGGTTATCTTTTGCCAAGGGTTTTAGATGCAAGGTATCTTTTCATATAAACTGAGGATAGGACAACAGATTTTGGGAGTTGTTTTCTCAGTGTCCTCAGAAGCAGCTATATCTTGGGCTAGAACCAGTATTATTAGGGTTTCTAAAGTTTTTGCCCAAATCCCAGATCCCGGTTAAACATATATAGTATCTCCTATTCACAGCACTAAATCATCTTTGCTTTGGATTATCGTATAGTTCTCACTAAGTCTTCCAGAATTCTGCATTCATTTAACAACCCATATTTCCACAAAGTTCTTGTTTCTATTTTCTCTCTTAACACTGATATTTCCTTAGATCATATTTTAATTATTTCATACTCATACCATTCACTAGCCTCTAAATTGGTCTTCCTACCTATAAAAGTGTCCTTTTATATTTGCCAATCACACAGCCACTAAAATAATATTTACAAAAGAAATCAACTTACATGTATATATTTGTTTGACATGCATAAACACCTCTGGAAGGATATACTTGGAATTTTGTATATGGCTGAGAGAAAGGGGGAGAAAATGGACCATGTGAAAGTATTACATATTCCAAAAATTATTAAATTAAATAAATGTAAACTAAAGAATATAACTAAGTTAAAGCTATCATAAGCACATCACTCCCCATGTGTAAATGCAAGTAACTCTCAGTCACATAAGTGCAGGTTCAACTTCCTAATAATGGCATCCAAGTGCTTCTTACTAGCTTAATTCCTCTCTACTTTTCTGTAAAAATTTAAGGTTCATAAATATCTATATCTATATCTATATTTATATATCATCTTAGTTTGTTGGAGTTTTTTGACAAATACTACACACTAGTAGGTCTAATCTACAAAAATTTATTGTCTCACAGTGTGGTGATTGAATTGTGCTCCCCAGTTAAGATATATCCTTTGTCTTGTTCCATATTCTGATGAGTGTGGATGCACTTTAGAATAAATAACTTCCATATGATACTTCAGTTAAGGTTGACTCAGCTGATTTCGGGATGGATGTGCTTTAATCCAGATTTCAGGAGTCATATATATGCATAAGGAAAATGACTGGAAACAAATACATGGAAATTATAAATGCTCATGGTTGTAGGATACAGATTAAAAGAAATTTAAAAAATCTGCTGAATGTGAGCTCTGACTCTTCTAACCAAGTTCATATTCTTTGGCAGTCAAAATTTCTGCTCATCATTCATTCTTCACTTATTTCTCAGAACACAGGGTGTTGTATTTGCCTGTCTATATATTTATTTGGCTTTCTTTGCTACTAGAGTGTGGGTTACTAGAAATGAGAAACTATTTCACTTTCACTTTCTTATTCTCTCGCCACCCCCCATTTCTGTGACTACCCGTGAGTGCATGGTACTAAGTGTTATTGAAATAGACTCGGAGCCTTATTTTCTTCATCTGAAACATTTGAGACAACTATAATGCTCTTCATACTAGGAGTAAAAACATGGCCATTGTTCAAGTCCATGTATTATTTGCTGCATACAGGCCTGGGTCTCCATTGTTACCGAATATTCTAGTTCTCTAATTTTCTTCCTTCCTATACTGGGGTCCCATAGTTTGTGAAAGAATCAAATAATCATGACTTGAAATGCATTCATACCTTGAGTGAGCTATGAAAATTCACTTTCAAATGTGTAATAGAATGTGGCCCCAATAGTTCTTCTTTTTCTTCAGAGATCTGTATCCAAATTTTATTCCATTGATTATAATATACATTTTCATCTATTATAACATCTCTCAGATTGGATCTATTTTAAAATTAATAATGAAAATTCTTTATGTTATAGTTTAATGAGTTTATTTATTTTGGATATGTTTAATAATGGCGAATCTTATGAGAGTTTAACCATGAATTGTTAATGGACATTGGAAAGAAAAGCCACAATGAGAAACATCAGATATAGTGGTTCTGACACTTGGTCACAGTTTCCCCATATATTTAATTCAGATATTTATGTGTTTGCTAAGGACTAATAAGAGAACAATTTGAGATTTTTTCTTTCCAGGTTCATGTCTTTCAAAATCAATGTTATTGATGAAATTGTGACCATAAGAGTTTTGTGGGATTTGTCTAAAATCATAGCTAGTGACAGAGGCAAAACTTGCCATAGAATCTGTAGGATTTTTTTAAAATTTTGTTTTGTTTTGTCTTCTGTTTTTTTTTTTTATATACTATCCAGTTAAATATTATTCATTAATTAACAAAATGTAAAATTAAATAAACAAACAAACAAAAACCCACCTTCAAAGCTGATATTTCTATCACAGGCATAAATTTAAAATATTTTGGGTTTGGTTACAGATCATTGACATAAAGTGATCACAATAAAGTGAGTTTGAAATTTTTTGGTTTCTTAGTGCATATAAAACTTATATTTACACTACACTTTAATCTATTAAGCATGCAAGAGCATTATATTTTTTAAAATGACATACCTTACTACAAACGTGACCCAGATACATAAAGTAAGCACATACTTCTGGAAAAATGGCATAGACAGACTTGTTCAAAACAAGGTCGTCACAAGAGTTCACGTTGTAAAAACACCCAATATTTACAACACACCATAAAACAAAGTTCAGCAACTTAATTATGATTATAATGATTTTAGGCGTTTTAAGTATGGTTTGTCCTAAGCCTGTAATATCCTGAACTTACCTCTAATTTTTACATTTGTAAAAGTGGTTTTGATTATAATACAAATCACATAAGGTGATACCAAACAAATTTAACAACTGGGTGTTTGGGAACAAAACTTCAGAATATGGATCATTTTAAACCTAAAGTCTGTTTTCTTAATTCTTATACAGGTTTTGTATTGAAACCTTTAAATGTTTTAATGTTTAAATTCCGAACATCATTTTTTGCTGATTATTGACTTTTCTTTTCAAAAGCAAATTTTAGTCTGAGATGAGCAAATGCTAAAGTGATTAAATGATTCCCTGGAATGTGAATACCTAATAAGATGAACTCTTATGTATAAATCTTTACAAGAAACTCTCCCATATGTTCCTATTTAAGGTGATGTTTAGTCTTTTAATAATTCATAAATGCCACCCTGCTACTTCTGATTACTGTACCCAGCTAGAGGCACAGCACAGTTTTGTCCATGTTGCAGTATGACAATCACTAATTGAAGAGAGAAGGCATATTTATTATTTCACATAATACCAATATATTTTGTGGTTCCATTTAAAAAAAGTGTTCATTGAGTGTTAAATGGCATTACAGAACATTTATGTTTCCTCTTTACTAAAAACATTAGGTAGGGCCTGTGTGATATTATCAGGGACCTGGAGGAAAGATCAATCATAAGAACAGTGTTGATTTAAAGATATTTTATATTTTAAGAGATATATAACAGACCAATAGAGAAGGAAAGGTTTCTAAATAAAGTCATGAAAATTACTATACAATTTGGGAATATTAGTTAAACAATTACTTTGTAAGCCATCATTTAGCAATATACAAAATCATATAAATCCCAATAAATTTAAGAAATTGAGGTTCACGTTTTTTTTTTTTAAACAATATCAATGTAAATTGTAGAATAGAGCACTGTTTTCACTGTTTCAATTTTTAAGTTGCAAAAAAAAATTTTATATAAATACAAAAAAAAACTATGCATTAATAGGCATGCCTAATTCATAAAGTTAAGTGATACATACCAAACTGTAATGATTTTTCAAATACTTTTTTTAACAGTTAATATTCTTAATATATAAAATATCTTACCAATCATTATGAAAACATTAATACCAATTGGAAATATGTCCAAGTACTTGGACAAAAATCTCACAGAAAATAATTAAAAATGTAATTGAAAATGAAAATCCATTTGTAAAATTTCTTTAAAAAATTTTTTTTCATCTCTTCCGAATTTTTAGATTGTCACATAAGTGATCTATTCTCATGGATAAAATCAGAATTAAATGTTTTCTTAAGACCTATTATATCCCCAAAACATTACTATAGTGAAAATGTTTCTTTACATTTTTCATGGTGATACCTGCTCATTGAATACTTTGTTTGATTGAATACAAAGTTTTTGTTCTAAATAAATAAATTTATAAATATTTATTTATAAATACTAATTTGTAAATAAATAAATTTATTTGTAAATAAAGTAGTATTTATTTAAAACTTTACTTGATCACAGACAGAAAATGAGAAAGTAAAATTAAAAATGACACCTACATCCTCATGATTCAGTCATGTATGTCTCTCCTTCCCTCCTTCATAAGTTCTTCCAAGAAAGCTTCATCTTAGTAACCATGACTAAAAACAGTCGAGAAAAACATGTCTCCTTATATTGTAGAAATTATAGGGAAAGCATTAGATTAACAATTTAATGTGAAACCAGGGAACTTCACTCACCTAGACATTAGGTGACCACCATTACCACAACATTTAGTTTACAATGTTATAAAGTATCAATTGTATCTATGATTAATATAATGAAGTAAAGCCTGCTTACTTAAGTATTAAATTATGGAGATATTTATTAATTCTAGGGGAGATGAGAAGATGTAAAAAGTATTTCTTCTTTGCATTGTAGATTGCAAATTCCTCAGAAATTGAGTTTGATGCCTCTTGTCTGTCTCCATGTCTTACTCTCCATTCTTTGGGCTGTGTTGGTGATTCTGGGAAACTATAGATTGTGTTCCCAGACAAATTTGCAGACTGTCTACCTGCTAGTTTCTACTAAGTGGATGAACTGGAGGTGGAGGGACAAGGAAAGTGAAAGGGAGGATTGGAAAGATGTGTAGAATTCCTTCTTGTTTTCCAATTACCGTTTACATGAATCCAGCAAAAATAGGCAATTGTCTCTTGCTGACAGCTTCTCATCATTTCACCACTCTGTTCAGAGGTGAGAGCAGCAGTCTTGGTGTTCACAGACTCTTTGGGGACATGCCATGAGAAGTCTGAACACTGCTAAAGTCTAACCGATTCTCAGAGGCTAAGACATCCTGAGAGGCAGTATGTTTCCACAAGGACTAAAGCAGCTAAGTGGGGAGTTTTGTCCAAGCTCTGAGATTCAAGTAACAACGGCTCTTACATATTTTCTCCCAATATCAAGTATAATAGCTGTTTCCTGCAGCTAATAATCCTTAAATTAATACAGCACCCCATTTGTGCTCTTCCAGCATTTCAACACCTAAAATTTCATACATTTAATCATCCATGAATTTTTTTAGTGAATAATCCCTAAATAATATAACATTCATGACAACGTGTGACAATTTTAAGCCAATTTGCAATTCTTAAAATTCAATATAGTGCCCTATGTTCATATATTAAGTTTGAGTGCATAATATTTATTCATCAGTATTTATTAATTCATCTATTTATTGAAACAAAAAAATAATAGACATTATAATATGCTTATGATAAAGAGAAAAAAATAAATGAAACCCAAACCTCAAAGACAGCATTTAATGGACATTAACTATCTCCTCTGTTCCCGTGAGCTGGCATATGCCAAATATGTTGTCATAATTTGTTCTCAATATAATGTTGTTATGCTGAAGACATTATCCAATATTTCAATGTTAGGAAACTAAGAATAGGAGAGTTTCAAATATTTCCCAATAAAAAAGTAAAACATAAGGCACGACACCAACCGATGGTTTCATGAAAGCAATTTTATTACTTTTCTCACATCTTTATTGGAAGAAGGAGCAAATCCTTTTTTTAAAAAAGTAAATGTAAAGTAGAAAATTAACAAGAAACATAATGGAAATACAATTAAAGTGTCAATTGTTGCATATTAAATGTGGCTAAGTAAAAGGTAAGATTTCGGCATGTAGAGAAGGGGTAAAGAAAGCACAGTTCAGCAAGAGCAAAGACACTTGCAAAAAAGATGAGCAGAGTATACGAAGTGCAAAAATATGAAATTCTAAGCTCCATGAAGAATGTAATCCACTATGGAAAGATCATAAATTAATTATGAAGAGAAGTAAAAAATACAGTGAGAAGAGTCATAACTGCTGCTACTGATAATAATGGTTACATGAATGATTATAAATGTATATATTGTGAAAAAGTGAAATGAAATTTTGTAAAGAATCATAGTTCCCATAACAGATACTACACAAAGTGTAATTCTCTTGAGTATTTCTTAGACAGCAAACTACTTGCCTGTGTATTACCAATGCCATTTCCCATATCCAGTTAAAAAAAAACAGGTAGGGATAAAGCAGAATGTGGCATGAACATTTTGAAATATGACCAATACTAATGTGGGAATTGATCAGGCACAGAAATAGGGGAATCAAAATCACTCATTCAAAGCTACCTAGAGCCTTACTCTTCTCTCCACTGTAATAGTACAACCCACCTACTAATCCATCCATCACCTTCTATTTGGGATACCTGAGTCCTGTTTATAAAACATTTGCTAAAAGATATTTCACCGCCTATCATTTTCCTGAGAGCTGCTTTCACATCTTTGTTCCTCAGGCTGTATATCAGGGAGTCCAACATGGGAATCACGACAGTATAGAACACCACGGCCACTTTATCAGTTTCCAGACTGTAGTCAGAATTAGGCTTACAGTAATTGAAAAGGACTGTTCCATGGAAGAAAACGATGGCAGGGAGGTAGGAGGCACAGGTGGAAAAGGCTTTGAGCTTTCCTTCTGCAGAGCACATCCTCAGGATGGTGATGAGAATAAACAAAAAGGAGGTGAGGATGATCAGGATGGTGATGATTTCATTGAAAGTGGCCACAATGATCAACAGCAGTTCATTCATAGACACATCAGAGCAGGCAAGAGATTAAGATAGGGGGTAAATCACAGAAGTGGTTAATTACATTTGATCTACAAGACTGGATCTGAAGAGCTAACCATATGTGTATCACAGAACACACTGTTCCCCACGTGTAACAGGCAGACACTAGTGCCAAACAGAACTTCTGAGACTTGATCACCATTACAGAAATGGGTAACAGATGGCCACAAAGCAGTCATAGGCCATCATGGCCAGCAGGATGACCTCTGTGACTAAACATGTGCAAAACAAGTAGAGTTGTACCATGCATGCCAGGAAGGAAATAGTTTTTTCCTTGTCTAAGATCTTGGCTAGTATCTTTGGCACAATGGTAGTAAAGGAGCAAAATTCCACAAAGGACAAGTGGCTCAGGAAAAAGTACATGGGGGTGTGCAGCTGAGAGCTGGCCTGGATCACTGTGATCATGCCCAGGTTGCCCATCACTGTGATGCCATAGATGAGAAGGAGGACCAGAAAGAGGAAGATGCTGAGTTCAGGAAGGTCTGACAATCCCACGAGAGTGAACTCCGACATAGAGCTGCAGTTTCCCTTGTCCGTGTCCCCATGTCCTCACTTTATTTGAGATTGGAAAAAAAAAAAAAAAAAAAAAAACTAAAGTCATTCTCCATTATAGAATCTCAAATACATTTTTTGCTCTCTCTTGGAAACAGAAATGAGAATAATTAGGAAAGTTAATTTTGGCAGTAAATAATAGCACATGCTTTTCTGAGGTTTTGGTCAGTCGTGGTAGAATACAGATGCTTAAAGCTCTCAATTTAATTGAAAGATCACACAAGATCATAAAAAACATAAAGAATTACAAAAGCCTATAAAATTCTTTAATTTTTTCTTCCACAATTTACGGATTTGACATTAAATAATTAGAAGTTAAAGTATTATTTAATTAGCTTTCTTGCTCCATGGTTACAAATCTGTTTCCACACAAGTCCTTCAATCAATTAGCCAAACTTGGGATACTAGAAAATAACATTTATACAATATAATAAACTTCTCTGAGTTATCTATTGATATGATAAGATAAATATTTAAGACTTCTAATCTATCAGTTTTTATTTTGTATTGATATCCTTAGAGGTAGAAAAGAGCCTTGATACTCTATATTAGCATTTTTACTTAAACATTAGAACAGTGATTTTATACATTATGCTCTTCAGTGTTGGTGAGGGTTCAAGGAATTGATAATATTAGATATCTTCCTGTAGATATGAACCTTCTTGTAAATATGACCATATGCATTTAAAAGACATTTTTGACAAATTAATTTCACTGCTTTCAATTTATTTCAAGAATTGATAAAAAATGTTAATAAGAATTATTAATAAAAATTTCTACTGAGGCATTGAAGCATCATTTATTATATTAAAACTTCAAAGTAACCTAAATGTTAAATAAAAGGGAAATAATCAAAACTATGGCACATATAAATAATGGAAAAATAAGTAGCTATTAAAATGATACATTTGAAGAAATTTTAGTGACCTGAAATATCACTGTACTAAAACTTCAAGTTAAAAAATAATAAGTCAGGATAACCTCCAACTCCCAAAGAAGTGTGGGAGGTGGGCAACATGGGAATCCCAGTGGGTTCCGTGTAATATTTTGGGTAATCTAAGCACCTCTTAAAATATATATATATATATATACATATAAATAACATTTTTGTAAGCAAATACACATATATGCATATATATTTATATATCATTTTGCAAATGTTTGTATGTATTGTGAGAATTTTGATTTTTACCCAAAATAAAAAATAATAATAATAATAAGTCAGATTGCACAGATAGAATATGATACTTGCCTACTTAAGTTTCATTGTGTATTCAACCTTCATAATATCTTTATCTTTCAAATGTAAATAACTTTCCTAAATTTTTTTAAAAAGTGGAATATATTTACTTGCCTGAATTCTTACAAAATATAAGTATTTTTGGTGTGAAATGGGAAGGACAGTAGCATGGTTCTTTAATCAGAGGTAGATACCTTCAAGTCCAAGACCACAGAAAATATAAATAGAGCAAAGACATCTCTCTTCCTATCTCATGGTTAGTGCATAAACAGCTGTAGAACCACAAGTTGGATTATTATGGGTGAAGACAATCTGGACTAGAAACCAACACAATAAAATATTTCCTCTATTTTGGTGCAATTTGTCAACATAATAGAAAGTTTGAGAAGCCCAGCCATCAATAGCATTTCTAAGTATGTTACACAAGGCAAAAGTAATGCTTCTCCTTTACACTTCAGGTAATGTTCACATGTTCTGTTCTCTCCATGAACAATCCTCAGTGTCTCTTACCACCACCTTCAGCATCAAGGTGACTGTTAGGAGAACCTCCACACTCTCTTTTCAAAGTTCCAAAGCTGAAGTTAGTGCAAAATTCCAAATTAAAAAATAATCCATGTTTTCCACATTGTTTATACTGCTTACCTCCTCATTCTAATAGGTGTTAACAGAATATTTGGTTCTACAGATTAAATTGTTTCCATTTCCTATCTAGCTAATTTCATAAACCTCAGAGAAAAATATTTCCATGATGTAGTGCTCAAGAACATGTTTTTTTGCTTAATACATTATTTAATTAAAAGACAGCTAAGATAGAAATGTATAAGAAAAATCACTAAGGCACCTCTACTTTACAATTCTTACTTCTTTCAGATATGACTATATTAACTACCCCTTCGAGGAGAAAAATGAAAACAGCCATCCACATCTCCTTTAAATATCATTCATATCCATTCTCAAATAACCAAAATTGAAAAAAAAAAAAACAAAAAAACAACCTCTTATTGGGGAATGGAAGTAGTTCAGTGATTGAGTGTCTTCTTCCCTTGTCGGCGGTCCTAGGTTCAATTGCCGGTATCAAAAAAAAAAAAAAAAAGTTTATTCTAACCAACAACCTTTGGGAAAAACATTGTTTTACTGTTTCTGAAGATGCTATATGAAAAGTTATAGGCTTTATATATTCTTGTGCATCCCTGCGGTCCAAGTTCCTTAAGCTCTCTGAAACAATCATTTATCTCTGTAGGATAAGAAAAACAAACAAAAATAACTATAATAGTTAAAACTCAAAAGAAAAAGACAATTTGAAACACTGTTATCCTGTTGTTGTTTTTTTTTATTAATCAAAACACCTTCAATCATAGTATGATGTCTAATTTCTTCAAGGCTTTCTACCATTTCATACTATTAGGCATTGAATCACATGTCCCAAAAAAGGCATTTTCAAGTCTAACCTACTGGTCTTTTTGGGTATAAACCATTAGTAAACAGGACCTTTGATGAAGTATTAATTAAAATGTGGCCAAACTGAATGTGGGTGGGCATAAATCCAACATAGTTGAATTCTTTATAAGCAAAGGAAATTAAAAAAAAGAAATAAAACTGAAAAGACAAGGATTAAGGATTGCTGAAAGCTCAGAATATTAGTCTTTGGGGAGTAATCATTGTCTGGTGGCATCTTGATTTTTGAATCATTCTAGCCTCAAAACCATGTGCAAATAAATTTCTGTTGTTTAAGCCAACTCACTGCTTGGTATTGGTTCAGAATCCAGAAAATTAAGCCACTTTCCAGGGAAAGGAACGGCAAAGACATATATTTTATCATATGTGGTGATGTGTTTTTAAAAAAATTTTTATTGAAGTTTATCATTTATACATGAACATTTATATACAATAAGAATATAATAAAGGTTGTGACATTATAAAACAAACATGCATATCATCAGACAGGACTCCCATGCAATGATTATAATATTTAACAATCTTTCTTTCTTGTTTTAGTGCACCACCAAATTATTGCCAAAGGATGGATTCCTTCTGAAGAAGAGAGTCTCATGAGATCAAAACTGTAAGAACATCTCAGAAATCACTCTTTGCATTGATGACTTACATCATCTTGGCAAAACACACACACTAAAGCTGCCTTACTTATCTATTTATTTTAGGTTACAGGAAATTTGAGTCTTTTAAAATTTTGCTTGAAATTTGTATGAAATTTATTTCATTCTCATTCTGTATAAAATTGAATAGTCTAAATATGAAATCCCATGCTTTTGATGAAGATGTACTTAAAGCACATAAGATAAAAAAATTTTAATAAAATATTATATTTGCAAGGTTCAATGAAATCAACAGAAATTTCCAATTTTTTAATTGCATTGTTTAAATAATGTGGCCCTAATTATAAAAATAACAAGTATCCATAATAGTCATATGATAAATCTTGGAAAAGTCTTTTAAGAATCTTTTCTAAACCTTGAGGAAGTGAGTGACTTCAAACACTGTGTTCCAGACTTGGCTGTTCTTGGCTTGTCTAGCTCATATGTATGAAATGGTCAGTTGGCAGGTTAGATAAGCTTAGTCTCAAGTGTAGTGGTTAGCTAGTTGTCAGCTGGTATAATGTGGGATAAGGGCGACTGAGCTATGAGTCTCCCTATTTCTATTAGTTTAGTCCATGATTGGTTTACAGGATTATAAGTTAAGTGTGAAAAGGACTCTCAAATTTTGGCCCTGGCATAATGTCATCTTCTGGTGAGTAAAACAAGTTATAAGAGCAACCTACTGGCAATGAATGGATGTATGGAATCCACTATTTGATGTGAAGAACTACAAAGTCA
>JAKSZT010054356.1:1185773-1353427 GCA_026826555.1 Tolypeutes matacus | reverse complement strand
TTTTTTTTTTTTTTTAGCCAAATGCAGGACCCAAAATAATTCCTCTTCTAGACCAACCCCCTTACGGAAGGGACCCTAGCTGGGTCCGTGGAAATTAATCAAGCAAGTCCCACTTTCCGGACTCCCCAGGTTAGCTGAAGCTCTGATGTTAGTCAGTGAGGAGTGCTAAAGATGGCGGATTCCGCCCCTTCTGGCGCCGAGCTCCAGCGTCACCGGGCTGCTCAGTAAATCAGTTTGAGTGCAGATTCGCGTCTGCTCTCAGCCTAATGCTGCTTCAGGTTGGCTTATCTGCTCCCCAAAGCTATGGGGCGGTGCAGGCAGCCAGATTGATGTCTAAAAATATAAAATACCCTTCCCTGTCTTCCAACCGAACCCTCCCTTCTTTGGGAAGTGTCCCTTCCTCCTGGCTCCGCAGCGGCCGGGTCTTATCCCTGGGTGGTTAGGGAAATCAGCTGCGTTCCCCCACCAAAATCCCCCCTCCGGTTCACCGGGTGCTGACTAGCTCGTTTGCTCTGTTCACACAAGGTCCAAGGGGCGCCAGGCAGCCAGATCCCCAGAAAATAAACATTTTTCGCCCCGCCCGCGGGTCAAAATGGCCGTTTTATTTTTTTTTTCTGTAACCGCGGGTTCAGCTTGCTGTGCCAACCTCCACCGGCAGCCTCAAAACTCACGAATCTCCACCGTTTGGTTCACGCCGCCGATCCGCGCAGATAGAGGTCCCAAGCTTCTCACTCCACGCGTGCACAGCACAGACCCCTGGGCAGGACCCCGTCCCCAATCCGCCTTGCTCTGGGAGCTTGCAGTGTGCACCCTCCAACGCCATCTTGCTCTCTCTGTAATCAAATTTTGATGCAAGACATTCCAATCTCACTGAATTCATAAGATTTGGGAAGAAAATGAAAGAACTGTTTACGTCTTTCCTATAAAAACTAATTGAAAAATCTAAAGTAACTTCTGTAATTAAAACTGATTTCTATAATGAAGATATGCATATATATTGTGATAAAAGAAAGAATAGCCCCTTTTTACATCATTAAAAGCAGATTTTAAACAAGAGTTTAGCACTTTTTCATCATTCCTCTTTTAGACCAAGTAAATCAGACATCAAGTCAATATTGATTTACATTTTTCAAAAAAGAATACCTATCAAAAGTCTTTCTCTACAAGTATGCAAATGGAAACCCAAAGAAGCCATGCCTTTCTCAATGACGTAAAGATATTAGATAATCAACCTACAACTGAAACTCAGATCCCCCTACTCACAGATAATGTACCCATCACTTTATGCCAGGCTGATTAGAGTAAATATTAATATTTCATTTTGTAAAGATCACATCTACAAAGACTCCACTTTGCTAATTCTTTTGACCACATATAAGACAAACTTTAGAATATAAAACTATGGAAATTAGTCCAATGAACGTGTTTAGTGTTATAGAGTGGTTCTAAGGAGCAGTGTCAAGATGAAACATAGCAGAAAGGAATTTAGAGAAATGTCTCCATAGGATTAAGTATGGTAAAAGTATTAACCTTTGACAAAGTCACATACTTTTCCAGGCCCTTCAATAATCTCTCCATTCAACGCATCTAGAGTATACAAAAGATATCTGTATTATTTGTTAAGAAGATGGATTAGAATTTTAAGGCATTACCATAATCTAAACACATTTTCGATAAAGGAGTTCTTCATACAGAAAGAATGATGACATTTCTCACTTTGGTGCCTACCTAAGTTTGTGAGATATAATATAGACAGATAATGATTTTTTTTTTTTTTTTTTTTTGGTATAAGAATATCACAAACATTACATGAAGCATACTCTTATTTAAAATTTTTTCAATATTTATTCGAAGTTCAAATTAAAATGCTAATTTTATTTGCTAAATATGGCAACATTGAGTACAGAACAACTAAAAATCTCAGGATCACGAACTCAAAAGCTGGGATTTTCCTCATTTTAGTACTGTAAATTCCATATCCAGAATTTCCTTAGTCAGAATCCTAAAATGAAGATTTCTTATTACACTTTCAATTTTGGTAGGTCGTCTCTGGTCCTGCAACCCAAGAGACAGGCTCCAGACATTCCACACTGAAGGCCTGAGGTCCCAGAAATAGATGAGGGCTCTCAATGGTCCTATCTGGTCCTTATCCAAGGATTTAAGGACAAATCGGAAGACAGTCCTTTCCAGACAGTAGTCATTATTGTAAAATTCCTTCTTAGTGTGCTTTTTCTGGGTTTCTCAACTTCACTGCTATTGATATTTTGGACTGGAAAACTCTTTGTTCTCGTGAGCTGTCCTTGCATTGTAACACGTATAGCAATGTACTTGGACTGCACCCACTGGGTGCCGGTAGTAGCATCCCACTCCCATCGTTACAATTAAAAATTCCTCCAGGGTGATGGAAGAAAAGATGGAACACAGGGCATTTGTCAGGCCTTGGAATTGTTCTGCACCATATTGCAATGACAGATATAGGGCATCATACATTTTGTTGAAGCCTATAAAAGTGTACAGTGCAAAATGTATGCAATAATATAAACCACTGACCATTGTTAGCAGTAATGCTTCAACGTTTGTTCATCAATTGTAACAATTGTATCATAGTCATATAAAATGTTATTAATAGGAGAAAATGTACAGGGGTAGGGGATGAGGTATTTGGGATTCCCCTATATTTGTTATGTGACTTTTCTGTAACCTAAAGCTTTTTCCAAAATAAAGTGAAAAAAAATAAGATACTGAGGGAACTTACAGAAGGAATTGTCATGGTATGTAAAAGATAACAGTTCTTATTTTGATAAAAGAAACAATGCAAATTTTTTTTTAAAAAAAATTGTATTCGTTATTTTTTTAAAGTTTTAATAATTTTATTTTAATTTTTTTTGGCTTTGTTTTGGAGAGGGTTTGGATTGCAGAAGACTCACAGCTGTGGCAGGGGAGGATCACTGGTGGTGGGGGCATGTGTGGCAAAGAGTTCACCTGGAGCATTCCTCTATGGAATATGGATGTGTTCAAGTGGTCATGGGCTGTTGTCTCAGAAGATGAAGACCCACACAATAACCGAAAAAATATTAAATTCTCATCCTGGTGAGTCCTGCTACATTCTCTAACATAGTGGCAAGAGGGTAGATATTAAATACAAATGAGATTTTGTGGCTAAGAGATTTTAAAGTGAGTCAGGGGGTCATTTCAGGGGTTATGCTAATGTATACCTTAGGAGTATCTCAATGACTGCCACAGTAAACAGAGCCTTAAGCAGGGGGGCTCCTGAGGAATCTAGAAACATCTAGACACTATAGGCAGGACAGACAATCCCAGGAATTCGGCTCCCTGTCAGTGGGCCTTAACTTGGAATATATGTTAACCTATCTCTCTAGTGTAACAGTTAGATTAATTTATAATTTCCCTACACATAGCTCTTATGCCATTTTTATTTGAACCTGTAATTAGCATTATACTCTTAAATAAGTGTCCCAGAGACTTAAATCTTCAGTCTGTTCATTTGCAGGTTGAGCCCTGAATCTCAGCAGAGTTGCAGCCAATTCCTACTCTCCAGTTCATACTCGTCCAGGACAATTAATAAAATGATGATGATGGACAACACCCATTGCGAAAAACAGAGAATATTTACAACTGCAAGCAAGACAGTTCCACCCATCTGCTCTATGGAATCTAAATCCCCTCTCAGTCAGAAGCAGAGTGAGCATCACCATCCCAAAATCCTCAAGATTGAGTGATGAACAAACATAAGAGAGGAATGCAACTATGTACTAAAGTAGATATATTATTCTAGAACTTGTAACATTGATATAAAGACAGTGGTCACCAGAGTTTCTGAAGGGAGGGAGAAGGAAGAATATGTATAACATGATGCCTGGGTCTCCGGTCTTATCTTCTCATGTTTTGACATTTCTTCCTGTTATACTGGCCTTCCATCTTGGAGTAGGAATCAAATAATCATGAATTGAAATGCATTCATACCTTGAGTGAATTATGAAAATTAATTTAAAACGTTTAATAAAATCTGGTCAATAGTTCTTTTTTCCTGACAGATTTGGAAATACTTCATTTCATTGATTTTAAGGTATATTTTCACCCATAATATCACTGAGATTGGATATAATTGTATAATTGAGAGCAAAACTATCATTATGTTATCGTTTAATTAACAAAATGATTTATTATGTATATGTGTAATAATGGTAAATCTTATACAAGTATAACCATTAAAGCATACAAGACATAGAAAAGAAAGGTACATAATGAGAAATATCTCAAAGATAGTGATCCTGTCACTTGGACAGAATGTCCTTACCTTTCCAATTAGGATACCCATTGGTTTGCTAAGGACTAATTGGATAATTAATTGAGATTTATTCTTTCCAATATTGTGCCTTTAAAAATAAATGTTATTGATGAAATTGTGATCACAGAGTTTAGGTGGATTTATCTAAAAATCACAGCTGGTAGCACAGATAAATCTTGCAATAGAACGTGTAGTTTTGTTATTATTGTTCCTTCTTTGTTTGGATATTCATCAGCTAAACGTTATACATTATTGAACAAAAAGTCAAAATAGTCAAAAAAGAAAAAAAAAACCCAAAGCAGATATTGATGTTATAGGTGAACTTCAGAAATGTTGCAGGTGTGGTAACAAACCACTGCCATAAAGTAATCACAACAAAGTGAGTCAGATGAAATTTTTGTTTTCCCAATGGATATAAAAGCTATGCTCACATTAAATTGTAGCCTATAAATTGTTCAATAGCTATATGTCTAAAATAATGTACATACTTAAATTAAAATGTGCAACAGAGCCAGGAAGTGGGCACGTGTTGTTGGAAAAATGACACATGTAGACTTGCTCAAAGCAATGTTTCCACGGATTTGTAAAGTCATGCACTATTGCAAAGCACAATAAAGCAAAGGGCAATAAAATGAGGGATGTTTATATTGACTTTAGGAATTTAAAGTGTGGTTTGCTCTAGGACTAAAATAACTTGAATACCTCTAATTCCAACCTTTGTAAAGATGGTTCTGATGGTAATATAAATAGCATTAAAGTGATATCAAAAGAATTAAGCCACTGGGTGTATTGGAACAAAACTTCAGAATATAAATCATTATAACCATTTAGTCTGTTTCTTTAATTCTTAAGTAGATCTTGTATTGAAATATTTACGTAAGGTTTTGCACTATTGAACATCACTTTTTGCTGGTTATTGATTTTTCTTTTCAAAAGTGAATTTTAGTCTAAAATGAGCAGATGCTGATATAGATGAGTTAATTGACTTGTTGTACTGTGAATACCAAGTAACATGAACTTTTACAGAAAAACATTTGCAAGGAATTCTACAATGTGTTCCAATTCAAAGTCATGTCAATCTTTTCTAAATTGTAAATAACCTTCTCCCACTGATGGTTATTGTACCCAACTACAGGCACAATAGAGGTCTATCCATTTAGCAAAGGCAATGACTAATAGAAGAGAAAAGGTGTATTTTATTGCCATACATAATATAGATATATTTCATGGCTCCAATTAGAGAAAATTTTGTACTTTGAGTGTAAGTGGCATTAAAAACTGTACATCACTTCCGAGTTTGGCTTAGAAAGATGCCAAATTTGAGTAACAAGGAGGTTTCAGGGAGCAGTTCTTAGGCAATAGTTATTATTTGGGTAAATTTCAATTTTACAAAAATAAAGTCGATAAGTACACGCATTAATATCGAGGGCTTGGCATATTTGTCTGTTGTCTTTTATTAGGCTTTGCCTATATATTCGAGAGATTCTTGTCTCTCTTTTTGAGAATGCAGCAAGACTCCCCAGGATGGGCATTTAATATTTTCTTGTTTATTGTGTGGGTCTCCACCCACTAAGATAACACACTATGACAAGGTGAGCACATTCATTTTCCATGGAAACATGCCTCAGGTGCAACCTTCCCCACACATCCCCCTGCCACCAAGATCTTGCACCAGTATCCCTTCCCTGCTGTATTTGCTAAAAGAACATTTCTTCAACAACGGACCTCCATCTCACCAAAGTTCACCCGTTCTTTCTTCCATCCCTCTCCCCAGTTCCATGGATAGCCCAACTCACCCCCCAACCCCAGTCGCCCTCACACTCCAACACTGTCAACCCTACTCATATCTTTGCACACCATCACCCCTATCCACTGTTAAATCAGCCCCATCCACCTTATCATAGATTTTTCCCAGATTGAGCATTGAGTCACGACTCACTACACCATTACTATCTCCTGGTTACTAACCATCCAGACTCTATCTTTGTGAGTCTGCTCAGTGTCCTTAGTTCATATCAGTGAGCTCATGCAATATTTGTCCTTTGGTGACTGGATTACTCTTTGTTAATGAAAATGAGATGGGGGCTGTGTGATATTATAAAGGGCCTGAGGGAAAGAATCAATACAAAGAGCATAGTTTATTTAAGGACATCATATATTTTAAGGGCTATATTACAAACAAATAGAAAAGGAAAGGATTCTCAATAAATAGCATTGTGAAAATTAGTATTCAATTTGTTAAAAGGAATTAGACAATTACTTTGTATGCAATCAATCTGAACAAACATATACAAAACCACATAAAAACAAATAATTTGAAAACATTACACTTTAAGTTTAAAAACCATATTCAGGATAAAATGTAGAATAGGGCATAATTTATTTTCTCTGCTTTTATTCTTTGAATTTAAAACATAAAATAAGTAAACTATACATTAAGAAGCATGCCTAATACATAACATTAAATGAAATATACCAAACTGTGATATATTTTCAATATATTCTTTAGGAGTTAGTGTTCTTAAAATGCAAAATATCTTGCAAATCATTATGAAAACATTACTATGACATAGAAATATGGCAAAGTACTTGAACAGAAGTCTTACAGAAAACAATTTTAAAAATCATTGTAAATGAAAAATATTTTTGTTCTTGTTCACTCAGCCCTTTCCTAATTCTGAATGATTCTTTCAATTTTATCATGTCACTGAGGTCACCAACTGCTAAGATAATATTTTGTTAATGAGTAAAATTCATTTTGAATCAAGCTGCCAAGAGAGAGCTTCCCCTCCTTGAGTATGACTATAAGCAGCCAAGGAAACGCTCAAGGCTAATTATTTTCTAAAAATTGTGGGAGAAGCATTAGGTTTACTTTGTGAATTGGAACCATGGAACTTCAGTTACTTAGATCTTAATGTGCAATAATCAATACCACCACTGGCATCACATTTGTTTTATAGGTGTTACAAAGTATCTATT
Source organism: Tolypeutes matacus (assembly GCA_026826555.1). NCBI lineage: Eukaryota > Metazoa > Chordata > Mammalia > Cingulata > Chlamyphoridae > Tolypeutes > Tolypeutes matacus. Next base: position 1,346,139 of record JAKSZT010054356.1, on the reverse strand, counting down.
GCATCTGTGCTTAATATAATGAAATAAAGTCTGACGAGTTTTGAGGCTTATTTAAGTGTTCAGTTTTAGAGAGATTTATTAGTGTTAAGGGGGATAAATAAGAGGTTAAAGAAATCTCTTCCTTCCATTGTAGATGGCAAGTCCCTCAGAAGCTGTGTTTGCTGCCTTTGTCTCATCTCCATGTCTTCCTTTCATTCTTTAGGCTGTGCTGATGCCTCTGGGAGTTTATACAATGCACACCCCAGACATTGTTGTCAGCTGTCTTCCCTTTAGTTTCTGCTAAGGGTAGGGATTGGAGGCCGAGGGGAATGGAAAAAAATGGAGGATTAAAAAGATGTGGACAGGAGAGGAGAAGGGGATTTCTTCTTGTTTTTGAAATACTGTTTATGTGAATCCAGCAGAAATAGCGACTTGGCCATGTCTAACAGCTTCTTATCATTTCATCACTCTCTTCAAGGTGAGAGCAGCAGACTTTGGTGTTGAAATACTGTTGGGACTTGCCACCAGAAATCTGGGCACTGCTGAGGACCAAGCCATCCCCAGAGGCTCAGACTCCCTGAGAGCCAAGACCCTTCCTCAAGGACTTAACAGTAGCTGAGTAGAGCATGTCCTCTAAGCTCTGAGAACCTGGTAATGATACCTTTTCTTTATTGCTTCCCAATATCAAACATAATAGCTGTCCTCTGCATTTAATAATCAGTACAAGAATACACAATGTCTCGATTATGTTCTTTCAGCCTTCTACCACCTAAAATTCCATGTATTAAAGTGCTCTAGGGATTTGTTTTAGTGAGTGAAACCTAAATTATATAATACTCATGATAATGTGGAACAATTTTAGGCAATTTACAATTCTTGAAATTCAACATAATGCTCTTAGTTCATATATTAAGTCTAATATATATACCATTTATTCACCAGTATTTACTCATTCATCAATTTAATAAAAAATATAAAGAAACTATAATATGCAAATGATGGTCAAAGAGAGAAAGATAAAAAATTCCAGGCCTCAAAGATTTCATTTAATCAGACATTAGCTAAGAACATTCTATGTCCCAATGAGCTAGCTGTCAAATGTCAATAATGTTGTCTTAATTCAATTTCAATATAATGCTGTGAGGTTGCCTGTATTATCCAATGTTTAAACTTGAGGAATTTGAGAATTGGATAGATTAAATTACTTACCAAATGAAAATATCATGGTCAAAACATCAACCCATTATTTCATGTTCCCAAGCTTATTGCTTTTCTCACATCGCTATTGGTAGAAGGTGAGATATTCTTTTTAAGGTAAATAATATAGAGACTGACATGAAACAAACTGGAAACACAATTACAGTATCAATTGGTGCATAGTAATTGTGACAGAGTGGAAAGGTTTGATCTGGGCATGTAGAGAAAGGCTGAAGAAAGGGCAGTTCAGCAAAAGCAAAGGCACATGCAAAGAACATGTGCAGAGTCCAGGGAATCCACTCATAAGCTACAAGAAGAATTTGATCCAGAATTGTTAGATCATAGGGTATATATGAATACAAGAAGTAAAAGAAAAAGGAGTGTAACAAATGCTGCTACTGATAATGATTATAATAACAATTACTAATATATACCTTTTAACAAACAGGATTGCAATTTTTAAAAAGAATCATACTTTACCTAATGGTTATGGAAAAAAAATGTAATTCTCATGAACTATTCATTAGATTTATGAAAGTTTTACAGCAACTTAAATGCCTGAGTCTTAGTAGTGCCATTGTCTAAATACAATTTAAACAAAGTTCATTTAAGAAAAGCAATATATGGAGGTATATATTGAAATATGCTCAATCCTACTCTTAGAAATTGAAAAGGCACAAATACATGTGAATCAAAAAAGAATCATTCAGGGAAGCGGCTGTGGCTCAATCAGTAGGGCTCCCGTTTACCATATGGGAGGCCCCGGGTTCGGTTCCCGGGGCCTCCTGGTGAAGGCAAGCCCGCCCGCACGGCGTGGTTAGCTGACCCAGCGAGCACAAGCAGCAAGGGGGCGATAAATGAATAAATAAATAAAATCTTAAAAAAAAAAAAAAAAAGAATCATTCATAACTACCTTGCTCCTTACTATTCTCTACAGTGTTGCACTGCAACCTACCTACTCTTCCCTCCACCAGAGTCCTATTTGGAAATCTGAGTCCTGTTTTTTAAAATAGCTTCTAAGAAGATATTTTGGAACCCACCAATTTAGTGAGAGCTGCTTTCACATCCTTGTTCCTCAGGCTGTAGATATGGGGGTTCAGCATGGGAATCACCACAGTATAAAAAACTGTGGCCACTTTATCAGTTTCCAGACTGTAGTCAGAACTTGGCCTGAATAAATGAAAAGGATTGTTCCATGGAAGTCAATGATGGCTGAGAGGTTGAAGTTGCAGGTGGAAAAGGCTTTGCATCTTCACTTTGCAGAGCTCATTTTCAGGATGGTGATGAGAATAAACAAATAGAAAGTGAGGATGACCATGATAGTGATGATCTCCTAGCAAGTGGCCACAATAAATAGCAGCAGTTCATTCAAAGACACATCAGAGCAGGTAAGTGATAAGAGAGGCTGTAAATCACAGAAAAAGTGGTTAATCACATTTGATCTATAGGATGGAATCTCAAGAGCTAAACACATGTGAATCAGAGAAGATACTGTTCCACAGAAATAACAGGCAGACACCAGGCCCAAACAGAGCTTCTGGGACATGATCAGCATGTACAGCAGTGGGTGACAGATGGCCACAAAGCAGCCATAAGCCATCACTGCCAGCAGGATGACCTCAGTGATCACACATATGCAAAACAAGTAGAATTGTACAGTGCATCCTAGGAAGGAAATGGCCTTTACCTTGTCTAAGATAATGGGCAGTATCTTTGGCACAATGGTGGTTAAGTTGCAGAAATCCACAAAGGTCAAGTGGCTCAGGAAAAAGTACGTGGGGTGTGCAGCTGATCACTGTGATCATGCCCAGGTTGCCCATCACTGTGATTCCATAGATGAGAAGGAAGACCAGGTAGAGGAAGACGCTCAGCTCATGGAGGTCTCACGTTCCCACAAGAATGAACTCTGACACAGAGCTGCAGTTTCCCTTGTCCATGTCACCACTTCATTTGAGGTTGGAAAAAAAACTAAACTAAAAGTCATTTTCATTATAAATAAAAAATTGAGTTTTTGCTCTCTCCTAAAAATAAACATGAGAAGAATTTTGTAACTTAATTTTGGCAAAAAGATACAAGATATTTCTTTTGTCAAGTTCAGGAGGAGTTCAGAAACAGTAGAATACCAACGCAAAAGACTCACAGTTTGTTTCACAGATAACACAGAAACATTAAAATTACTGACATCTACAGAATACTTTATGATTCTTTAAATTCATCTTCCACACTTTAGGGACACTGAATCATTAGAAATAAATTAAATTATTGTTTAATTTAGCTTTATTATTCCATGACTTCAAATCCATTTTTCCCCGTGGAAGTGATGGAATAGTTATTTAAGATTGCTATCCCCCAAGTTTTCATCTTATATTGATATCTGTGGATGCAGAAAATAGTTTTGATACTATAGAATAGCATTTTCTCCAAAACATTAGCACAGTTATTCTGTTCATTCTTCACTTCATTGTTGGCCTGAGTTTAGCGAATTGGATAATTCTTATATATCTATCTGTAATTATGTAATTTCTTGTAACTATGACTGCAAAGCCCTTAAAAGATATTTTTGATAAACTAATCTAACTACTTACAATCTATTGCAAGACTTGATCAAATATCTGAATAGCAATTATTAACAAAAATTCCTACTGATATATTGCAGCATTATTTATGATGTTAAGTCTTAGAAGTAAGTTAAGTGTTAAATAAGAGGGAACAAGTCAAAACTATTTCACATATATACGATAAAAAACTATGCTGCTATTAAATCATAATTTTGATGAATTTTGATGATTTGAAAATTGACTTGATAATATTTTAAGTTAAAAAATAGTGAGCCTTGTTATGCAGGCCGAATTTTATGCATGACTATATTAGTTGCATTGCATATTGAATCCTCATAATATCTTTGAAATAGAAACATTTTTTCTCCATTCTTTTAAAGATGACTATGCAAACTTGTCTGAATTTTCACAAAATATAAGTATTTATGAAGTATAGTTGGGAAAGACAGTAACATTTTTTTTTTTAATTGGAAGAAGATACCTTTATCTCCTAGAATATATCAAATGCAACTAGAGAATAAGGACTCTCCTCCTGACCCTGATCAGACATCGATGACTATAGATGAATCAGCTGGATTATTATGGGCAGAAGAGAATCTGGACTATAAACCAACACAACAAAGTATTTCCTCCATTCTTTAACTGATTTAGAATAGGTCAAGAATACAGGCATATAGAAATCCCTGCTAGAAAACAAGGAGTGATTCTGATGACATGGTTTTCTCTATTCGCTGACTTAGAAAATTGAGTCATTTACTTTCCTTGAGTCCAAAGTAGTACATAATATTGAAAACCTTTTCCTGTTTTCAAGACTAAAGGTTAAAAACCAGGATGTTGCAAACCTGTGAAGCAGTGGTTCACACTAAGGAATGACTGTACTCCTCAATAGTTCATTGGCAACATCTGGAGACATTTTTGGTTATGACAATTGGGTGAAGTTACCCTGGCATCTAGTGGATAGAGGCCAAAGATGCAGCTAAACATCCTACACTGTATGTATAAGGACACACCCCCACAACAAAGAATTATCTGGCACAAAATTTCAATATGGTAATACGTTTGAGAAGTCCTGCCATTAAAAGGCATTTCAAAATGTGTTTCACAAGACCAAAATGGTTTCTCTCTTTTCTACTTCAAAGGTTCTTCACTTGCCTGGGTCTGTCCATTAACGCTTCTGAGTATCTCTTACTGCTACCTGCACCTTCAGCATCTAGGTCACTGTTAGGTGAATCTCCATGTTTCTTATCTAGTTTTCATGGGTGGAATTAGGGTAAATGATCAAAAAAAGAGAAATAATGTATGCTTTCCATTTTGTTTATACTGTTTTCCTTCTCATACTAATAGCAATTACAGGACATTTGTTCTGAGGATTAAATTGTTTCCATTATCTCTCTAGCATATTTTATAATACTCAAAGAGAAAAAATATTTCCATGAAGGAATTCTCAAAAACATGATTTTTTCTTAAATCATTCTTTAATTAAAAGACAGCTGAAACAGAGATTTGTAAACAAAAACTCTAATTCAACTCTTTACAATTTTCTTTTCTCTTACATGTGACTATATTTAATTAACCCAAAGAGGGAAAAAAATGAAAACAACTGTCCAGTTCTCTCCACATATCACCCATATCTATTCTCAAATAACCAGGATTTAGTCCAAACAACCAACCTGTGGGACAGACATTGTTTCCTCTGTTTCTGAAGATGCAGTGATGGAAAATGTTACAGGCTTTATATATTTTGTATGTCCCTCAGGCCCACGTTCCTTAAGCTTTCTGAAATCATCATTTATCTCTGTGGGATTGAAAAATATATCAAGAAAACTAACCTATCTTGGGAGAGAAACAATTATTGATGACTATGCAACATAAACAAAGGGAAGGAACTATTCCAATTGTTGTAGTATTGTAATAAAATACAATTTCTTCCAGAATTCATGATGAACTACAGAGCATTTTATGTTGCATGTGAGCATTGCCTCTATGAGCCAGTGTTCACATTGCTGTTATGAAATATATAAACGTGTCTCACAATGTTGCCCATCCTTATTCAAAATTTCCTAATTTCCTGCAAGACATAATGTCTGAAGTCACACAAGAGTTCTAACAAATATGAGAAAAGGTTTGTGAGTAATAAGCTTTCTTTATGTGGAATAATAATAATAATTAGAATAATATTTGTTCATATTACTGGTCACTTTCTATGTGCTGTGTTCTGTTCTAAATTCAAGAATTAATTCAATTCATATTTTTAAGAATAAGTAAAAGAGGCATAGGCAGATGTGACTTGCCCAGAATCATATTAGAAACCACTGGTAGGAAAAGGCCACAAGATGCTTTCTGGTTTGCACCACCCATATGAAGAGTAGAGGGACTGAAGGGTTCTGGGATGGGACACTTCCTAGTGGGCATCTTCAATACTGGAGGCCATTAAATGGGAATGCCTCAATAATCTCTCCCAGATTTAGTCCTTTGCTGACTACATAAATTCTATCTAATCCAATAGTGTTCACACCAGAGTTTTGTTTATCCTGAATATTCCAAACATTTCAAGAATTTCACAGACATAATTAGTTATAGATGAATTTATGTCCAAATTCTTAATAAATCTATATGTGTTTTCATAAAATTAATCTGAGAATGCCCTTAGGTTGGGAGTGTTTCTGCTTCTCTTATCCCACCTAGCACATTTTACAATTCTTCTTCTCCCACGTTACAAAATCAAGATGTTGCTCTTATCCATTCACATACTACCATGATGAGTTGTCCCATAAGATAAACAAACAAAACAAAAAATAATCGCATAAACTCAAAACAAAATGATAACTCGAAATGTAGTTATCCTGAAGTTTATTTTTAAATCACAGCACCCCAAATCATGGTATGACTTCTCATTTCTTGAAAGATTTTTCATATTTCCTTCTATTGGGGATTAAATCATATCTCCCCCAAAAGGCATGTTCATGTCCCAACCCCTGTACCTGTGGGAATGAATCCGTTTGTAAACATAACTATAAATGTTGTTTTAATTAAAGTAATAACAAACTGAATGAGGGTGGACAATAATACAATATGGCTGAAGTCCTTATTATCAAAGGAAATTGGACACAGAAGAAAAAGGAAACAGAAAAGACAAGTACCAAGAATTGCCATTCGCCAGACCCAAAATGCCAAAATTTTTGGGTAGACATCATTGCCTTGCTGATGCCTTGATTTTGGACTTCATTTAGCCTCAAAACCATTAGCCAATAAATCCCTGTTGTTTAAGCCAAATGATTTTTTAGCATTTGTTTTAACATGAAGGAAACTAAGACTCTTTCCATGGAAAAGAATGGCATTAGACAGATATAAGCCTACATAGTTATGTTTTGAAATCAGATATAAAGTAGAGTGATGATAATATTTAAAGCCTTTTCATTTTTATCTTAGTGCACCCCCCCAAACTTTGCCTCAGGGACTTTACCTACTGAAAGAGAGAATCCCATTAGAGCAAAGCAATAAGAAAATTTCTGAAAATCATTGTCTTGATGGATTACACTCATACCAAGCTGCCTTGCCTATCTATTTATTTTAGGTTTAAGGGGCTTTGATGTGTTTTTAAATATTGATTCAAATTTAAAAGAAACCTGAGTGGAATTGATTTTATGTTCATTATACATAAATTGAAAAATCTAAATGTGAAACCCCATGCTTTTGATGAAAATGTACCAAAACCACATAAGATAATACAATGCTAATAATGTGTTATATTTGCAAGGTTCAATGAAATCAATAGTATTTTGATATTTCCAATTTTGTTTTTTATTTTTCATTTTTTAAACAAGTTGCCTTTATGTTGAAAAATAACAGATGTTCTTTATTGTCATATGATAAATTTTGGCAAAGTCTTTTTGGTATCCTTTCCAAAACTTGAGAAAGTGAGTGACTCTGATGACTATATAACAAACCACTCTAAAATATATTCACTCTAAAACAAGTTCACTAAAACCAACAACCACTTACTATTTCAGGAGTCAGCTGTGTTGTTGTGCTAATATGGTCCAAGCTTGGTGGTCTTGGCTTGACTTGCACATAGTCATAATATCAGCTGGCATTTAAGGGAACTTAACTCTTAATTGTGGTGATTGGCTAGTTGTCAGCTGGTATGATGTGGGGAATGGGCAACTGGACTATGGGTCTATTTCTTTTAGTTTATTCCATGTTTTTTCAAATGGCAGGTTTACAGGATTACAAGAGAGAATGAAAAGCCACAAGGCCTCTCAAATATTTGTTGCTGGCACAATGTCACCTTGTCTTAATCAAAGACTATTTCAAGAGCAGCTTATGTTCAAGGAGTGGAGGAAAAGAATCCACTACTTGATGTGAAGAGCTGCAAAGTCACATTGACAAAGGTCAAGGATACAGAAAGGAGTGGAAAATCTGGGCCACATTTGCACCACAATAAGTAGCAAATCTTTATAAAAGATAGGTCATTTCCAAATTTTTCACTGTCAGCAAAATTGAAAGACAAACCAATTGAGTTTAATGCATTCTTAAAAATAATTTTTGTGTAAAACCAATGTGAGAAATTGTTGCATAACTTGGAGTTGAAAGAGTTGAATGACATTGCTATCACAACACCATATTCAGCAGTTTCCATTCCCATTTATGTTTTTTAATTAAAGTATTTATTTATATCAATGTTACAAGTTACTTAATAAACAAATGATAATAACTACAATAACAATAAATCTGTTTTGGTCAGTGATTATACCCCACATTTTTATTCATTTTTCAATCTTGAGGGATTTGGGATGATGTCTGCTTCAAGCTGAGAAGGGCTGTAAATATTAAAGGGCAAAGAAATGGAGTTCTTTTGTTTGCAGTTGAAGATACTCCTTATTTTTGTGGTGAAGCTGGTCCAGCCTTATCATTTTGTTAGTTGGCCATGGCAGACCTGAAGAACTAAAGAGTAGGTATTGACTGCATATCTGCTAGGTTTCAGGGATCAACCAGCATAAAACAATCCAAAGACTTTAAGTCTCTGACAAATATACTTAACAGGTAAGTTGAAAATTATAGGTTCAAATAAAAGAGTAGAAGAATCATGATTAAGGAATTTATAAATGGATATAACTATATTCTATTGGGGAAATAGATTTATCTATATTCCCACTGATGGGGTGATGATTTAATGAGGCTGTGTGGCTTTTCTATGGTCTCTGGAAGTCCCTAGGTCTATCAGGAGTACTTTTAATTGAGGCTTTGTTCACTGTGTCAGTTGGTGAAGCCTGGCTGAAATATCCATAAGCATAACCTCTGGCATGATGTCCCAACTCATTTTGAAATCTTTTAGTCATAGAAACTCTATTTTATTTCATATTTCTCACTTTTGGCCAAGGTCTTTCTCCAAACTCATCTGTGATTAATGCATGATAATAATACATAGTTGCCAGAGGAGCTCATCCCCAGGAGTCATGTCCCATGTTGTGGGGAAGGATAGTGAGTTTATTTGCAGAGTTTGGCTTATAGAGAGGCACATTTGAGTTGCAAGAAGGATTTCAGGAGGCAATTCTTAGGTATTAATTTTACTTAGGCTTATTTTCATTTTTACAGGAATAAGTTTCATAAGGGCAACACTTAAGATCTAGGGCTTGGCTTATTGACCTGTTTTCTATTACTAGAAAAGTGTTATAGAATCCAGAAAATTATGTTATCATATTTGTGAAAGTAGCATGACTTTCTCAGGAAGAAAGTTTAATATTTTGTTAGTGACTGTGAGGGCCTCTATCTATTCAGAAAGCAAACCAATGGCAACCAGGATATCTTTTTATATTCCATATAAGTTTTAGGTCTGTTTTTGGGATTATGTATGAGTCGAAATTTAGGTCTTCATAGTCTGTATATTGGTATATAGCTATGTAACTTTCAAGATGTTCAAAAGACTCTGTCTGTCAGGACACCTGCCATATCTCATCTTTGCCTTCTGACCAGTGTTATGAAAATTGACAGGTAGAATTTGAATTATATACTTGCCTTTTTTCTCATGTAAATTTCTTCTCATGTACTTTCAGAGAAGCCCCAGAGTAAAACAATGTACCTGACAAGGAAATTTGGTTGTTTCTCTGGTATATAACATTTTTCTAAGAATAAAATATGTAATGTTCCCATAACCCCCCCATTTTATTAGAGAAGATCTGAGTTTAAAAAACAGTCATGCATAGCAAACAGGATTCCCATACATCCTCCCACTACCAACATCCTGCATTATTGTGGAACATTTGTTACAAATGTTGAAAGAACGTCTTCAAAATATTACTGTTAACTATAAGACAACCAACAAGATGGTGACAGAGAAGAGAGCTCCTGGAATCAGCTGTTGCTATGGGTAAATTGGTGGTCACCCAGAGCTATCTAGAGAACTTGTTTGGGGGATCCAGGAGACCAGAAGTGCATCCTGCAACATCCTTGAAAGAATGGAAGGAGGAGACTGTCCATCTGCATATAAGATTTTAAAGTAGAGCACTCCAAGCCACGGAGGCCACTGTCCATCCTCCACTGGAGGCCCAAGCCACCTCGGAAGCTATTCCGCAGCTGGAATTGAAAGTTTCACTTCCCAAAATGGGGGAGTAAGAGATCAACTTCAGCTACTGATTAGTAAATTCAGCGGGCTAAAGTATAATCTTAAGAAGAGCTAACGTTTGAGCCTGTCCAAGTCAGAAAGAGGCCGGTAGCCACCATCTTAACTCTGCGCCTGACATGAAGGGAAGCATAGCAGACTGAAAATCACATTGCTGGTAGGGACCAGCTTCTTTCCGTATAGATCAGATTGCTGCTCTAGCCTAAGCCCCAGGCCCACCTCAGGCAGGGAGGAGCTGTGCCAGCCTTTCCGGGAAATTACAGGCCACAGCGTGGAGGCCCGTGATCATCTTACTTTGGCAGCGCAAGCCACCCAAGGAGTTATTCTGTGGCAGGAATTGGAAGCTCTATTTCCCAAAAACAGTTGAGGAAGAAATGATTGGCCACCGATTTCAGCTAGTGATTAGTAAATTCGGCTGGCTAAAGTATAATCCTAAGAACAGTTAAAGCTTGAGCCTTCACAAGTCAGAGGAAGGCCTGTAGCTCCATTTTGACTAAACCTCTAGCATGAGGGGAAGCCGGGCAGACTGAAAATCACAGTGATGATAGAAACAGCCTAGCTGGGCTTCAGCCCCATCTCCAGCAGGGAGGAAGCTGAAGGGCCCTGAATCAGCCTAGCCCGGTAACAGCAGATACATTTAGCTGGCACAGACTGAATAATCAGAAATCTACCAGGACAACTGTGGTCCTCTTGGAACTGCACTCATAGATTGCTTCCCACAGCTGCAGCTCCATCCTTGCCTCAGGCAGGGGAGAAAGGGGTGTGAAGCTTCATCTGTCTCTCTGGGCAACTACAAACTAGGCCTACACAAGTTGGATTATCCCAAACAGCTATGGCTCTGTCCCTACCCCTGGCAAAGGAGAAAGTTGGGAGAAGCTTCATTGGTCCTTGGAACAATAAGGATAGTTTGAGCCTCCACAGCTTATAGCATCAACTACATCCTTGGCTCCTACTACACAACCAGCAAGGGAAAAAGGGCAGGGAGCCCTAAACTAAAGAGAAAAACTGCACCCAGAATAAATACTCTAGTAATTCAGATGCCAAGACACCAACAAAATTTACAATCCACACCAAGAAACAAGAAGGTATGGCCCAGTTAAAGGAAAAAGATAAGCCTTCAGATGACATAAAGAAATTGAGACAACTAATCATAGATGTTCATAGATTTGTTCAAACAAATCTCCTTAATAAATTCAATGAGATGGCTAAAGAAATTAAGGATATCAAGAAGACATTGGATGAGCACAAAGAAGAATTTGAAAACATATATAGAAAAATAGCAGATCTTATGGGAATGAAAGGTGCAATAGATGAAATTAAGAATATACTGAAATCATATAACAGCAGATTTGAGGAGGCAGAATAAAGGATTGGCAAGCTTGAAGAAATGACCTCAGAAAGAGAACATAAAAAGAACAGTTGAAAAAAGGATTGGAAATACTTGAACAAGTTCTCAGGGAAATAAGGACAGCAAGGGATGTGCAAATCTATGTGTCATGGGTGTCCCAGAAGGAGAAGAGAAGGGAGAAGGGGCAGAAGGAATATTTGAAGAAATAATGGTAGAGAATTTCCTAACCCTATTGAAGGACGTAGATATTCATGTCCAAGAAGCATGATGTACTCCCTGATAAAATTTTTGTGTGCTAGAAAACTTGGAGTAAAATGTTGCAGTTTTAGAAATATTTAATCTGAAGCCATTTATATTTTAAAATCATTTCCCCTAGCACCATGATCAATCCCAAACCCTCCCATACTTATCAAAATACATATAATTGCAGGATTCATCACAACAAATACTAATGAGTGACTAAATGTGCCAGACATAGCCCTCTTCCTCCATATGACCCACTCAAGCCATACTGGAGAACTATGAAGATCCAGCTTTCAGGTGCTCATGAATTATTGAGAGTTAAAGCATAAATATTTACAGTGGTAAATATTCAGTTAGATGAATGGTCTAGTCTCTGTTAAATCTCTTTTATTACTCTTTCACACTCTGTCTTTTCCAGCTATTCTGACTTCTTTGCAGTTCCTTGAAAAAATAGGACCCTCTTTTTTATGGTCGTTTCTACTGGTGTATTCTCTGACTTGAAAGCTCTCCTTTTAAGTTTTTGCTCAAGTGCCCCTTGCCAATCACACACACTTTCATGAATACACGATTGCATTGCAGGGGTTACCCTACTACCCAATTTTAGTGTTTAAAGTACATAATAATTTATTTATTTATTTATTTATTTAATTAATTTATTTTTTTTAAGATTTTATTTATTTATTCATTTATCCCCCCCTTGCTGCTTGTGCTCGCTGGGTCAGCCAACCACGCCGTGCGGGCGGGCCTGCCCTCACCAGGAGGCCCCAGGAACCGAACCCGGGGCCTCCCATATGGTAAACGGGAGCCCTACTGATTGAGCCACAGCTGCTTCCCTACATAATAATTTATTTATTGCATTTATTGTACATAGTGTTTGTTCCCTGCCTAGAATAAAAACTCCAAGAAAACAGAGAATTTCTGTTGTTTTGTTCACTGCTCTATGCCAAGCCCCTAGACAGTGACTAGCACAAAGTCGATGTATTGAAAATATTTACTAAATGATAAATAAGAACTTCCATGGAACTGGGAATAGAGCCATAACTACCAAACTCTAGGGATTCAGTTGTAGAAAGGAGATAGTTCAAAGAACAAAGAACAATCAGGGTGGGTTTTTTTTGTTGTTGTTTGTTTGTTTGTTTGTTTTTTAAAGCTTACAGTTTTTTTTTTTTTTATTTTTATTTTTTAAGGATTTTATTTATTTATTCATTTATCGCCCCCTTGCTGCTTGTGCTCGCTGGGTCAGCTAACCACGCCGTGCGGGCGGGCTTGCCTTCACCAGGAGGCCCCAGGAACCGAACCTGGGGCCTCCCATATGGTAAACGGGAGCCCTAGTGATTGAGCCGCAGCCGCTTCCCTCAGGGTGGTTTTTGAAGAAGTGATTATTGAAACTAGGCAGTCAAAACAAAACAAAATAAAACAAAATGTCCATTTGGCTTGATTTCCTATATCTAGTCAGGTTTATTAAAAAAGAGATATTGAAATTTAAAAATTAAATACAACCTGAAAAAATTACTTACAAATGGAGACCAATATCCCAAATATTTTCCTTTAACAAAAGTTTGACAAAAAGCAACTTTACCAAAGTTTTCTTGTGGTGTTCACTTCAGTAGCCCATATACTAAAATTGCAGCCATACAGAGAAAGCTTAGCATGGCCCCTGCAAAAGAAGGACATGCAAATTTATGAGGCATCCCGTATTTTTATTTTAGGCTGTAGATATGTTGCTGGAATAAATTAAAAAACAAACAAACAATTGTGCAAAAAAGAGTTATAGTGTGTCCATTTATCAGCAATTATTTTTGCATACCTATTATATGCAAAGATATGCTATTAATATAAGAAAAATTATAAAAATGAATCACTTTCAAACTTTTCTTTCAAAGAAATATAATCCCTTTGTAGTAATGATCACCATCATTGAACATAGACTGTTAGAAGATTATGCATTATTTAATCTGTATTAAAACAGTTACTATTTTGTGAAAATTGCTTTCTGGTTTGGAAACAGAGAAAGGAGGTTGAGTACCTAATGTGGTTACACAAGCATTCATTTATTAATTCATTCATTCAGTATCTAAATATTTATAATAGGTGTAACATGAGCCAGGCACTGTCTTAGGTTTTGGGGGAAAAGAGAAACAAAGTTCCTTCCTTCATCAAATTTACATTTAATAAGAAAAGGAAAAAATAAATTAAACAAATATATAATTATTTTCCAGGAAGGAGGAATGCTAAAGAGATTTAAGTACAATTGCCATTTTAAGTAGGGAGGTCAGACAAGAATGCAGTGAGGAGGTGAGGATCAAGTTCTATAAATACATTGAGTTCCATTGACTTCCAACTTCTTGCTTCTCCTGTGTCTTCTCTCTCTTTGGCCTTCTTTGTAAGGCCTCCAGTAATAGGATTAAGAGCCATCCTGATTCAGTTAAACCACACACCTTTACTGAAGTAATCCTATCAAAAGACCCTATTTGGATTGGGTTCATACCCACAGGAATGCATTAAGATTGAGAATATGTTTTTCTGGGTACATAACTCCAAGCCACCACACTTACCTTACCTGACACTACAGCAGTAACTCATCTCTGAGGCTGACAATTTGGTTTCAATGTCATGTATATATTATTTACTTTATAATCAAATAATCATTATGTAAGAGTGAAATACCAGCATAATACTGTAAAGGCCCTTAAAGAAAATGTTTTACACTACATGAGCATGTTTGCAACATTATAGACAGGTTAATTTATTTTAATTTGTTTTCAAATGTTAGAGATTGTTTTCATTTAGTTTAAATACAAATCTGTTATACAGTACTTGCCAGAAGTTTTCTTTCTTAATTTCCCATTTTGTTTAGGTCTTGATTTACCTTTTCCTCTTCTTTCATACAATTTGACATACTACAAACCGTCTTTTTTCCCTTAATACATGATGGAGATCACGCCATAGCAATATTTAGAAATCGTCCTCTTTCTTTTCTTACGGTTATATGGTACTTTATTGTGACACATAGATTATTCAACAATTTTCATATGAATTTTATCTCTTCTGTTGTTATTATAAGTAAGGTTTGTTAATATGTTATTTTATATGTTTCTACTCTACCTTTAGAGTGGATTCTTAGTTATGTGGTTGATTTTACAAGTGATAAATGCATGTGTAATTTTGCTTAGTGTTTAAAATCACCTTCTGTAGGGATTGTAGCTTGGTACAGTCCTTACCCCAATGTACAATAATGTCGTTGTCCTCACAATTTCCCTTACAGGATACATCTTTAAACGTTTATATTTCTGCCAATTGGATATAAGGAGACATGATATCTCAGGGCAGTTTTAATGTGCTTTTCTAAGTATAATTGAGGTTAAAAAACTTTTCGTGTATATAAGCCTATATGTATTCCTTGTATGAGAACTAACTAATCAAATGTCTGCTTTTCTATAGGATAGCTGGTTGTTCCCTTTTTCCCTATATGTAATGCATGGTGATTTTTTCTCAATTATTCATTTGTCATTTTAACTTCTTTTCTGTTGTTTTTGCCATGGAGTTTTGCTATATTTTCTTCACTTAAATTTTAAACTTCATTTTCTAGAGCACTCATTTGGCATATGGAATACAGAACAGGTCCAATTTTATCTTTTTTTCCCCATATGGTTACCTGTTTGTCTCAATATGACAATTTTAACATTAAGAACTTTATAATTTATTTAAATTTTTGTAAAGGTTAGACCTCTTGTTCTAATTTGCTTTAACTTGCAGGGATCTCCTGGATTTTGTGCTTGTTTATTCTTTCATATGAAATTTAGTACAGACGTTTTGAAGTTTGATTCCTCAGTATCCCCACCTAATATTTTAATACATTCATTCTGGTCCTAATGCTGTGTATTAGAGAAAGGAATATTTGGGGACATTTTCAGTCCCAGTAACAACTGGGGATGCAGGCTTTTGAATAAATTCTATCTGGGTTTAATCTAGGTATACTGAAATGAACCCATCAGTTGTCCTTTCTGAAAGACAAAATCAATTTCTATGACCTCTAATACTGACAGCTTCAAAGAGAATATAGTGAAAAGGTACTTGATTTGGGCTCAAAGAGTTAAATTCTTGTCTTAAATCCATAATTCCTAGTTATATGACCTTGTGTAAATCACAATTTCCATAAACCTTTTTGTCATCATCTATACAATAAGTACAATTGTCTTTGTCCTGTTACTTCTCAACATAAGTATTTGACTGTCTCAAGTGACAGAACACACATTCATAGAATTCACTGAGCCTCAGGATGTAAAGAATGAAGTATCAAAGAATTATTTCTCCTTTTACCATACAGCATATCCACCTGTGTCTCCCAAAAATGATCCAATGTTTCCTCCATATGTTTGAAAATCACCAGGTACAAGCGAAACAAGTAACTTGAAATGCAAGTCACTAATTGTCATATGCATTAACAAATCAGAAAGGCCTTTTCTACGATGAGTAAAAATCTTCCTCTAGGTAACTCTATTCCATATGTTCAGTTAAGAGAGAAAACAGTACACTCGGTCATAAAATTTATTGACTGTGGGTAACAGTTTAAACAGGTCCATTTAAATGAATCCTCAGATGAAACAGAATTAAGTGTATTTTTAAGACCTTGAGAACAAGAGGACAAGAACATTGTGTTACCTAAAGTGTTCTGCACTTTGTGATACAGGGTAATTAGAAGCCTGATGCCCAGCTTTTGGAATTTAAAGTATTTCATTTTCGAAATAATTTTAGCTAACAACAAAGTGCTGCCAACTCATTATTTATCCAAGTAAGAATGCCAAAATAGAATTAAAAATAAATAAATTGATTAAATACATTCATATGCAAAAGTAAACAAAACTCCCTTCTACTGACATAATTATTTTATGCAAGAACAAATACTTCAATACCATAAAATGAAAACAAAAAGTCAAAATATGTGCATTTCTTTATCATCATTTTAAAAATTCCACTAGAGATAGCTACATTTTATGGACTAAAGTTTGGATATACTGGACAAGAGTCCACACATGTTGCTCAGAAATCCTGAAAAATAACATTGAGTCCTTCCATTTCTGCCATGGATTCAGTCACACTACAGCTAAAATTCTGAATGGATATTAATTAATGCATATACTTCTCCAATCATTGTTGAAAGAGGCTTTTCAGGGAGACATTCACATCATCGATTTAATACTACAAATATTCACTAGGAATCTATTATGTTTTGGCAAATTGTTATCTACTCCCGAAAGTAAATTATACCTGTTAGTTATTATCATGGGAATTTTTATATAGATTATCTGATTTCATATTCACAGAATGCCCATGAATCTTTACTGTCCCCATCCTGAGGTAAGGAAATCTAAGTTCCATGATTCAGTCAGGTCCAAAAATTGTTGTTATTAGGAATACATTGAATTTAAATTCAGATGGTGTAACTGTGAAACTGGGGGTAATCGTTTAAACTTCAGGATTCTTATTTGTAAATACAAATACATACTTTGAGGATTACATAATGGGAAATGCTTATAAACCATTTAGTGCAGTGACTGACACATAGAAATTCCTAATAATAATAATAATATCGATAATATCAGTGAAGAATAAAAGTGCACACCAGAGCTTCATGAACAATGGGCAGGAGAGAAAAGCTCTGCCTATTACTGCAGCCCAAACTGTACTTCCCTATTTCCAACAACTTCACCACACAGAAGTTCATGAAATCACAGTGATATTTTACTGTGTGATAAATTGCATTTGTTGTTGTCCCTGACTTCAAGACTCCTCAATCAACTGAACTAAATTTTATTCTGTCTTCTAGTCTTGGGGAAAGTACTTCTTCTGGAAAGTGGACTTCAGCTCCTTCTTTCGGCATTAATAGTCATCCTTGTTCTTTCGGATGCTCTTCATTCTCATGCAGTCACTGAGTATATCATGTAGAATTAAAAGTGTTTGTGTTTATACACCAGACTTGAGGTTAAATTGCATTAAGAAATGAACTTTTAGAATATATCCTTCTCTGAGACTTTGTTTTGTAACTCACTAGATGTAAAACACTGGGCAATGCATTTAACCTCTTGGAGATATTGTTTCCTCTTATGTAAAACAGAATATTAATATTACTTGACCTTATGTATCACTTTGGGTCTTAAATGTGATAAAGTTTGTCAAAATTTATCTCAGTGCCTGTCATGCAGAAAACATTGAAGAAAAGTAAGTTATTATTTTTAACAATATTTACATTTACTAGCTGTTATTTGTGGTATTTTTGTTTCTTTTTTTAGAGAATTTGAAGAAATAAATACTTTATGGATCAAAATCCTATGGAATGTATCCCAGAATTAAACTTCTTTAGCATTGTCAAAGGATTTGTACTTATCAGTTCACAATCTATGAAAATCACAATTATATATAAAAATATCATGCTGTATGTTTTAGAAGCAGTTTATGCTCTTGTCCAGTTGCTCATTGGGATGGAAAACAACTTTTGAGCTTGGTTCAGTTAAATAGGACTTTCGTATCTATTAATTTTCAGAAAGCATTCTTCACATCTTTGTTCCTCAGGCTGTAGATCAGGGGATTGAGCCTGGGATTGACCACTGTGTAAAATACAGAGGCCACTTTGACTGTTTGCCGAGGGTTTTTGGAGTTGGGCACAGAGTAGAGGGAAAGTACGGTCCCGTGAAAGATGGTGATGGCAATCAAGTGGGAAGCACAGGTGGAGAAGGCTTTGAGATGTCCACTGGCAGAATGGATTTTCAGTACAGTCACAAAAATAAAAATGTATGAAGTGCGGATGATCAGTAGAGTGCTCACCTCATTGAAGGTCACAAAGCCAAAAACCAGCAGATAGGGAATGTGTATATCAGAGTTTGATACAGCAATAAGAGCAGTATATTCACAAAAAAAGTGGTTGATTATATTATGTCGATAATAGTTTAGATGGAGAGCATAGCAAAGGAGCACCAAGGGGCCAAACATAATCCAGAGATATGATCCAGCCTCCAGCAGGGCACAGAGTCTCTGTGACAGGGCAACCATATAAAGCAGAGGGTTACAGATGGCCACAAAGTAGCCATAGGCCATCACAGCCAGCAGGAAAGACTCAGTTACCACAGCAGTGAGGGACAGGAAGTACTGCAGCATGCAACTAAACTAGAAGATGCTTTTATCCGCCATGACCAAGTTCTCAAGCAGCTTGGGAGTGACGATGGAGGAGTAACAAAAATCAACAAAAGAAAGATGACTAAGGAAAAAGTACATGAGGGTGTGAAATTTGGGGTTAATCATGATAATGACTATCATCCTAAGATTTCCTACCACATTGTTAATACCAGAAAGAAAGGAATCTGAAGCTCTGGGTAATCTGTGAAACCTAAGAGGACAAAGGTGGTCTCCAGACTCAGATATCTTTTAGCCATTACTACAATTCCTTTAATAGAAGAGGATGGGACAGAATTGTTCTTGCGAAAGAGAAAATTTATGGGGGTGAGTGGCAAATAGATTATGACTGTCTATAGAGGAAAAAAAAGAAGAAAAAGATATTGGAGCTCTTTTTCTCTGTGAAGATCATGCCTCATTCAAATAACTTCTATGTATATATCAAATCAAGCTGATTCTCTAAAACATCTTTGAACTTTCATTCACTTAGTTTTCATTAAAAAAATAGCTAATTGTATGTATGAGTAATATTTGTACATATGTTATCGTCCCCTTGTTTCCACATATCATTAGCATATGTTCATAAATTATATTGAGCAAATATTTGCACAGAAATACATAAACTTGTGAAGGATTCTGTGAAAAAATGTAGGTCATTTACTCTAAAAGAAAAATATACTGCTCCTGTGTTTGAATCAATTAAAATATTTAAGAGAATATGTTTCTTATTCTAAGAATAAAATAATATTTTAGAACATAGGAAGAAAGCATAGTAATCCCATTAGCACATTTTATTGCATAAATGCTGCTTCCTCGTTAAATAGCTCAGTTGTTGTGGTATTGATGCTTACTAAGGAAGGCAATGGCTCTTTTTGACCTCTCAGTGAAGATATCTACTTTATTAGGGTTTATAGCCTAAGGCTTAGCTTCTATTACAGCCCAAGCATCTTATATATAAATATATATCTTAGGAATACCACGAGTTACCAGTTAAGACTTCTGGCAATATTAGCCAGAAAGTTATCTTTGTATATGAATAATAGCACACTGTGTCAATTTTTATGAAAGTTTATACACACCCATTTAAGCTGTATATAAATAGGATAGGGATAAATATTCATTTCCAGTTGGCAAGTTTATACTATTCTTTATGAAATAGTTGTTAATGGAGAATAAAGTCAATTATTTCCAGAGTATCAACTTCTTATTTAACATGATTGAGTCCAGAATTGGAGAGCAGTTCTACTGACTTAACATAAAAAGAAAAATTAAAGACCCCAGTTACTGTACTAGGAAAATATTTTCACTGTTTTTAAGAAAATCTGAAGCAGCTCACCTGCTACAGAGAAACAGGCCACCACCTCCTGTTTCTCTGTA
The DNA here is from genome assembly GCA_026826555.1 of Tolypeutes matacus. NCBI lineage: Eukaryota > Metazoa > Chordata > Mammalia > Cingulata > Chlamyphoridae > Tolypeutes > Tolypeutes matacus. The sequence goes on along the minus strand of JAKSZT010054356.1, from coordinate 1,325,651 downwards.
AGCTGAGTACAACTGGGACTTCATGGATCTTACACCTAACTCTATAGACTTGGGACTCGAACTCAGGAGAATCACTAGCAGCTTATTCCTCACAAGCCTCAAAACAAGTAATTAAGTCAAATGCCAGGTATATCATACTTTAATTAATAGAGGAGATCCTTGAAATTACACAGAAAATTTGCTTGAAATTACTACCAGGCTGTGTTTGTATATCATTAAAATGCCCTCTGGAATTAATAAAAGTAAGCTAAAGCAGGTTTTCTCGATGGCTAGTCTCTGTATCACCTATACCAGAACTTACTGGAATTCTGGGTTATGACAATTCCCAGGTCCAAATAAGATTTCCTATATCAGAATGTCTACCAATGGGGACCAATAATTCTAGAAGAAGAAATTTGGCTGATACTTATGATTAGTAAAGTGTGAGAACCACTGCTAACTGATTTTTTTTTTTAAATAGGAAAGTTCAGAATAATCACAATGATTTCCCTAGATGGAGAGAAGCAGTATTTGTTTAAGAACCTCTTTATTTTATATTTAACAGGTTACTAAACAATGAGAAGAAAAAAACGATAGATTTTTCTAATTCTCCCATAAGTTCAATACATTGTTGAATACATATTATGCATATTATTTCTTATTGTTTTACATGCCTCTCTATGTCCACTTTCTGCTCTTGTTCCTCTCACTATGTGCTCCAGAAGGCTGATATCAATGGGCTGTGTCACCTAAGCTACCTTGCCCTTGAGTTTCAGATAGGGTTCTCTCAATCAATAGTACTGTCAGGAGACCTGAAGCCACAAATATTTTCTGGTTACACCAGTTCCTGAATCATTTTCTTAATGTCTTATTTTATTTTTATTTTTCAGAGACGCCTATATTCTTTTGTATGTTCTCTTCCTACCTAAAATATCTGTCACTTTTTCTTGAAATTTTAATTATTTTCTTATTTTTCCATTGTTCCTCTTCAAAGAGTGATGCCAGCAAAAATGGCAAAGTAAAAAACTTCAAAAACAAGGGGTTAAAAAAAAAAAAAAAAACTGTCAAAATCAACTTTATTTGGAACTCTGAAAGCTAACCAAAAACTAGTAGGAAGGAGAGGAATATTTTTTTAGGAGAAAGCTGCTGAATCTCAGAAACAATATAGTGCTTTGTGCTATTTTAGCTTGCCCTTGTATTTCCCACTCGGGAGTTTGATGGTGGATTAGAAGCCTGTGTTCTGGTACAGGCACTGGTACCAGAGGGAGCAGAATGGACCTCATTTTCAAAGAATGGTAGCTATTTGTTTTGACTAATCTAGTGGCTCCCTGGGGGACTGGTTCAAAGGGCTTTCCTTTATGTCACCTCTCTCAGGACTTTCATAGTGCTGAGGTGACTACTCTGGGAACATTTGTCAGAGAATATTTAAAGGCAAATGTATTAGTTGCTGCTGCCTATGGAAATGGATTGTATTTGGGATAAACAGTAGACTATTAAAAAACTTGGGAGAAAAGTTGAGGGAAATGAGATGCTTTGAAAAGCTCAGGTATGTTTCTAGGAATACAGGGAGCCACACACAGGCCAAGTCTGGGTGCATGCTCAGGACAGACCCAAGAGGGCCCTGATCTCTCATTGTTGGCTGACCATTAAGCTCAGCATGAGCCTGGCTGAGTGTTGAAGGCCTACATCAGCAGGGTTGAAGGCATGCAATCGAAACTCATCTGCCAAGAATGGGACATTTTTCTTTTTCTGGTTCTGGGCATTTGAATAAATACCTAACCAATCACCAACTGACCACTAAAGTAATGGAACAGTGACTTCTGATACCAGTAATCAGTATTCAAAATAATGTAGTCTTAGCATATGTATAGACATATAGATAAAAGAATATATCTGGGAGTCCAAAAAAAGCCCAGACATTCTCATTGCTTAAATGGGATTGATGAATGTTTAAAACATCATTTACCATGCCAAAAATATATGAGCTAAAAGATTTGGGTTTTGCTATAGTTACATGCTGTATTAGTTTTCCAGGGCAGTCACAACAAATTATCACACACTTGTTGACTTAAAACAACAGAAATGTATTCTTTCACAGTTCTGGAGGCCACAGTCTGAAATAAAAGTGCCAGCAGGGCTGCAATGTCTCCAAGGAATCTAAGGGTGGACACTTCTTTGCCTCTTCTGCCTTCTTCTTGTTCCTGATGTTTCTTGGTTTGTGGCAACATTACTCCAGTCTCTGCCTCCATCTCCTCATGGACTTCTTCCTTGTGTGTTTCTGTGGGTCCTTTTCTGTCTGTCATAATGATCCACTGTGATCTCATCTGGATCCTTACCTTAATTACATCTGCAAAGACTTATTTTATAAAAAGATCACCATCTGATGTTCCTGTGGAGATGATATTTTTAGAAGTACTCTATTCAATCCATTACACTTGTTTTATTTCACATATGGTTCAAAGTTATTTTATTAAATATTGAACTGTATAGAAATGAAATGATCAGGTAACTGGTTTATTAAAATAGATTTAAATATCTGGCCAGATGAATTGAGTAAAATAACTTGAATCATCATCTTTATTGGTAACATTAAATAATCCTGGACATAATAAATCAGATTCCTTTGGAAATAAATAAATCATCAACAAACTTTTATTGAGTGATTTATTAACTTCCTGATAGTCTGCTTTACATCTTTGTTCCTGAGGCTATAGATCAAAGGGTTCAGCATGGGGATCACCACTGCATAAAATACAGAACCTACTTTGACAATGAGCCCTGAGTTTTTGGAATTGGGTACACAATATAGGAACAGGACAGCCCCATGGAAAATGGTGATGGTTGTCAGGTGGGAGGCACAGGTGGAGAAAGCTTTTCGGCACCCAGCAGCAGAAGGCATTCTTATGACAGTGATGAAAATGAAAATATAAGAAGCAAGTATGATTGCAAGACTACTAACTTCATCAAATATGGCAATGACAAAACAAAGCATTTGACTGATGTAGGGTTCAGAGCAGGAGACAGAGACAATGACTGAATGCTCACAGACAAAGTTGTTTATGATGTTAGACCCACAGAAAGATAATCCTAGGAGAAAATAAGTCAGTATCAGGGAAGAGACTATGCCCCATGTGTAGGGTCCAGCCACTAAGGATGCACAGAGCTCCCGGGACATGACAACTGTGTAGAGCAGAGGATTACAGACAGCCACAAAACGGTCATACGCCATCACTGCCAACATGAATGTTTCTGTTACTGCAAATATACAAGCCAGGAAGAACTGCATGATGCACCCAGTGAAAGAGATGGTTCTGTCTTCCACAACCAAGTTCTCTAAGAGTTTGGGTGTAACTATAGTGGAAAAACAGAAATCCACAAAGGACAACTGGCTGAGAAAAAAGTACATGGGGGTGTGGAGTTTGGGGTTGATCTTGATAATCATGATCATTCCCAAGTTCCCCACCACAGTGACTGCATAGAAGGTCAGGAATACCAGAAACAGGGGCACTTGGAGGTCAGCATTCTCTGAGAAGCCCAAGAGGATGAATGTGGCTCCAGCACTCTGATTTCCTTCAGTTAATATCATGATTGTTCTAGGAGAAAATCTGTTATAATAACAATAAAAATAGTAAAAATATTAATGATGATCAAACACTTAAATAAAATAGTTACCATATGTCAGACATTGTGCTAAAACAGTAAAATATATTACTTAATTTAGGTCTCTGTAAGACATCATGAACTATAACACAAGTACCCCAGGTTTCACCTAAGGAAACTGAAATATCTCTATGTTAAGGAATTTGTTTGATGTTGGGTAGCTAGTGAGTGGTGAGCTGGATTTTGAATCCAGGAAGGTTATCCTAAGAAGCAGAACTTGAATTAAGGAGTTTCCTTAAAGGAAGTAGTTTTCTACAGTGTTGTAGAAAATGTGGTTTTCACAGTTGTATCATTCTGAAGGTCAATGTTCTTTAAGCCTTAATGTAACAATGAATGTCAATGAGTGCTAAAAATCATTACAGAAAACTCTGGTGATACTTTAGAGGAAATAAAACTGATACAGTTATGATGCCCAGAGAAAGGATCGATGGGGATAAACTTTCTCTGGGAAGGCAGCATTTTAGAGACCTCACAGAAATTTGTGAGTTTTGAAAAACATGTAGGATGTTGAAGGAAATAAAGCCTTATTTAGCTTCAAGTTTTTCTTTGATTCTTTCTTCCTGATGCTTCAATAATTGCCTCACTGTTCAAAAATAATGTAGCTTCATGGTAATAGGATGAAGTTTCATTTTATGACATGTGGCAACTTTACTAGCCATATTATAATATTAAACAGCTATCCTAATATACGGCTGTACAATCTCTGAATTAGAAGGTAACTGAAAATGCTTTTTTCCCTAACAACCCATATTCTCCAGAGCAAGCTAACCAATGGTTGTAGAATGGTACCTGGATGCAGCCTCTTTAGGTATTGTAGAGGGGTATTGATTAAAGCTACATACGTGATTATCTTGTTATAAGTCATTCAATCTTTGTTATATTTGCATATGTTATTTTGAGAAAGCAAAAATATCTTATATTTACAAGCAGTTTATAACTATAGTAGTCTCCATTTGAACAATTATGATTATTAAAAAATCGAACCATTAAGAATTATGTTCCTGGAAATTTCGGGTTAATAAAAGACTCTTAGTGCAAATCCCATAGACAAAGACACCATCTTGGTTTTTCTGACGAGCTCAAGGTAGAAAGGAAGTATAATCTTTTTTCAAAGCTAGATGCCATTTTTGGCTTTCATAAAAGTGTGTTTCCTGCACAGGAAGGGAGAATGGTCAGAAGAGGAACAAGTAGCTCATGAAAGAACAACATAATGAAAGAAGCACAGATTTTGGAAACAAATAGGTTTAATTTCAGTTTCAGATTTTGCCTTTTGCAGTGTTATATTTGGTAAGTTACTCAAATTTTCTAAGTATCAACTTCATTATATATAAAATGATAAAAATAATGATATGATAATACATAGCTAATAGGTATGTAAGGATTAAACTAAAAAATCATGCTAAAATACATAGTTCAGAGTCTGACATTACAGGAAACGCAGGCTCAGTCTTTTAAGTTTTAATGCTATGACTAATCAGTAAAACTACTCTATGAATATAAAATCTCTAGGAGACAGAGAAAGAACCAAACTAGACATATGGGCAAGTAGTATGGAACAAATGGGAGGTTCACCTTTCTTTTCTGAATCTCCTTTTGACCCCCTTTGTCTTAACTCACTTCCCTTAACTCACTTAACTACTGCCTTTCCATACATTTTTCAGATTCTTCCCTTTGTTTTCTAATCACTGGTCCATTCTGGTTCTCCTTTTCTCATCTCACCTTGGTGCCTGTGGAAGAGACATCAAATTGCAATCATTATTCGCATAAACTCGCTGAAATGTTCCTGCTCTGCACTGTGAGATCATCAACTTCTTCATCCCTCAGTTACTGAAGTTATTATGACAATCTATGGCTCTGAAGACTTCAATTGCTCCCTATTACCTAATCTTTCAAATATAATTATCACTGCTTGGTTTTATATAAAGCCTTACCTTAGTTATTCCCCATTGTTCAGCCTTCTTCAATATATCCAATATTCTCAGTCTATTGTGAACAACAGATACTAATTTATTACTTGGCTTATTTGACTTTTCATTTTGCTTACCTGTAATATACTATTTTAGTAGTCTTGCATTAGATCAATACCAATATCACAAAAAGTTTTCCTTTTCTCTCAAGTGATATTATTCCACATTCTTTGTATACCTACAGAAATTAATTATCAGGAAAGCAAAATTTCCTGATATGTAGTGGTCATTATTACTTTATGCATATTATTTTCATATTCCCTTAACAAGATATTGAGGACATTCTCAGACTTTATTTTTTTTTTTTTAAATATTCAGAATGCCTGTGCTATAGTAAGCAATGTTTGATATTCTCATAGTGGAAATCAGGACCAGAGAAGGAGGGAAGAAGTAGAGCTTAGCAACACCAACTTTTGGTAAATGGACAAAGGGACATAATAGATATTATGGTATTTGGACTACCCAATGAGTTCCCTGGTTCAACTATCACAGAGCCCCAATCTCTCCCATACAAGTGAAAGATAACACAAGTTATCTGAAACCAACTTACCTGAATATCCTGCCGCTGTTATAAAAATCTCCAGGCAAGTTTCCACTCAAGATTCAAGCACTTTTTATAATATAAAAAAGCTTGTACATATACGAGTCCATATTACATTTAAATTAATGTTCCAGAAATATGGGTTTTCTTTTCTACTACAAACAAAAACTCAGAAAATGGAGAGAGAGAAAGAGAGAGAGTTAGAAGCTAGCTTCTAGGAACAAAATCTAGGGTTTATGTATGCCTCCATGACCTCCGGGATTTAGACCCTAGAGACTCTTTACTGAACAGTTTCTTTTCAGTTTACAAACCCAGAAATAAGATGAAATGTTCTTCTATGTGTCATTTTGGAAGAATGTAACTTTTTCTAAATCACTGGTGACAATGCCTTATCAAGTCAACTTTATTTCTTTAAATATTTAACAGTAGAAAATATACAAATTGACTTACAAACTATAGCTATAGTAAAACACAAATGGAAATAAAATTAGCTAAAATACAACTTTATAGGGATAACTGAGGTTCATATTTGCTATATTATTTTTACTTTTCTATATATATTTATGTGTGTGAGTGTTTAGCTATACAGACTATATATATACAGAATACAGATTCTTGTTTTTTTTCATTTAAGATAAAATAATCATCATTGTCCTTGGAAAACATTGATTTCTTTAATTGAAATTAATTTGTATTTTCTTTCATATAGACCTATCGATGGTCCAGGCTTATGTCAAATAATTAAATAATAAAATCTTGGCATCCGTATTTTCTTGAAGATAACAAATGCATATTGGAAGCATGTTTAACTCTATAAAACTAGTGAGTGTTGACCACTCGATTTGTTTCACTGCACCCAAATATTACCCAGTTAGATCCACTTATGATTACTCTGGACCCCTGACAATCTGATTAAGACTTGCCAGACTCTCCACCTATACCCCACCAAGAGAATTCTATCAAAAGGCATGTGACTTTCCATTGTGGACAGCATGACCATGCTCCAGAATCCCAGGGACCTTCATTGTTATTCTCCCACTGATATGCCATGAGCTCCACACTGCATCTTTCCCTACCACTAAAATATCTGAAACTTTGATCAGGCTGAGATTGCTTTTCTATATTGGGCCTCACTCAAATCCATCAGACTTCTGGGTCACCTGGTATATTAGTTTCCATATTGCATAAGAAATTACCACAAACACAGAAGTTTAAAGAAACACATATTATTTCACAGTTTCTGTAGAACAGAAGTCTGGGCACAGCTTAGCAATATTCTCAGGGTTTTCCAGGGTCTCACCATCTGCAATACAGGGGTTTGCCAGGACTGCAGTTCTCAAATGGGGAAAGATCCTCAAAGCATGAATAATTGGCTACTGGATTTATGTAAAGAAAGCATAAGTGTGTATCTGTGTGTATGAGCTTGTACATGCTTTATTAATTTTTTTTTTTTGCTTTATTAATTTTTGAACATTAAAAAAAAGTGAGGTAAATTTTTCAGGTAGAAAAAATTGCTTGGTACAGATTTTTTGCCTTATCTCTTGATCATATTAGGTAAATGTATTATCTAATCAAAGACCTTTATATTTAATTAATCATAAATGTTTTTTTTTCCTTTTCTTTCTTTTTTTTTTTTTTTGTACCGTGGCTGGAGATTGAACTCGGGACATTGTATGTGGAAAGCCAGTGCTCAACTACTGAGCTACATTGCCTCGCCCAAGCTATTATTTTTTTTCATTTGTTTTGATTGCTGTTTGTTTTCTTTTTAGGAGGTACCGGGAATCAAACCCGGACCTTGTATGTGAGAAGCAGGTGCTCAACCACTTGAGCTACATCTGCTCCCAATCATAAATAGTTTTAATCCTGAAATCAATGACTCAGAAAGGTTGGCATGACCTCCAATTTTTATGGCTGCCAAAGTATCTGTGTCTCTCTCTTTCTCTCTTTTCATGTAGACTGACAGATACTCATATATACAAATATGCATACATATTTATAATATTATAATCACATTTTGTGTATTTAGATATCATTTACCAATTATTACTACTATGTTATTCTTACTCAATTTTTCTGAAGCACTGTATTTTGGAGACTCTTTTATTTACATATATATATATAAATGACCAATATTTTTAATGGTTGTATGGTATGATTGTTTCAACATGCTATAATTTATTAGTCAAACATATATTAAGGGACATTTAGAAGTCTACAGTCTTTTGCTGCTACAAAGTAATACTTCAAAATATTCAAAAGTGCATTCCTTTATATCTGTTTGTCAAAATGTCTATAAAGTTAATTCTCAGAAGCAGAATTGCTGGGACATAAGGTATATTTTTATTTAGATGTGTACTACCAAATAACTATCTATGGCAATTCTACCAATATTCACTCTCACCAGCATTTATGGGATTTGTTGATTCTCTGCACCTAGCTCTGGTAGGCATAGTTGCACTATACAAATTCTGTTTCAAGGAAGGATATGTTCTTCCAATTGTTAACTCCTTTACAGGTTACCTCAGCTTTGCAGAGCCACCACGCCCCGATGACTGATTAAGGTAAAAGTATAAAGACCTGGCCCCAGGGGCACAACTCTGAAGGATCACATACATGGCAAAGCATTCCATAAGGAAGGCCAGGGATTGGTGAATTATCCCTCTGTCCCAAACTGTATCCTTCTCTTGTCTCCCACAGCTATATATGCCTAAAATATATTCTTCATCACAAACTCTGTCTCAGCATCTATACCCAGAGAAAACAACTGTAACACTGGGCAAATCTACATTTTTGCCAAATTCTTTTGGAAAATATCCAAAATAAAAAAAGTCAATCAAGGAAAAAATAGAGAGAAAGCAAAATAACTAATATTTTACTCATGAACAATATTATCACTACAGATACTATGCAAACTTTAGAGAGTATGAGAAGCAGTATTGTATCATTAGCGTTGAAGATGTAATTATAATGGATAAACTCCAAGGAAAACATAAAACTTAATAATACTGACTGAAGAAGAAATCAAAATCATAATATTTCTACCACTATTAAAGAAAGTGAATCCATAAATGAAAATTTCTCTATGCAATTCAAAATTTTCCTATGGATGAGTGAACTCTAATTTTCAGAAGACTTTTTCACTGAATTAAATAAGATAGACTTCCTAACACATTTTAAGAGACCAGCACAATCTTGATACCCAAAACTAACAAGGAGGTACAAAAAGATAAAATTATAGAATAATTTTATACATGAGCATAGATTTTTAAAATCCTAAATAAAATATTGACACATTGAACTAATCAACAAGTGAAAAAGAAAATATGTCACATCCAGATTAGTTTTCTCAGAAAACATCTTTGGTTCAATATTAGAAAGTTCAAAAAATTCAAGTTGCCATATTAAAATAAAGGAGCTATATTGCATTGTCATCTTATAAAATAAATAAGATAATACATTGAGTAAATTCATCAACTCATCAAAAAGCAAAAACTAAAACAACAGGAGATAAATTTGCTAATCTGAAAAAAAAGAAATCTATAAGAAATCTATAATAAACAACACTTTAAATTATGAAATATAAATATTTTCCCTTTAAGATCAGGAAGACAAGCCCTATTTTAACAATTTTATTCAATATAATACTGGAGTCTCTACAGGCAACAAAACAATACAAAGGTTTAAAATTGGAAACAACAAAATAAGAATATATATAGACATATTATATGATATATATGTTGAAAATCTAAAATAATCTACAAATAAATTATTAAATTAATATGAGATCTTGGTAGAATGACCAGAAGCAAAGTCAAGATAAAATAAATTGTATTCTGATCTAAAAAACAAACCACATTTTTAAAATACCATGAAAAATTTTAAGTGTCTGGGGATTACTTTAAAAAATGATGTACAAGAGTAACTTGGATATGTTTTGGAAAATAACTATGACAAAACTTGTATTACAGAAATTAAATTCATATAAGCAGAACTGTATAAGCCTGGGTGATGAAAACTTGCCATTTATTTCCAAATGGTTCTATAGTTCTACTGTAATTCTATACTAAATTCAAACAAAGGTGATTTTAAAATTTGTTTGGAAAGGTAAAGGCCTGAGAATATCTCATTCATCCTGCAAGGAAAAGAACAAGGTTGAAGGATGGTTCTATTAGATATCTATTAGATATTATTAATTATGGGTGGTTTTAATTATAAGCAAATAGAATATTGGGAACATATAGAGGGTCAAGAAATAGACCCATGCATTAAGGGCAATTACTTTATGAAAAATGTGGCACTGTAGAGCAGTGTATAAATGATGGCTTTTTAAACAAATATTGTTAGGGTAAATATGCATTTATAATACTATATATCCATTCATACACTGTCATATGGTCCAATTTTCATAAAAATCCATGTAAAAAACAAAAAAGTAAACATATAAAATCTAGAAAACAAAAGAAAATATTGTATAAAATGAAGAATATTATATGGAATTTGAGACAAATTAGCATGTAAAATACCTGAATATCAGGATGTTGGAGAAAACTATTTCTTCAATAGGAGCCTAAAAGTACTTTACTACATAAAGGAACAAATTGATAAATTGTACTGCATTAAAAATTAGGACATAAATACATCAGCAGGAGAGTGAATACACAAGTCATAATCTAGGAGAAAGTACTCATAACACACGTATTCCAAACAGTACTTATATTCAGAATGTATAAAGAAATCCTACAAATCAGTAATAAAAAGACAAACAACTCAATAGAAAAATGGATTTAAAAAAACCTGAATAGACAATTCGAAGAGAAAACAAATGAAAAATGACCATAGTAGATATTAATGCTTGTACTTAAGAACCTTATTCTCAGAAAATTGAATCTTAGCCTAGTAATATACATTGCCTAAGAGTTACCTCCTGAAAACCTCCTTGTTACTCAAATTGTGACCTTTCTCTAGGCCAAACTCAGCATGTAAGCTCACTGCTTTCCCACGGCATGGGGCATGACACTGGGGGCTGCGTCTCCCTGTCACTGAGGGATTATTACCAAGCACCTACTAGCAATGCATTTGGAAGAAAACTTTGAACAGCAGTAGGAAATATTAAACACAAAAGAGTTAAGGCTAAGAGATTTCAAAGTGAGTCCGTATGTCATTCCAGAGGTTACGCTTATGCATGTCTCAGGAGGATCTCACAGACTGCCATAGTAAACAGTGCCTAGAGGCATGCTCCTGAGGGCGCTAGCAACATCTGGACACTATAGGCAGGACACATATTCCTGGGAATCGGGTCTCTGTCAGTGGACCTTACCTAGAAATATATGTTAACTTATCTCCCCAATATAAGCGTTAGACTCATTTATAATTTCCTTACACATGGTTCTTCTGCCCCTTCTATTTGAACCTACAGTTAGCACTATACCCATTAAAAACATGTCTGAGAGATTTAAATCTTCAGTCTGTTCATGTGCTGGTTGAGTCCTGAATTTCAGAAGAGTTGCATCTAACACCTACTCCCCAGTTCACTGGACATGCCCAAGACAACTAAGAAAATGATGATGGGCAGCCCCATCCCAAAAAACAGAGAGTATCTACAACTGCAAGCAAGACAATTCCATCTATCTGCCCCATGTGATCTAAGATTGAGGAATGAACAGACATAAGGGGTAATATGCAACCATGGGCCAAAATACTCATTATTATTGTAGTTTAGGAAGAACTTGTAACATTGATAGAAAGATAGTGGTTACCAGAGGTTCTGAAGGGAGGGAAAGGGAAGAATAAGTGGAACATAGGGCATTTTTAAGGCATTGAAATTTTCTACATTAATTTGAAATGCCACTTACAGGACATTCTATATTTTGTCAAAATGTTTTTATAAAGCTATACAGTGAAATATGTAAACCATAATGAAAACTATAAACCTTGGTTAATAACAATGCTTCAATATTTGTTCATCAGTTGTAACAAATGTACCATAAAATGTAAGATGTTATTAATAGGGGAAAATGTGGGAGGGGGAGGAGGTGCATAGGAATCCCCTGTACTTTCAATGTAATTTTTTGCAATCCAAAATTTTCTCTATAAATAAAATTTATTATATGGAAAAAATCAATAAACAGAAAGGGTATGATGATGTTGGATGGAAAAAATGTCTATTTTCATGAAAGTATCATTGAAATTTAGTCCCTTTGTCAATTAAGAAGGTAGACAATAAACCACAGTACTCTTACCACTACTTTTGATCATCAGATCACAAACATTTTAACATTTATAAATGAAAATTATAGATGAAAATTATAGATGAAAATTACATTAAAATGTTTTTATGCTCATCCCCAGTTCCAAATTACAGTAGTCAACATGCCAACATTGTTCTTTAATGCATGATTGATGAACCACAAAATATTACTCTATCACAAATTTTTATTTTTAATATTTTGTTAATCTTACATCAATATAGACTGTTTGATTTATAATCGATTTATAATTTTATGTATTTTATTTATTTATTTAAGGAATTTTTCTAGGGATTAATTCATAGACTTTACCAGACTAACAAAAAGAGTCCATGAAGGGAAAAAAATAAAAGTTTAGTATAAAATTTAGTAAATTTCCTGAAAACTATGTGAAAGTGATCCAGAATACAACTAAGAGAGTTAGTGAGATGAAAGATAACTTAAAATAAAATAAAAATTAGAAAAAAAAACAATTCTACAAATGTCTAATAAAGTTTCAGAAAAAAATATATGAGACAATGAGGAATCTATAGGAGAAGACAATATTTGAAAAGGCAAGCCTTTTGCTTATTTAAAAATTGCCTGATTTTAATTTTAGCAATTCCAATGAGATTAATGGTCACCCATATAGTTTGTGAAAACATATGTTTAGCAAAGTGACTATACATTAGTCCATTATACTTTGGTTGGTTGTCTTTTTTTTTTTTTTTTCCATTTTTTGGTTTTATTTATTTATTTATTTATTTATTTATTTATTTATTTAATTTTTTAAAAGATACTTCAATTACATAAATGTTACACAAAAAAATGTAGGGATTCTCATATGCCCCACTCCCACACCTCCCACACCCTCCCACAGCAACATGCTTCATTAGTGTGGCACATTCATTGCAATTGATAAGCGCATCCTGGGGCTTTGCCATTAAGCATGGACCATAGTTCACATTGTAGTCTACGCTCTGTCCCACACAGTTCTTCATGTTATGTGATAATATAAAATGGCCTATATCTGTCATTGCAGTATCACTCAGGATGTTTCCCAAGTCCTGAAAAAGCCCCCTCTTTTTCCCTCTCCCTGCCCCAGAGCCTCCAGTAGCCACTGGCTACACATCAATGTTGCACTTTCTTCCAGTGCTAGAACCACAATATGTCTATAGTAGAATACCAGTAAGTTCACTCTAGTCCATAGCTCTTCCCCTAATCCCGAGGATTCTGGGATGGTGATGTCCACTCCACCTCCAATTGAGAGGGGACTTATATCCCATGAGAAAGATGGATGGGACTATTCTGCCTGCAGCTGGGATGAACCTGAGAAGGGAGGAACGCAACTATGGACCAAAGTAAACCTATTATTATACTAGTAATGGAAGAAATTGTAACATTGATGTAAAGATAATGGTCACCAGAGATTCTGGGATGAGGGAGAGGGAAGAATAGGTGCAAATTGGGGCATTTTGGGGACATTGAAATTGTTCTGCATAATATTGCAATGAAGGATACAGGCCATTATACATTTTGTTAAAACTTATAAAATTGTATGGTGCAAAGTGTAAATTGTAGGCCACGATTAGTAGCCATGCTTCAACACTTGGTTTTGGCTTAGAAGCAGGAATTTATCGGCTTATAGTTTTGATGCTAGAAGTCCCAAATGAAGATATGGGCAGGACTACCAGCCAGAGCTGGGCCAGAGGCCGTATTGGTTTCAGAAGACTTGGAGGAAATCAAAGACAGTGAGTCACAGCCAAGAAATGTCCTCAAACAGCATTTTAATGATTTCAAGGGAATCCTTGGGAAGCTCCTGATGAGCAATTGGTGACCCTTTTGCAAGCAGTGGACACCATTGAGCAGGAGACCATATTTGCCAGAAGCTCATTGAGCATGGTCTTAACACTGCAGAGGACTTAGTCTGAGAAGGTGAGGTCACTATATTTGGGGGTGTAGGAGAACAGAATGAGAAACTATGAAACTTTACCAAAAAGTCGTCTTGTATTCAGTCGGACAGCTTACAAGAAGTGTCATTATTGGTGGATGTGCCTTGTTGATCTGCTGAATTGTATGACTCAATTCTTAACATAGTTAAAGATCACATTTTTAACCATGGAAGGGTAGCATCTTGCCCACTAGTACAGATAGAAATATTAACGGAAAAACCAGGAGGAATGATAGTGTGATGATGTAACGGTCACGACGACATTGAAGCCCAAGATTGCAGGCTCCAGTTCCATAAATGTACTTCAAATCATTTTGAGGATGTATATGTAGGTTCTGAAACTGAATTCATAGTATTGCACATAGACCCCAATGTTGATTAACAGTTCAAAGTCTGTGCCAAGGAGATTGCCAACAGCAGTGAATTCCTTGGAGTTTCCCCCAGATATGTCACTCTACATTGGGACCTCATGAATGGAAAATTGGCTTTGAAGAATACAGATGAGCAGTCCAAGAAATAACACTTTGGAATGAATTGAATCAACAGGTGTTCTCTACTAGAGCACTCCAACTTATTTTGGTGGGCAGACTTTAAAATTCAGAGTTGAAACCAGACAAAATGACACCATAGGTGTGTGTGCAGGAAAACAGTATGGATATGACTCTGCAGCGAGATCAAGCAGTGTGCATTAATACAAACAGTGCAGTTTTTGTTAATGGAAAATAAATGACTAATCATTTGCCTACAGATACTTCTAGATCCACTGCCACATTTTACATTGAAACTGTGACTCTAGGAACCAACAATGAAGGCAGAAACTTCAAGCTTTGAGTAACTACTAATGCAAATAGCAGAGAAGTACTTTTTGATTTGTTACTTGATCAATTATGTAGATCTCTTTACTTTGGATGCTCATTTTTCTATCCTGATGGAAAGTGTTAGTATGTTAGATTTTTGGATAATTGGCTTTGGTTTGCAGGGTTTTAACATAGCTGTTCTCAGTTTAGCTGTAATTGATAAAAGTAGTTGGATTCATCTCTCAGGCAACTGGAAATTAAAAATGTTTACTGAACTCTTTGTGGAATATTTTAGCAATAAAATAATTGAATTTTGTGGACAAAAGCATAATGCAGCCAATTTTATTTTTAGCATAGTGCCAATTGAAATACTACATCATAATAAACATCAAATTATTTCAAAAGTGGTTACTATATTAGAAAAGGTTAATTTAATATTATTTTATAAATCTCCATTTTTAAGGATCCACAGCCATATAAAGCAAGAATAAAACAACAGGAATAGACAAGATAGAAGGCAGATGTCTCTATTATGCATTCACTTATGTGCTCTCCACATGAATATGTTGAATATTTTTTCCATATCAGGTAGTTTGTAAGCAGTGTTGAATGTAATTTTATGTTCAATAATCTCTACATCCCAAAAGCATTATAATGTTTGCATTTTTTAAATCCTGAGCAAATGTCTAAAAGAGTCAAAGTATTTTCTTTTGTTTTCTTTTCATTTTGATTCAAGATAGGCTAGAGAATTTTTTCAGGGTAAAACTATTTATCGAAGTAACAAACACAGCAATGTAATATGCACATGTGCGTATCTAGCCTCAGTGATTTGCATGTACCATTTGTAGCATAGGACCTGGAGTTTAATGTCAGTGTGATAAATGGCCTTTAGGGGACCAAACCAATATAGTGTAAATATTTGACTTATTTCTTGTAAACTTAAATTGGGTAAAATACTTATTTGATGAACTTAGTATATAAAAATGATGGGCTGAACTTGCTATATCAGCCTACAGATTATTTTTTAAGGAAGTACTGGAGATTGGACCCAAGACTTCATACATGAGAAGCAGGCATTCAACCACTTAGCTACCTCTGCTCCCCAGCCTACAGATCTCTAATGTGAATTTTTTGTAATTTTTATCAGTAAAAAAGTGATTAGAAAAGCAAGTTTATCATTTTTGTAAAGTAAATTATTTGGGATTCAAATTCCCTGTGGATAATCATGAGCTTTTACCCTTACATTTTATGCTGTTAGCTTTTCATTTTAGTTAGTGGTTGCTAAAAAGATGTGCTAGAATGGAGATGTCTTGTCCAGCTGTCTGAAGCAACAACAAAAAAATATAAAAAACAAAACTACAAATCATATATATGTTTTTCCATGAAATTTTATGAATACAATTTTAATCTGTTTTCTATATTAATCACATACAGTTCAATAGAAGGGGAGAGGGGCTTCTTGTGGCTCATCAGTTCAATTCAGACTCCACTGTAAGGTATGAAAGGATAACTTGCCATTTCTTATAGTCTACATATTTGATACCAAGCATAGTGCCCAACACATAACATGTGCACAATGTTGGGTGGAATGAAAAAAAAAAAATATATATATATATAATCTAATAAAAGAGCCCCAAAATATATGATGCAATATCAACATAATTGTAGGGAAAAATAGACAGTTCTATAATAATAGTAGTAAACTTCAATACACCATTTCAATAGTTTCAATAGTTGTTAGACTATCTAGACAGATGATCGATAAGGATATAGAGGACTTGAACGACAATAGAAACCAACTAGACCTGACAACTATATCTAAAATTCTCCACCCAACAACATCAGTGTTGAGTGTATGTGAATTATTCTCCAGGATATGTCATATATTAGGTCTCAAAACAAATCTCAATAGAAAATTGGAATCAGATCTAGTATCTCTCTAAGACCAAAATGGAATGAAGTTGGAAATCAATAACAGAAGGAAAACTGGAAAATATATAAATATGTGGAAATTAAATAGCAAACTCATAAACAAAAAATGGGTCAAAGAAGAAATCACAAAGGGAATTTGAAAGTGAATAGAAATGAATGAAAAGGGAATACAACATAACAAAATGTATGGGATACAAGGAAAGCAGCACTCAGAGGGAAATTTAATCTGTAAATATCTATATTTGAAAAGGGAGAAAGCTCCCAAATCAATAACCTAACTTCACACCTTGAGGAACTAGAAAAAGAAGAACAAACTAAACTGAAAGCTAACAGAAGGAAAGAAATAATAAAGATTAGGGTAGAGATAAATGAAATAGAGAATAGAAAAATAATAGAAAGAATCAATGAAACCAAAACAATGGTACTCTGACAAATCTTTAGCTAGACTGAAAACAAAAAAGACAGAGAAGACACAAATAACTAATATCAGAAATGAAAATAAGCCATTGCTATTGACCTAACAAATAAAAAAATTATAAGAAAGTTCTGTAATCAATAGTACAACACCAACAAATTCGAGAATCTATATAAAATGACCCAATTCTTTGAAACATACAAATCACCTAAACTATTGAAAGAAAATCTCAATAGACCAATAACCAGTAAAAATATTGAATCAGTAATCATAAACCTCCCAAAAAAGAAAAGTCTGAAAGAAATCACTTCACTGGTGAGTTCTACCAAACATTCAAAGGAGAATTAATGTCAGTGCTTCTCAATTTTTCCAAAAAATTTAAGAGCAGGGAACACTTGCTAACTCATTCTTTGAGGTCAGCAGTACTCTGATATCAGGGCCAGATAAAGACATTTGAAGGAAAAAAAAAAAAAAGACAAATATCCTTTATGAATATGATGCAAAAATCCTCAAAAAATGCTAGAAAACTGAACCTAACAGCATATTAAAATGATTATACACCATAACCAAGTGGATTTATCCCAAGAACTCAAGGATGGGTCACCATAAAATCAATCATAATATATCACATTATTAAAATGAAAGGAAGAAAAAGAAAAAAAAAACTTGATCTTTTATATTGATACAGAAAAGGCATTTGACAAACACCCTTTCATGATAAAAATAATTCAGAAAACTAGGAATAGAAAGAAAATTCCTCAATATGATAAAAATCATTTATAAAAATCTCTCAGCTGACATCATATGTTATTGTGAAAGACTGAAAGCTTTTCTTTAAGATCGGGAACAAGGCAAGGATGCCTTGCTTTTACTACTGCTATTCAACATTTTACTGGAAGTGCTAGCCAGAGTAATTAGGAAAATATGGTTTGAATAAGTTTTATTTGTTAATACAAACTGTATTTGGTCCCTATATATTGACAAGACAAAGTAAAAAAGAAAAAGAAAAAGAAATTTAAAACTGCTTACTTCATAAAATAACTGACTGTAATTTGAATTTGTTATTCATGACAAAGTGGAAAGATGTCATATCATCTATTGACAGATGATACAATTCTCTAGAGGGAGAGAAAAAGGGACAATTCCAATGAATCCACAAGAAAGCTATTAGAGCTAGTAAACAAATTCATCAATGGTGCATATTACAAGAGCAACATGTAAAAATCGGTTGCATTTGTAAACACCAGCAATGAACCATTCAAAAAGGAAATCAAGAAAACAATTCTATTTACATCATCTTGTAAAAAGAATAAAATATCTGGTAATAAATTTGAGAAGGCAAAAGATATGTTAACTGGAAACAACAAAACATTGCTGGAAGAAATGAAAGAAGACCTTATAAATGGAAAGGCAACTAATCTTCATGTATTTGAAGACTTAATATTCTCAAGACATCAATACTATCCAACAAGGTCTGCAGATTCAACACAACCCCTATCAAAATTCAATATTCAAGCAGCCATTTTTTGAAGAAATAAAAAAGACAATCCTCAATCATGTCAATTTGTTGTACAATCAGCAAGCAGATTTATAGACTGGAGGTGAGTTTGGAAGTGGGAACCAGACTAGATCAGGAGACCCAGATACTTCAGCTGATGTCAGCAGAGCTGTCCTGTTAGTTCAACAATTAAAAATATTATAATCCTCATGTAGCAAAGCAGTGAAATTTTGTTTGTTTTTGTTATACATCAATAGCTAAGTTATACAAAACCTGAGATGGCCACAAATAACAAATTCAAGTTATAGACAGCTATTTCTGAAGTGTGCAGTTTTTAATTTTCATTTTTTATTGTCAATATACGGAGAGTAAGTAAAATTTATATTAACAAATAAAATTTAACCAAACCATTTTTGTACTTTATAATGTATGATTGAATGACTAAGTGTTGAATAGCTCTTAGTTTATTATATTTCACTGTGAAGTATGTTCATTCATTTCAAGGCATAAATTTTTAGAATATCACTACAAACCCACTCTGAATGACTTCAAAAGAATGGTATGTTTCCCTGAACAACTACATGGTCATGTGTATTAACTCAGAAATCTTTACATGCAAAAGTCTGAGTGTAGAGACAATTTAAATGCCCTGAGATTTAATTAATTGTTACTTATGATTTTACAGATAATTTACAAAACTTTAAAGAGATGTTGAATACATCAATCAACTGGAAGTTTCATTAGACAAATGTGTTGCTTTACTTCTTGACATTGGTATTTGAATAATTAAAACTACTAGAAGAATTAGATATTTCTCCACATTACTCTTGAAAATGAATAAGTAAATTTTTACTAACTTTACATTTTGTGAGAGCATAATTTTTTATTGATTAATTTCTGGAAGGTCTCCTTCACATCTTTGTTCCTGAGGCTGTAGATCAGAGGGTTCTACATATGGATGACCACTGTGTAAAAGACAGAAGTAGCCTTGAGCTTTTGGAGTTAGGAACACAATAGAGAAAAAGGATGATTCCATGGACGATGGTAATGGCAGTTAGTTGTGAGGCACATGTGGAAAAGGCTTTGTAGTGCCCCTTAGTTGAGGTCATCTTCATGATAGCGATAAAAATGAAGACATAGGAAGTAAAAAATGATCATCAGGCTGCTTGATTCATTGAATGTGGCTTCAACTACAATGGCCATCTGGTTAATGTAGGAGTCAGAGCAGGACACAGCAACAATTGCAGCATGCTCACAGACAAAATATTTATGATATTATTTCTTCTGAAAGATAATTCCAATAGAAAGTAGGTAAGTATTAGAGAACTCACTATACCCCAAGAGTATGAGAAAGAGACCAACAGGCAACATAATTTCCAGGACATTACAACCATGTAGAGCAGAGGGTTACAAACCGCCACAAACAGATCATACGCCATCACTGCCAACATGAGTGTTTCCGTCATTGCACATAAGCATGCAAAGAACTGCAAGCTGCACGCTATGAAAGAGATGGTTCTGTCTTCCACAACCAAGTTTTCTAAGAGTTTGGGTGTAACTACTGTGGAGTATTAGAAATCAGGAAAGGACAAGTGGCTGAGGAAAAAGTACATGGGGTTGTGGAGTTTAGGATTGATCATGATGACGACAATCATGCCGAAGTTCCCCACCACAGTGATTGTGTAGATTGTCAGGAAAATCAGGAAGAGAGGCACCTGGAGGTCTGGGTATTCTGAGAAACCCAAGAGGACGCATGTGGCTCCAGCGCTCTGATTTTCTTGGTTACTGTGAACTAAATAGGGAAATTGATCCAGCATAGCCCAACTTAAATTAGCAGGATAAAATGAGGAAATTTGAAAGGCTTGGTCAGTCTCCATAAATAATGTTGTGGTTAACACTTGGTTAGCTCTGTCCAATTATTTCAAAAGTTTTGAACTTATTAATAGCACAAGATTACCATGAATACAATCTGTATGAGTGGATTTATGAAGATAAACATTATGAGCAGAATCTACTATATTTCAAATAATCAGACTCATTATCAACAGATGTAGGTAGTTTCCAGAGAACAGCCAATCTGGCTTCTACATTAATCTGAGTTTAGTAAAATAATACCTGTATTGGAGGAAATATACACTATGAATAATCCTACTTCACCTCTGAAGCTAACAGACAATTAATTTGAACTACTAAATAAAAATTTAAATGTTAACTACTCAGCAAAATGGTCCAATAACAATTTTCTTGGTTGTTCTAGTTCCCTTTTCAGTTCTATCCTCATGGTTAGTAACCCAATACTCTCAACATAATCTAGAGCTAGTCTAAAAATGAAAATTGAACTGATCCCCTCATATTAAACTAATTTCAAAAAGTTTAAGAAGTCATTCTCCGTTCAATCATATATCATTCATAAACAGGTGCTCACTCCAAAATATGATTGTGATGGCAGTGATAAAAATAGTTGAAGCAATAGTTGAAACAAAAGCTCTTATTTTTCCTAAAGTGGCAAATTAAGATGGGTAAGTGACAAGCAATAAGAACCCTAGGAGTACTGGACATGATGTATAAATTTCAGGTTGCAGCAAAAATACATTCTGCCATTCTGAATCAAGTTTAAGCTTTGCCAACAAGTGTCAGGCTAAAGATCCATCACAAACAGGACCATAGCCTTCCTGGTGCCACTAGGACAAGATCCTCAGGCATGAGCACTGTGTTCCCATTAACACGTGCAGTTGAATGGGATCATAGTGTGCATCTCATGTTTATCACAATCTTTCTCTGTAAAGGGGTGTATTAGTCAGCCAAAGGGGTGCTAATGTGAAATACCAAAAATGGGTTGGTCTTTATAAAGGGTATTTATTTAGGGTAGAATTACACAGATACCAGTCCATAAAGCATTAAGTTTCTTCTCACCAAAGTTCATTGCCACATGTTGGAGCAAGACAGCTGCCGGCGTTTTCCAGGGTTCAGGCTTCTGGGGTTCCTCTCTTCCTGGGGCTGCGTTTCTCTCCAGGCTTAGCTCCTGTTTCCTCCACAAGGTCAGCTGCAGACGATCAGGTGAATGGCTTGCTTTTCTTCTCCTGGGGCCTTCTTTCCAACATCAAAACTGCTTCTCAAAAGACTGCTTCAACTGTCCTTGGCCTTGCCTTTTATATTCAATTCCCTACCCACCAAGGGGTGGGGCTCAATGCCCTAATCCTAACCTAATCATGCCCAGATTAACAGATCAGTTTACAAGCATGATCCAATTATATTTTTGGAATTCATAATTACATCAAACTGCCACAAGGGGTTAAAAGTGTACACATGCGGAGTTTGTCCACACCAGGAGGGTGTGGAACTCCTGGAAGCCACAGGGAGCAGAGGTCAAATGAATGCCTGAATTCTCAGAGAAAACCACCCTCTAAATTTCAGGAAAAGAAGAGAAATAGGAATCCTTAGATTCTTTGTAAACCTGGTAGCCCATGAAACACAATTTCTGTTCTGTGCTTTGGCACACAGAACTTTGGGATCACAAGAATTAATCTTATCATACGCTTTATATCTATCAGGATATTCATTCACAGAAGCCCAGACATACTTGGATATCTTTCATCACCCATTTGATAATCCTAATATGAATTTGTTCCTCACTCTTTCTGACACAACCTCTACTACTTCTCATCCACTGGCATTATTCCACCAGGATGGATATCATTTGGAAAAAAGGAAGAATTAATCTATAACACCTTCATCCCTGTCTTCACCAAACTAAGTGGATATTTTGGCAGTTTGGTCAATACATGGACTTGTCTCCTGGAAAGATTATTGGAACTCAATATTTGCATTCTAAAGTGAAAACAAAACAATAACTGTATCAACTCACCTATTAACAGAAGCACTTGAGTGACTCATTTACTGAAGATTCCTTGGCTAAGATTAATGAACTCCAGATTAATGAATTCCTGCTTAATAGTCAATTAATATAAATAGACCTGAATATAATAGCTGGAATATGCTGTGTATTTCATTGCCTGTTTCAAATAAATGACTTTTTTAGCAACCTATTAGAAAGCCCAGGGAAAGCTGAGAAAGGCAGACCTAAGAGTTCGTCCTGGCACCAAACCATTACAGAAATATACTATTAAGGCTTTGGGGATATGTACCCTAGAGAACATAATTGAAGTATTCCCTTGGAGACCACAATTCAAGCCATTAAATAAAATGATGTCCCATGAGATACCTTGGCTGTATATTATTTGTTCTAAAGCCCTGGGAAGGTAAGAACCACCAATTTTACTCCATTTTTCGTTTTAAAAAACTGAGTCACACTGAATGAAGAAATGTGAAAGGGAAATTTAATTATAAATCAACAATCCAGAGATGGTATTATCATTCCTTGTTGTTTTTAATTTTTTTCTTATTAAAGTATGGTTATGTTCTAGGTATAGCTTAAACAATAAGTTATATTGTATAGTTCCCTTTGTTATTTGGCAGGATGTAGCAAACTTCATTCCCCATTCATATAATTGGTTTCCTTAACAGAAAAAAAAATGCATGTATGTTCTAAATATGGGCACTGTGTTTTCAGATGTGTATATTTATTATAAAATCTGAAAAAGAAATGGTCTATATGTGTCCTAAAGTAATAAAGGTTTATTGAAAGGATAATGTATTTATGAATTCTGGTAACTCTATTCATCATGCCATAACAGATTCATGTGAAAAATAAGTGTGACTACATGCAAGTTTATTCCTAATTGGTACAATGTGAAAAATGCATTTCAGACCATTGAGCAGCTCTGTTCCATACAGTCATATAGGGACTGAGTCTCTTTCCAACTTGTTGCAACATCATCACAGGTTTCTGGGGTTGGGATTCTTTTCTGCAAGAGAAAATACAATTTAAGAACAATCACATAAATATGTATTCAGTGAAGGTAAGCCTCATTGAGGAGGACCTTACATAGCATATAAGTGAAAACATGACCAAAAGATATAGTCATTAGATTCCAGAATATTGCACCTGAGGAACTACAGAAAAAAAAAAAAATATATATATATACAAATTACTTAAAATGAGGACTTTAAATATATATATATATGTAGATATAGATTTCATGACGCAAGACAGTATGAACAAAGTCCATCATTATTTGGAAAAGATATAAATGGAGGTCCTGTAAATGAATAATAGCATCTTCAATAATAGCATCATGAAAAATCAATGAGAAGGAGATCCAGGATGGCAGAATACCGAAAGACAAGCTGCACACCTCCAAAAACTTCAGGACGGTAGGCAGGCTTGCCTGGCATAAGGGAAGCCACTGAACCATGGGGGCTACAAGATAGGGTGGCTGGAGGGGGAGGGGTCCAAATGGCTCTGGGTAGAGGGAAGCCAAGGAGGGAATCCTCCTGGCAGACTAATGCACTGCTGGCTCTGAGAGTGAGGAGAGCTCCCCCAATCCCCCCTCGGCAAGGAGGTGTTCATGTCAGTGTCCCAGCAAGATCACGAGTGGAGGAAAAGAGTGGGACAATCAGTTGTAGGGGCTGGAACCCACCTGGCTCAGGGAGAGAGTGGAGCAGAGAGGGAGGCAATCGTCAGACAGACTGGCACCAAGTCTGCCTGGGGAAGAGAAGGGCCACCAGTCAGTTGGGTGTCATGCTGGTGGCTAGCCAACTTTGGAGGGAAGGGAAGCCATGGGTTAACTGGGAGTGCCACCTGGCACCCAGGTGGATCAGGGAGTAATGGGAACAGAGGTGATTGGACAGGAGGACCAGCTCCCAGCCAGCTCCAGGGAAATGGAGAATTTTGGTCCTGCACATAACCTGTTCCAAGGAGAGCAGAGGGAGGAGGAGATCAAGCGAGTTGAAGAGCACCCAACCAGCCTCTGAGGAGAGAGGAGCCAAGGGATTCATACAATGGGCTGAGAAGCAAGAGGCACTGAGCCAGCCCCCTGGGGTAGAGGGGAGGGGGCAGGAGATCAAGAAGGTTGATACCTACACAGCTGGCTCCTGGGGAGGAGGGAGCTTTGGGGCAAGCAAGCTTGGGAAGGGGATCATAGAGAGAGGATTTTTTACTTGTTTTTTGCTCCTCTTTCTCCTTTCAGGTGCCTGGGGAGAGGTTGGCCATAAGGGTAATTGATTGACTGACACTGCAGCTTGAGACTGATGCTGGAGGCTTGTTTATTTATTTATTTATTTTTATTATTTTATTAGTTTTTATTTCTTCTTTCTCTTTCCTCTTCCTTTCTTTCTTTATTGTCTTTCCTTTCTTTCTTTCATTTTTTCCTCTTCCTTTTATTTCATCTTCCTTTCTGTCTTCCTTTGTTTTGTCTTCATTGTTTTCTTCTTTTCTTATTTGTCTGGCCTTTTATTCTATTTTATCTTATTTTTTCCTGTTTCTTTTTTTACCTTTGTAATTTTTATTCTTTTTTTTTTTACAATTTTCCCCTTTTATTATTTATTTTTCTATCTCTTTTCTGTTCTTTCTCCTTCTTTCCTTTTATTTTTCTCTTCTCTTTTCTTCCTTTTTTGTGTATCTAATAATTTTTCACTTGAACACAGGCAACTAAAAGGATATAGAATAAGTGGAACCAAGTGTTAAGAAAACCTTTAACACAAAACCAAACAAAATTAAAACCCTAAACTAGAAAGAGAAACTAGCCAACTGAAAAAGTCCATCAAGATAAAAAGATGCCCAGGAATCAGTGAAAAATTACAAGCAATACTGAGAAACAGGAAGGCATAGTCCAGTCTAATGAACAAACTAAAAAGCAAGAGGAAATGCTGAATGCGTAACAACTAATCAAAGATGTCCAGACAAATATCCTTAATCAACACAGTAAAATGAAGGAAGAGATAAAGGATATCAAGAAGATACTGGGGAAACATACATAAAAAGATAACAGATCTTACAGTGATTAAGGTATAATGCAAGAAATTAAAAATACACTAGAAACAC
Organism: Tolypeutes matacus; assembly: GCA_026826555.1. Lineage (NCBI taxonomy): Eukaryota > Metazoa > Chordata > Mammalia > Cingulata > Chlamyphoridae > Tolypeutes > Tolypeutes matacus. Next base: position 1,299,744 of record JAKSZT010054356.1, on the reverse strand, counting down.
ATAACAGCATATTTGAACAAGCAAAGGAAAGAATTAGCAATGTTGAAGATAAGACATCTGAAATCACGTAGATAGTAGAACAGATAGGCAAAAAAATGGAAAAAATCCAGCAGGAACTCAGAGAATTGAATAACAACACAAAACACACAAACATACGCATTATAGGCATACAGGGGGAGAAAAGAAGGGAAAGAGGGCAGAAAGAGTGTTTGGGGAAGTAATGGCCAAAATTTCCCAACTCTTATGAGGGACAAGCATGTCACATCCAGAAAGTGCAGCATACTCCAAGCACAATAAATCCTAGCAGACTTACCCCAAGACACATAATTATCAGATTGTCAAGCACTAAAGACAAAGAAAGAATCCTGAAGGCAGCAAGAGTAAAAAGACCCATCATATATAATGGAAGCTCAATAAGATTTAGTGCTGATTTCTCATCTGAAACCATGAAGGTGAGACATGGTATGTCCTAGTTAAGGTGCAGAAAGAAAAAAAAAACAAAAAACTGCTACCCAAGAATTCTGTATGCAGCAAAATTGTCTTTCAAAATGAAGTAGAGTTCAAACTATTCACAAATAAACAGATATTGAAAGTATTGGTCAATAAGAGACCTGCCCTTCAAGAAATACTAAGAGGAGTTTCACTGGTTGAAAGGAAAAAACAGAAGAGAGAGGGTGGGAGGAGAGTAAGGAAAGGAAGATTATTAGTAAGAATAACTAAAAGGATAAAAAGAGAAATAAAAATAAAATTTGACATATATAAGTCTAAAAAAAAAAGGCTACAATATGTACTGCCTATACAGTAATTTCTAGTGGCAGTGGTCACTAGAGGCTCTGAGGGATTGGAGAGGGAAGAATAGGTGCCATATGGGGGCATTTTGGGGACTTTGGAGTTGTCTTGCATGACATTGCAGTGACAGATATAGGCCATTGTATATTTTGTCATAACCTACAAAATTACATGGGATAGAGTGTAAACTATAATGTGAATTGTAGTCCATGGTTAGTAACAATGCTTCAATATGTGTTCACCAACTGAAATAAAGAATCTTTTTTTTATGACAAACACTGTAAGAGAATGAAAGAATGCACAGGCATATAGAGAATGTTTGCAAATCACAAATTTTAAAGTAGGTCTTGTATCCAAAATATATTAATAACTCTTAAAACCTAATAAGAAGAAAATAAATTGCAATTTAAATTAGGCAAATGATCTGAGCAGTTAGTTTACTAAAGAAAATATGAAGAAGGTAAATTATTACATGAAAAGATATTCAACTTAATTACTTATTAGGTAAATGCAAACAAATATCACAATGAAATAACCCAACTATCAATCACCAGGTGAATGGATAAATGTATTGTGAAATATCCATACAAGGGAATACAATGCAACAACCAAAAGACATGAGAAATGAATTTCAAAATAATTGTCCCAGGTAAAAGAAGCCAAACAAAACTGAGTACATATTGTAGGATTTCATTTAAACAAAATTCTAGGAAATACTAACTAATATACAGTTATAGAAAATAGTTCAGTTTTTTTCAGGGGACAGGAATTTCTTTGCTATTGTCTGTAATGCAGAGCTGCAAATTGTTTTCTTATAGGGTGTAATATGGACAGCCAATTGACCCATAATCATTTAATGAGAAGTCCCTCCTTTTCTCATTGATGTTTACTGCAATATCTGTTATGAAACATTTATATATGAATGAGTCTGTTAGGGGCTATCATTTGCAATCCTCATTTTTAATTACCTATTCTTGCAAAATACTAACATCTCTTATTTATGGCAGTGTTGAGAGTAGTATGATATTTGGATAAGGTACTCAAAACTGTCTTCAAGACAAAAATAAGATCAACTACCTATAGTTGAAACTGTTTCCTATAAACACCGCAGCTGTAAGTTAGGGTCTGTTCATGATCACAGAAACCATTCTAGTCACTTCAAATATAATATTTATTTCAGGAAATTGTTTAAATAAGTCTTGGTATAATGTACCAAATATACAAATATCAAAAAAAGAAAAGGAACCTTGAGGTAACATAGAAATAATAACTGCCATCCTTATGACTGGGAGATATCCGTATTAACAGAACCTAGAAGGTAGAGGAAAAGTGCTGGGGATCCAGCTAACAAAGTGATGATGATGGACAGTTCCATGTCTGCCTCTGTCTCTATAGTTTGTCCTTCCCTTAAGTAAAATTCAATGTTTGTCCTTCCCTTAAGTGAAATTTCAGTACTGCTGTATTCCATAATATTGATGCTTCATTATTTAGGAAGAAGACATGAATGAGTTTCCTCTTTTACAACTCTATTCCATTTATTGTTAATTTTCTGAGTGTTTGTTTTTATCATGAATGGTTGTTGAATTTTAGTAAATATCTATAGACGTAACTATATGTTTTTCCTACTTTATTTTGTTAATGTGGTGGGTTGCATTGATGGATTATAAATGATATACAGATTTTGCATATATGAATAAATCCCTTTGGACATAATATATTATTTTTTATATATATACAAATTAATTTGATTTGCCATTTTTTGTATTTTTCATATATATATATGAGTGATTGTTCTGTAATTTTCTTTGATAATGTTGGCTTCCTAAAGTAAAATTGCAATATATTCCTTCTTATTCTATTCTCTGGGTGATTTATGTCAGATTAGGATTATTTCTTATTTTATAGTGTCATCTATATTGGTGATAAGGCTAGAATTTTAAAAAGTTTATCCTGGAGTCTTATTGTTAGCAGAAGGGAAAGAAAACATCAAAAATAAATAGAGAGGGAGAAGATGTGGCTCAAGCAGTTGGGCACACACCTCTCACATGGAAAGTCTCAGTTTTGGTTCTTGGTGCTTCCTAAAGAAGATGAACAGAAGCTGCCATGAGCAGACACTGCAGCAAGAAGATGCTATGAGGGACAGTTGCTGCAATGAACAGATGCTGGAAGGAGCAGACACCACAACCAGCAGACTCCTCAGACACCACAAGGAGCAGATGCCGCAAGGAGCAGGTGCCACAAGGAGCAGATGTTGCAAGGAGCAGACGCTGCAATCAGCAGACTCCACAGATGCTGCAAGGAACAGATGCTGCAAACAGCAAATGCCACAACCAGCAGACACCACAACCAGCAGACGCCACATCCAGATGGTCCTGGGTTTGGCTCCTGGAACCTCCTAAAGAAGACGAGCAGACAACAAGCAGACAGAGAAGGGAGCCATCTTGGGGTGAAGAAGGGAAATAAAAAAATAAGTAGAGAATCTCTTCTAGATATTGCTTCCAGATCCACAAATTCAGACAGATTCCATGTACTCTATTTGGGGCTTTTACCTTGTGCTTAGTATAGAGCTATTCCTACCAATAAGAGGCCCTTGAGTTTGAATGCCCTATGTATCTAGATAGCAATATCCCAGAAACATAGATTGTTAATGGAGAAGTCCCACAGTCCATTTTCCTAACTGCCAGTCTAAATTACTTTTTTCCTCTTTCAGGGCAAATCTTTTTCTAAGATGTTGAATAGTAGCCAAGGCCGGTTATGAAGAAAAAGAAATATCACCAAACTTAATACATTGATGTTAAAATAATTTTCAAACATCAGTAAATTTCTTGAAGTCATGTTTAATAATGAGCATGATATGACAATTACTATTTGCATAATAAGGTCTGGATCAAATTTTTATAAATTTCTCCCTTAATATAATTCATATATAGAAATGGATAACCCATCAACATCCTTTTCGATGACCCTCGTGAAATAATTTGTGTTGCCAAACACACACACATACTTCCTCAAATAAAATGTGTAGTTTCAGATTGAAAGTATAAATTTAGATACTCAGAGAAGTTCTGCAATATTTGTGTAAATAAATAACCATTCAACAGCATTTTCCAAAATAAAAAGAACAACCTATTCTAAAGGAGTTTCCAGGGACCTAAAGTTATTCTTTTATTTTATTTCATTTTATTTTATTTTTCTTTCTCAGCCTCTCGGGGTTTCTCTTTCTGTGACTGTAGGGGATCTTGGAGTCCTCTCTCATATGGTAGGGTAAAATGGCATTTGTGTGTGTGTGTGTGTGTGTGCTTACAGTCCTCAGTTTATATAAGATTCTAGTGAGAGGATCAGGACCCACCCTGGGTCCTGCAATTTAACCAAAGACCCTTAAATAAAGTGATCTAATCATACTGATCTAATCAAAAAGTCCCTTAACTGAATGTAACCAAAAGGTCCTACATAAAATAGGTTTTCATGTACAGGAATGGGTTAGCTTAGGAACATAATTTTCTGAGGTCCACAAAAGACTCAAGTCTGCACACCCTAAGAGGCAACAATTATGGTTAATAAGCAACAATCAGCAAGGATAGTCATTTGATTAAATCAATCAAATTGTCCATTAATGGAAAACTTCAGTCAAGGCAGTCACAGTTAAGTTATTCTTATCTGGCAGTATCAAAAAGTTTTCCAGGAAATAAAATTTACCATAAACTTTAGGTTGATTGAGATTTGCATCCAAATCTTCATCCCTCCATGTATCTATATTCTTTACCGTGTAATTTTTCAGTTCAACAATATATGTCCTTAACTCTCTATTGTGGTTCAGCTAAGTTATTACTAAACAAGAATTTATAATAGTTTTTGTTGTTGTATATTCCTTTTTATGCCTCAGCTATTGACTTTGGAAGATGATACTTTGGCTCAGTGGTTCAGAGGATCATAGATACACAGAGCAGAGCTTTCCACACAACCTGAAGACCTATAGCCTAGAGGTAAGTTCACCATCCAAGACCAAACAAAAAGAGGTCATCCAGAAGCTCTAGCTGATATTAGTTGACATATCAAGTACACAAATTATAAAACTGAATATATATATAAGCTATGGTCAACGATCCTGCTGCTAGGTATAAATCAAGAGAAATTTTGCACATATGGAAAAGAATAATCTGGGAACATTATTTGTTATCATTCCAAACTTGAAAGAACAAAAATGTGAGATCTTTCAAGTGTTCCTACGTCATGAGACACTTTTCCAGTCCCAGCCTCTTGCAACACATGCAGCCAGAAGCACATGGCTGGTTTGGTGGCTTGGAGCTGTATACCCGAGAAAGCATGTTCTTATATCTAACCCATTCCTGTGGGTGTTGTTTTGAGTAAAGCAGGGAGCCATGTAAAATGAACAGCTTCCCACCAAAATAAAAGGGCTGTCTGACCAAAGAAAGACTCGGACAAATCTAGCTTGGTGAGCGAAAGAGTACTTAATAGGGGTCTTATATGGGGCCTCGCCCTTGATGGTCTGGAGGGGCGTCCTCTCTCTTGGCATTTGTGTGTGTGTGTGTGTGTGTGCTTTCAGTCCTCAGTTTATATAAGATTCTATTGAGAGGATCAGGACCCACCCTGGGTCCTGCAATCTAACCAAAGACCCTTAAATAAAGTGAACTAATCATACCAAGGCTTGTTGTGGCCTAAATCCTCATCCATGATGGTGGGCAGAGAGCGTGGCACTTCTGAGGCCCAAGCCTCACTTGTCACAAAGAAAGTAATGTCTTTTGGAGGGTATGTGGCTCAACTGGTTGAGCACCTGCTTCACACATGGTAGGTCCTGGGTTGCAGTTCCTGGTGCCTCTTAAAAAAAATAAATATATAAATAACATTTTTGTAAGCAAATACACATATATGCATATAAAAATAAAAAATAAAAAATAAATAAAAATAAAAAGCAAAACAACAACAACAAAAAAACAACTCAGGGGAGCTGATGTGGCTCAGTGATTGGCTTCCCATATACGAGGTCCTGGGTTCAATCCCCAGGCCCCAGTACCTGAAAAAAAAAAAAAAGAAAAGAAATATCTTTTACACTACATGTCTACATGTGTCTACATGCAAATGGGGAGGGCACGTGAGGGGAGAGCATGGTTAAAAAGTGCAGTGTTTCAGGATAGGTAATCAAACGTACATTCACAATGTTTCCAAACAGGGCAGAAGTCACATTTCACAGTAACTACATAAAATGAGCATTTACAATGTTTGTTAGTAGGGCAGAAGCTGAAATTACATCTTTACAGTAATTACTTAAGAGATCTATTGATACAAAGTTGGTCAAGCAGTTCACAGATGAGATTACTTGCAGAGTTTCCAGGAAAGAAGTCTAAGCATGCAAATCACAAACATTATTTCTCAAGGCTTGGTGTGTAATTATTAAGAAATGAAAGCTAATGTGACTAGATGGGGAAAGAACTGGAAGGTTGGGTGAAAATGCAAAGCCATATATGCTACAGGCATTGTAAATAGGACCTTTTGATGAGGTTTCTTCATTTAAGGTATGGCCCACCTCAATTAGGATGGGACTTAATGCTATCACTGGAGGCCTTATAGAGAAGGTCTCAGCAGAGAAAGTACAGGGAACAGCCAGAAGCTAGAAGTCAATGGAACCCAGAAGAGAAAGGAGAATCCAGGAGAGGCTGCCGTGTGCAACTGCCATATGACACAAAAGCCAAGGGACAAGGATTGGCAGCATCCAGTACCAGAATGCCACATAAAGCATTGCTTGATGACTCCTTAATTTTGGATTTCTCCTAGCTTCAAAACTGTGACTATAAATTCCCAATGTTTTAGCCAATCTAATGCATGGTATTAGCAGTGAGGAAACTAAAACAGCTGTTAGAGGTTAAATCAGGCAGCAGCTTCCCTTGACATTTCCCCATGATCAATTTTGAAGTGGACTGTGTTTAATGAGACATGTCCCCATAAAAATCTTTTCCCAGCACCCTAAAGAGCAGCAAGTTTCTCTAGCACAGCACTACAGAGGCTTCTCTGCCATTCACTGCATCACAGCTATGCCTCTCAGTCAATAACTGGCTTTCACCCCTGGGAGGAGTGGCCTCTTTTTCAGGACTCTATCTCAGCCTCATGAGTAGTGGCTGCCCCTTATATTTGCTATTCCTATATTGGTTAGAGTCCTCTTTAAGTCTCACTAACCAATCCCTTGTTACTCCATTCCCTAGTGCATTAATAATTCTTTATATTAAAATTTCTGTTCCACTGTTTGTGTAGGGATGGAAAGCAGATCTGAATTTCCCTAAAGCTGGGGGTAGAGAGAGGGATGTACTGAAAATTGGCCTGAAGAAACTTTTGGGAAAGATGAAAATGTTCTGTATCTTGACTGTGGAGGTGAATTTATGCATTTATGAAGATAAATGCATAAATGAAGATTAAATGCATACCTATTAAACTATAGTGTTTACTGGAGATTTCTGAGAATGTGGATTACTCCCTATACTTAGGGAATTTAAGGTAGCAAGGTATGGTGGGTCCAATGAAAGGGAGAGAGCCTGGAGGCTCTGTGATATTCATATTTGCAGTGATTGTGTGATAGGACACCTTTAGTATCCAGGATGTTAAAGGAGATAAGAGAGAGACAATGACCTGAGGCAGTAATTGTGAATTTATTCTGAAGTGCTTGGAAGAAAGATAACACCCAGCTGCTGCCTTCTTTGAACTTACCTCAAAATCATGTATGGGGTCAGGCCTGGAGGAGGCCCTTAAAGATCCTCTAATTTAACTACCTCAATTTACTTATAGTTAAACTGAAGAACAAAAAAGTGAGGTATTAAAATCATCTCCTTAGGAAGTAGTAAGGCCAGATGAAGGAGATAATGTTTTACTTTGTTTTTCGAATAGCCCAGTGTTTCAAATGATGGGTGTTGATAAGGCATAATATAGCTATTTATGTAAATATGAACATCTTAAATGATTCTTGTAGAAATATAAGGGCAATACTTTCATGGCTTTTTATAGATATACTTGAAAATAGGCAAAATAATATTTTAAGTGATTCAGGAGTATAGAATACACTTTTAGTTCACCAATATGGAGTTTGTATCAGATTAAAAGTAAATTAATATCCTCCTTTTATAAACTGGAGTCCATCTCCCTTATAAACTGGAGTTAGTGCATTTATGTGATTAAAATATTTTTTACCAAAAATTTATCAAAAATAGCTTGTGTTAAAATATGTACATGTTTATTTTCCTGATAATTCCCGATTATTCCCTTTATTTTCCACTTTCAGCATGCAAAGACAGCCTGAACATAGTGGCATTTAAATCATCTTTTTCAAATGTAATTTGGTTGATTACATGATAAAGAATCTCACAGAGATTCAGTGGGTTCAATCAGGCAGACTCATAGACTGTGGTGAGGATAAAAGAGCTGAGAAATCTTAAGGGATCAAGCTCATGAATCAAGTTAAAGGTGAAGAAAAGAAACATTGGAATTAAAAATGTAACAGAATTTTTTCACTAACACATTGGAATATAATTTTGGAATAAGTTATGATAGAGTGTTATTATTTTTTTTTGGGGGGAATAATTTTAATATTCTAAAATGCAATTGTTAATTAATTAGTTAATTTACCACTATGGATAGCCCTCCTTCCCTATTCAGTAGAAAGAATATCAAAAGGACATTGTGTGGCAGTTAATGCTAACTATCATACTCTGGATTGATTTATGTTTTTTAACTCTAAGAATCCTACTTTATGTTAAGAGCTTTATGTGCACAAATTTGAATGATTTTAAATCCACTGAAAGGAAAAATGAGAGAGGACTTACAGTTTTGAAAATAAATTTCAAATATCTTAATGCTGAAATTATAAATAATTAATATAAAATATCTTACATAAAAACAGGCTCATGTTTTATATGTGTGAAATTGAAAAATTACAGTGTGATTTGAAGGAATGGATTACAAGCTTATTTACAAATAGTTCTTTCTTAGATTATCAATGATTATTGAAATTCTACCAGTAGAGAGCTTTTTATCTGTTAAGGTTTAAAATTTCTTACCAGAGAAACATTAATAGAGGCAGTATTATATAACTCTATAATAGTGACAAGAAGAATGAAGTAAAAACAATGGGAATGAAGAAGAGAAAAGCTAGTCTAAGTTGCTAAAACTGGCAGTATGGGCACTAAAATGAGCATACATTTTTAGGATGATTGGTTAGGAAGAATCGAACAATCTGTTTACATGAATCAAAAAGAAGACCATTTATCTGTGTGGGTATTGGATTGGATGAGTTTCTAACCATCCAAGCTAAAACAACCGATGCTATTCTCAAATGCCAAATGACTCCTGAAAATCAAATACATTTTGTTGTTGTTGTTGTTTTTAATTAGAGTTCACAGAAAAATCATGCAGAAAGTACAGTTCCCATATCCTCCTTCACACATGCATTTCCCTTATTAACACTTTGCACTAGAGTGGTACTTTTGTAAATATTTGTTTTTCTTATGTCTGAGATGATAATATGTTAAAGAATAGAGATAGACAACTTTTTTTATTCCTTTAGTTAACTATTAAATATAATCCTTCATTTGTAAAATTGGAAGGCTAGACCTTCCTTACCATCCCAATCAATTTAAAATATCTTTATAAATTTATAATCTAAGTTCTCCCACTGGAATTCAGTATTCTAGGAATTTGTTCTAGGTACTGGCAGAACAATGAGAATTTTTCCTATTTTACTGAAGTGAGGAAATTGTGGTGATAATTAAGATCAGGTACTTGGAATACAGTTTTTCATCAGAATTGGAAAACCAACTTGAATGATAAGGAGAAACTGGCAGAACCAAACTCTAGCTGCTGCAGTTACAAGACTTGGTTAACAATCATATAATAAGTAAAACAATTGTAAAAGCTGAAATTAACCAGAAATCTGCAAAGTATTTTACATTTGTTACCTTATTTAATCTCCACAAAAAATGCTACAGATAAATCATATTACTCTCAAAAATATATATAAACTTCTTTCTGGTAAACTTATTTCTGGGCCAAGCATGAGGTATCAAGTACATATATATCACATATATGTGACTGACAATGAAATATGCCCAGATTCAATCTTATCAATGTTGATAACATTAGAACCAAGCCCAGAGGAAAGTTAATTTGATTTTTAAAACTAAGGAAAAAAAAAAAAAACACAAGAAAAATATAACTAATTATAGCATGTATAAAATGTCTCCAAATTCCACATACATTTAGTAGTTTTTCTATTTATAACCTTTGCACATAGGATATAGGGCAGGAAGTTTCTCACATATAATATTGCCAACATAGCACATATCACATACTGGTATATAATTCTTTTTCTATTTTCACTCTGCCTCATTTATGTGGGTATGTACTAAATAACAGTGAGACCAGCAAAGTGAGATCTGATTTTTCTTTTTATTTAAAAGAGAAATTTTGTAAGTCTATTTGGGCATAATACCCAACTGATACTTAATATAGCATGCTGAGATCATTGTTACTTCAATACAGTGTATTTATTATACAATGTTAGTTCCCTTTCAGTAACTTAACATTTTTTTCAATAGTTAATGTTTTCAAGAAAGAGTCAAAAGCTTTGCAGGCAAGTCTTCTTGAATAAAAAAGCAATATTATGTTTTCTTTGGCTCATGAACCATTTATTCCATTATAATCTTCCCCATGCAAGGAATGATATGTGTCACCATATTAAAATGCATCTTATAAAAAGAATTCATTATTCATCTAATTTCAGGTGGCTACAAACTGCTCTGGATCATGGAAAATAATGTTCCAGAAATTATTCTTTTAGGACTTTCTCATGAAAAAGAAGTAGAAGTTCTGTTTTTTGTTTTGTTTTGTTTTGTTTTTGGTATTCTTACTTTGTTATAATATTGCAATTTGACAGGAAATCTGGTCATCATGGTTTCTATCACCTACAGTCAACTTATTAACCAGCCTATGTATTTCTTCCTGAGTTACCTCTCATTCTCAGACCTTTGCTATACCTCCACTGTGACCCCCAAGCTCATCATGGAATTCCTGGCAGAAAAGAAGGCCATTTCCTATAATGGCTGCATGACACAGCTCTTTCCCATGCACTTCTTTGGAGGTATTGAGGTCTTCATCCTCACAGGGATGGCCTATAACTACAATGTGGCCGTCTGCAAGCTCCTGCACTATACCACCATCATGAGCCAGTGAAGGTATAACATCATGATTGCTGCTTCCTGAGCTAGGGGATTCCTGCATTCCTTTGGCCAGTTTCTCCTCACCATCTTCTTACCCTACTGTGGCCCCAGTGAGATAGACCACTACATCTCTGATGTTTGTCCTTTGCTCAAAGCCTGTGCTGACACAAGCAGAATTGGTCTCTTGGTCATAGCTGATTCAGGCATGAGCCTGGTGATTTTTGTCATCTTGATATCCTACGCTGTGATCTTATACACTATCAGGTCCTACTCTATGGAAAATTGCCACCAAGCTCTTTCCATGTACAGTTCCCATATCACTGTGGTGGTCTTTTTATTTTTTATTTTTTTTATCATTTACTCTTCATTTATATTTGACCAGCTATGACTTTACCAGAATACAAAGTTTTTGCTCTTTTTTATACTATCTTTGCCCCCATGCTCAACTCTCTGATATACACACTAAGAAATACAGAGATGAAGAATGCAATAAAGAAACTGTGGTTCTGTATCATGGGAAAGAAAGGAAATAGAGTAAAAGATATTCTTGATTCCTACCACTGAGTTTGTTGAATATGTCTCTTCTACCCTAAGATCTATAAAGGGCATAAATCTTGTCTCATATCTGGCAACACGTATATGAGCAACACCCAGATATGAGCAAAAGTTTAGTATTCCCAAGATTTATCCTGGGTTTTTCTCTGCTTTGTTATATAACTTTCTTTTTTCTATCTCTTCTGACTTATTGATTCTTTAATAATTTAGATATTCAGTAGCAGATTATTTGGGTCATGGGGAAACCCAAATCAACACTGAAAGCCTATATAGTCTATTCTTATGTAAGATTATATTTGGTGAAGACAATTCCAACCACCAAATAATAATTTTAAAAATTAATTGCTATATTTTAATTATATCACTGAGAATATTTTAAAAGTTCTAATTCATGACCAATAACAATATTTATCAAAATTTTCACCACCTACTCTGATAATTTTATAACCAATGGCATTCTGGAGTTTCTCACATGTCCAACACAATATACCCTCCCAAGCTCCAAATAGAAATAGTTTCTTTTCTTCTAAGTCACTTTCCATCCTAGATCTGCTCCTGAAAGAAAACAGCTTTATATAATTCTAATACTATATAGTGTATTCACTAAGGGTTAGTGCTCTGAAATCAGAATCACTTGATTCAAAACCAGACTTGGTTACTTACTGTGTCTGAGACAACTCTATGTGCAATACATTATTTATAACACAGGTGGTTATAATGGCACAACAATCACAAATTCAGTAAATTTACATGTGAGGGGCTACCACCTTGTTTTTCACATAGAAACAACTCAATAGGTGTGAGTTATTTGTATTATTTATTCTCCTGTTATGCATTGAAAAACACCTATTCTCATAATGATTTACTTCTGGAGCAGTGGGGGTGTAAGGATGGAAAAAATGCAAAGAACATTAATGTCATGTTCCTGTAGCAGGTGGAAGATACTTTTTCTTGTAGTGGTCAAGTGGAGAACACCACTTAAATTCAATGGGTGAATGTGAACATTTCCCCCCTTTAGCACTATAAAAATAAAAGGCAGTTTCCCCAAATAGTAATCATAAGTCACCCTAGAGAAAATTTGTTTCAAGTCAGGAAGGGCTGAAGGCAAAATATGGCCACTGCATAATCAGTTAGGATCTGGGAGGTCTTCAGAAATTCTAGCAACCTGAAGTTGCTTGCATAAGAATTTGTTTTCAGTCTGGAATGCAAGGCACACTGAATAAAGATGGGTGGATAATATAAACAGAAAAATAACTTAGTGCTTCACCTCAGTTTAAACTGCCTAACAAATATAACTGAAAGCTTTATAGTCTAAAAGTTCTTGAAAAATACCTTAACATACTTTACTTAATTCTTCGGAGATTTTTCAAAATTTCCCAGAAGTGCAGCTTGAGCAGTGTACGGCATAGAACAGCATCACAGGAAAACTGTGGAAGGTGATTTTCTGGTTTACAATAAGCAGGGTCTCTGGTAGGGCCAAAAAGCCCTGAATTTCACCTGTTTCAGTAGCTCTAGCCTCCAAACCAGCCAGACATGTATTACTGAAAAGCAAAACATCAAAAATTAATACAGATATTTCTTTTATTTCTACTCTTGTAATAAAATTTTGAACAGGAATTATTAAAACATCTGGGGCAGAAGATATTAGAAATAGCAATTATTAATAAAGAAATTCCAAATTTAACTCCTTCATTTATGTACCATATTTCTTCCTTCACACCTTTTCAAGGACATCACTTCATTGCTTCTCCCCTCTTCCTCTGCATAAGCAATTTTTATCTCTCTTTTAGATCATTGGCGTCAGCATAAAAACTGTTGGGGAATATGATGGGAGTCTTTGAAATTTCCTGTGTCCTGACAAGTGCTTCCTTCCAGATTATCCACCTTGCATTGTCTTTGACTAAGCTATTTAGCAACTCTGTAGATATAAATGTTAATCTGAAGAAAATGACAGTAATGAAAACAATGCCTGTCCAGAAACTGCAAAGCAGAAAGCGATAGATTGTCACACTGTGAATATTGACCAATTTTGCCAGCTTCGCATCCTCTTGTAAATTCATTCAGCCTTCCTTACCAAACCATGAATATGTGATATTAGTGTGGCATTTTTTGAAGTGATTTAACTTTCCTAATTACATGAGTTAAATAAATTCTTTGTTAGGAATTCATTTTATATTTGTGTGCAAATCATGATTTATATTATCTTTTAAAATGCATCCATTTAACAAAATAAACTTGTATTTATCTTTTCTAAATCAAAACAAAATTCTTTTTTGGTCCATATTTTCCCTTTCAATTTTCATTCCCTATTTCTGATTTTTCTTCTTCCTATGGTCACTATATTTAATTTCTCTCCTTCCAAATTTATTAAACCTTTTCAAATGAAGTTTTCACCTCTATCATTTCAATGAAGCTACCGTTATCAAGGTCACCTACTACTTTTATATTGACATTTCCAGGATTTGACAGAGTTGTTCACTCTTTTCCTCTAGATATTTTGACTTGGTTTGGGATCACATAATCTCCTGATTTTTCTCCTTTTTTTAATAAACTTTTTTATTTTTATTTTTTAAAGATACTTAGATTATGTAAATGTTACACAAAAAATATAGAGGATTCCTATATGCCCTGCTCCTTAGCCCCCCACATTTTCCCACATTAACAACATCCTTCATTAGTGTGGTACGTTTGTTACAGTTGATAAACACATTACACATTTTGAAGCATTGCCACTAAGCATGAATTATAGTTTACATTGTTCTTTCCACTCTCTTTTGCACAGTTTTGTACGTTATTACAAGATATATAATGGCTTGTATCTGTCATTGTAGTGTCATTCAGGACAATTCCCAAGTCCCAAAAATGCCCCCAAATTACAGTTATTTTTCCCTCTCCCTCCCTTTAGATCTTCTAGTGGCCTTTGCCTCCATATTAGTGATCACAGTTCTTCCATTGCTAGAATCACAAAGACTAGAGTAGAATAACCATAAGTCTACTCTAGTCCATCATTCATTCCCCAATCCTGAGGATTCTGGGTTGGTGATGCCTACTCCAACTCTAATTGACAGGGGGCTTGGATCCCATGAGGCAGATGGAAGAGACTATTTTGCTTGCAGTTGCAGACTCTCTCCATTCCTTGAGATGGTCATTGTTCACATCTCCTTGTTTGTTGTCCTGGGTGAGTCCAATGAACTGGAGAGGAGGTGTTGTGACTCTATTGAGATTCAGGGCCCAACTGGTACATGGACAGTCCAAAGATTTATGTCTCTTGGACATACACCTATCCAGTATAGTAATAAATATAGGTTCAAATAAAAGGGGCAGAAGAGCCATGTGTAGGGAAACCACAACTGAATCCAGCTCTGTCATGTCTAAGTTGATTTTCCCAGCCGTTGATGGTCTCACTGAATTCATGTATTAGAATGTCATAAGGCTCCATTCTTGGATCTGTGTTTGTTTCAATCTTGGTGATTTTACATAATACAAATTTAAATACTTACTATGTGCAGGTGACTCCAAAATTTTTCTCTCCCAACTCAGACCTCTACTTTGAACTCTCAATGAATTATTGTAATAGCATCTGTCCTATATTTGCACACAAGTGTTTTACTCTGTTCCTGGAATAATAGCTGGAATATAATAGATAATCAACAATTATTTTTTGAATAAATAAATGTTTAAAAATATTGAGAAAAATTCCTAGTGATAGAGAAAGGAGCCATATTGATGGAACTATATAATTTCTATGTATTACTTTATATATTTTCAGAAATATTACTGGATTTCAAATTCTCTTTGAAGAAATTATTTATCCACTTCAAAATCAATGCTTTATTGAAAAGATATCTGAGAAAACAAATTCCCCTTCAGGGTTCTTATTTTGCATACTATTTCAGATGTTTCCAGTGGCCTACCTGATATCTCTCCATTTTTATTACTCTCAGAACCCTGAGATTGCTTGTGCTGGTAGTTCCCCATTCTTCCTTGTAACTAGATTAGTGATTTAATATTGTTGTGTCAATGCAACCTAAATTGGAGTCTGTTGGGGAATTCTGGAAAAATTTTACTTCCTTATAAACATTTTCATTCTCTTTCTTTTATCCTGAAACATAGACATAAGCAGCTATTTTGCAAACATAAGGGCAAACACTTTATGAAAATCATGGTAGAACAAGGATCTAGGGGGAGCCTGGTTCTGTCTACATTAACCTTAGATTCTGCTTATTTTTTCTGGACTTATTTTTCCATTAAAGAAAAAGAACACTCATTTGCAGTTCTTAAATTGTTTTCCAATGAGGGTTATCTTAACAAAAAAACACATTTATTGCCTTTTCTTGGGCATTATTCCTTCCACATAAACTTTAGGATTATATTATTAGAAACAAAAAGAAAATCTGGAGTTTTAAAGAGAATTGCATTTAATTCATATATTAATTCATGAAATTGTGTTTTTTTAAATATTAACTCCTCATTCACAACATTGATATGTGGTTCTCTTTGTCCATGATAATTTCATAGTTTTAAACAAGTTCATATGATTTTCTTTTTCTTTTTTTTTTTTTTTTTGGCCCAGAGTTTCTTTTATTAAAATTTATTTTTAATTGATTTTTGTTTTGCAATGCAATTCTTTTTCTCCTTTTTTAGTTTTTTCCTTCCTTGGTTAGATACAATCTATTTGTTTTATGGATATATATCTTAGATTTAGCTACCTTGCCAATTGTCTGATTAATTACAGACATTTTAATCATATTTTTAAAGATTTTATAGGCTTACTATCTAACCTCTTGTGCAAATGAATAAAGTCTCCTAGAATTTTAGTGTCCTTACTTAGTAAATGGCAGCAAAGTATTCTCTTAACTCCCAATTCATTATATGTTCCCCAAAACCATACTCATCTCTGATTGATTTGACAAAGGATACATTAGAAATGAACTATTTCCAAGCTAAGCAGGTAATATTATTATTATATTACATTGATTATTTATTTGTGGAACATATAAACTTATATAAAATTCACCAGGAAAACTTCAGCTTTAAGGAAAAAGACTACATGCTAAATTGGAAACAAGGAAGGGGTTTATGAAACATGGTGGGGGGATTAGGACAGTAAGCTAGACATTACCTTTGAAGGCTAAATGGGTTAACATACTTCCTGTTCCCTGGACTATTTGCACATAATAGATAATTTAGGACACCTGTTGGGGGATGATATTCCAGCCTCCATCCTGCCCTGAGTCGTTTCTCATTCCTAACAGTAAAGTCTCATAATAACAGCATCCAGCTTGGTCTCCATGATTATGATAAAGGTATTTCATCTAAAAATTAGTAGCTCTTTGTCCCTCTGCAATTCATTGTGTAAATCATGACAGATCAAAGTCACGAAAATTTTTGTTCCATTTGATACATCCGTGCTTAAAGAACAGCCCTTGCTTATACACCTATAGCATATTTTCCTTAAACATTCGAGATCTAAAACACCTTTAACACTCTCTAAAATACTTCCAGATATCTCATCATTGACACTTAATTGGAACAGCCAGGAATTTAAGTATTTTTTTTATTTCTCCAAACAGTTTTTAAGAGAGTGAGCAACAGCACCTTGTGTTCTTCTTGCCATTCATAATTTAGTTTAACAGTCAGTGCATAGACTTTGGATTTAGACAAAAGACCAAGAAAGAGACAAAGTCATATAATGTGGGGCAGGATAATAAACTTGCCTTATACTCTGTTTCTACTCTTTTAATGTGTGCATCAATGTCCTATAGTTTTGCATGTTAATTTATTAGACATATATATAGTGTACAATAGGCTTTATCTTTTCTCTTTCTCTTTGCCTTTCCTTACTTTGTTATGTATACATTACAAATCTATTATATATTTACCAAAATAATAAATAAAATTACAATGAAGATGTAAAATTAGTATAAAAATGAAAGTTACTATAATTCACATATAATTGATTGTCATTATTTGAGACTGAAAAGAGAAATAATGGTAATGACAGTGGATATTTATTTGATGCTTACCACCTCTTAGATGCCACTCTCAGCATTTTACATGTATTGATCATATAATAGTAACAAGACACAATTTTCTTCTTAATAGCCTTGTTTTGCAAAAGAGGTAAATACTGATTATACATGAAGGTTATTTTAAGATATATTTTAATTCTTTCTTCTAAAATTTTGAAATTGATAATATAGTTTTCACATACAAATGATTCTTGGAATTATTCTGGGAACACATTCCCATTTATGTTGCAATCCAAGTTTTCTCACTCAAGAAATTTCTCTCAACACCAGCTTCGAAGTTTTCTCCTTACTCTAGTACCAATTCTCAGAACCAGTCTTATTTCCTTTCTTTTTTTAACTGTTCACGTTATTCTCTCCTTCATCCCTTAAATTGATTCTACATTGATTTCCAGGATCCTCTGCTATTAAGGTGTTCTAAGCCCATGACATTCCATGCTCTTTATTTCCCCTGCATGCATATCATTTATAGAGTGACAAAAGATGAAAAGAGTAATGAATTTCTACTCTAGTGCATCCCCTTAATTTGGGACTCCTATTTTCATTTATATTTTTCTCTTTTGCCTAAAATGCATGTCACTCATTTGATTCATCTATAAATGTACTTTTCTCTAATCAATCCCAATATGATACACTGAATAGTAATGATACAATTTTTCTTCATGAATTTTCCAAAAATTTTATTTTATTTTATTTTATTATTTTTTTTATTATGGGTAAAAATCAAAATTCTCACAATACATACAAACATTTGCAAAATGATATATAAATATATATGCATATATGTGTATTTGCTTACAAAAATGTTGTTTATATATATATACGTATACATATATTTTAAGAGGTGCTTAGATTACCCCAAAAATTTTAAAATCATAAAATAGTCTGCCTCATTTTAACATCTTCTGAAGAATATAGATCTAATCATTCATTGCATTTTACTTAAATAATGGGAAGTTATTATTTAAAATATTTGCAAAAGATGGAAGGAATAAGGGAAAATTCACATATCAAATAAATTAAATCAGCATATTTATAGAGTAAAATATAATTTATATTATATATGAAAGCTAAATTGTTCTATTTGAAAGTTATATTTTTTTTTCTTATAGGTTTGTTGGATTTTTACTTACTAGAAGATGAACTCATTAGATAATTTCCCTTAATTCTAATTAAAGAATTAAGTATTCAGTGTATGAATGCAGTCAGAATAAATGTTTAAATTCACTGCTAAAAACTAATGAATTTTATCATGTATAAAGACTCTGTGCTATGAGGGTCTTGGTTGTAGGACTTCCCTGGTTTCTCCACAGAGGGGAGTAGTCTCTAACGATTTTTGAAATTCAAATGAAATAAAATCATCATAGTCATTTACGTTAAAAAAAAATTTTTTTTTAATCTATCCAAAAGTTGTATATCTAATGTTATACTTAATTTCATGTGACATTTAAAGTGGATTACCTGGGAGATTGTAACCCTTGGTTGCTTCTGAAAACAGATATCTTAACCTTGGTCTCCTAAGAAATGGAAACTGAGCCAAAGTTTATGACTTATAATGCAATGGTGAAATAAAATGAAAATAAGTCAGCGAAGAAGAGATAATATAATAGTGTGCAGTTTTAAACTGCCCTCCGTCTGGTGTCAAGGACAAATATTCCCTCCATCTTGCTGGATTGTCTTCTGAACAACTGTATAAACTGCTGTGTCTCAGACAATTGATTTGGAAGGAGAAGATAGAAAAATTTTCCACATTTCTATATATCAGTGTGGTCTATTTAGGCCTAAACACCCCTCACCTCTGAATTGTACATACAGGGCACTAAAGACAAGTATGTCACTTATGCTAACAAAGATACAATGAAAGCAAATGATGAGGTCTTGGGATTTGCAATGACTGTGGAGCCTGGATGGAAATGGTGAAACATACAAGCATAAAGATTGTGATGTTGCCTGATTTCTGTTGGTGACACCAAAGCTGACATATAGGGAATGGTTGCTATATTTGTCCTACTGCAACTTAAGGTATGATATGAAAACCAGAGATCTTCTCTTGGAGTTCTGATATTCAGAAGCCAAAAAGCAGATAATGTTGCAAATCAGACCCAGATTTTGGTCATGAGGGTAGCAGGGCTTTAGTTTTTAGAGACTCTTATGTCAATAACAGAGACCTGGGAAATGGGATACTGAAATCTGGAACAGTGACATTTAAGGTTGAGTCTGAGAACTTTGAACACCCAAATTCCCTGAAACCTCTGGATGAACAGAATTATCCCCCTTCTCTGTTCTAGAAGAAAACAAATTCTATTTGCCTGGAAGTTGTACAATAAATTCACCTGAAACTGTTTCCTTGAAAAAATGATGCTTATTTTCCTTAGATTTGATTTATTCTCATCAAGCCTCATTGCTTCTAGGCCAATAACAAGGGACAGGTCACAGCACAACTCTAGGGGAGAGTCCACACTTTCCAAGTCTAAAAGCCCATACATTTCACTAGAGTTAATTAGGTATTGTACTATTTCTGGCTATGGTGATTGATAATCAATGGATATTAGTGAATAATAATATATATCTCAATTATTATGTCTTTCCTAAATTCAAAGATAATTTTCTCATGCATTTGATTATTGTTTCTCCATTTTCTTAATTTTAAGTTGATTTTCTCAACTTCTCATTTGATTAATGCTTCTCAACTTCTAGAATTCCACTTTAATGTATATGCTTATTCTTCTCTACAGCTTTAATCTTACACAAATTATCTTTATTTCTTAAACATTTGCATTGACTTCTAGGGGAATTTCCCAGATGATTGCATAATTCACTATATTTAAGCAAATATCTGCCCTTTAAATCATCATTGAATTTTATATTTTAATTGTAAATATATATATATATTAAATAAAATTTTAATTATATGTATTTGTGAGTATATGTAGCTATAGCTATAATCTAAATCTATATCTATGCCTCTATCTTTATCTAGAGAAAGATTCAAAATAAAACAAACTCTTTTATACTACCAGACTTATTAAGAAATAGAACATTGCCAGTACCTTTCAAGTGAGTTGAAAGTCTCTTCCTCAAAGTATTCCTTCCCTCTCTCTCAAAGGTAACTAATTCCTGAATTATATGTTAATGCTCTCTTGTTTATTTTTACATTGATAGCATTAATACATAATCTATATTCTAAAAAAACATATTGTCTAATTTTATTTGTTTTTGACGTTGACTCTTGTATGAATGACTTTTTTCTTTTAAAATTATAATTTTGAGTCTTATACATCACAGAAATATGTTTATTTCATTCATTTCTATGAGTTTTTTTGCATGAAATACATACAATTTATTTATCCATTCTTCTATTATTGAGGAATTTCATTATCTGCCATTTATTTTCCTTTCTTCCTTCATATTTATTATTGTTACTATATTGTGAATGCAAACAAGGCTGCTCTAAACATTCCTGGAATTATCACTTGGTGGAAATCTACAAAAATATCTCATATATAAATAATATTTGAATTACTGATTCATAAGAAGTATATGCATTCAATTTAATATTTTATATCTCTTCATACAGATGGTAAATTTAACACTCTCACAAGAAGGAGATGAGAGTTTTCATTGTTTCATATCCTTGCAACCATGTGGTCTTGTATAACTTTAAATGTTGCCAGACTGATGAGAGTTAAATTTTTTGCATTGTGATTTTAATATTTCCCTGATTACAAACCATCTTTTCAGATGTTTACAGGTGATTTGAATTTTCCCTTCTGCAAAATGCCTGCTTTCAACTTTGATCATTTTTTTTTTCAAATGGATTCTTTACTTTCTATCTCATTAGGGCTTGTTTATATATTTTGGATCCTAATGCTTTTAAGTCATAAGCTTTATATATAACTCATTCCAGCTTAGGGGTGTTTTCCACTTCTCTTACAAAGGATTTTTAATGAACAAAGTTCTTAATTTGAAACAGTAATATCTCCACTTTTTCTTTATAGTTATCTTTTTGTTGTTGTTACATCAGTAAAAATAGTAAAAAGAATTTATTGAGAAATGAGGAAAAGAACAGAGCTTGCTGAGGAATGGGAGTGAAGGACAGAAATAGCCCATTAGCAGCAACACAAAGGATTCCTTCCTCCAGTCACCAGACATGGAATAATGGAATATTTACTCTGTCTTCTTTTGTTCAGCATTATGATTGTGAGATTGTTACATTTTTCCATATCATGGGGAACAATGGTTTCTTTATTGCATTGTTGTATTTTATCTATAAATATACCACAATCTATTTATTTGTTCTACACTTGGGTTATTACAAATTTGGGGCTTTTCAAAAAATGCTCTCAGAAGTTTTTCTCTTTGGGTGAATCTATGTAAATACTTCTGTTGCATGCATACTTACAATTGGATTTCTAGGACATAGATTTCTAATACAGTATACTCAATTTTAGTCAATTATTTTTCTAACTGATAAATTTGTTGTATCATTTTTCACTCCATCGGTAATGCATATGATTTCTAATTCTCTAAATTCTTGTAAGCATTTGTTACATTTAGTCTATGCATCTGCTAGCTGATGCTTGAAAATCATCCAGTGACTCAAGTACAAGGCAACACTGAATATCAGCCTCCCTTACATATACTTTTCTCTTCTCTGGTATCTTGGCTACTCTAGCCTTTGCTACTTTATTGGCACTGTGATGCTTCAAAGAGTAATTCTACCTCCATTGCAGACCCCAGTTTTTCTGGATGTCCTTATTAAAAGGTTTGATCAGATGCAAGTTATAACAGCAAAATCCATGAATTTATGGAATGCTTTGTTCATCATCTTGTTTTTAACACAACACTGAGTCTGATCGAGTATCTTATTTCATATTAAAAGAAATGTGGCTGTACACACAATATCAAGGAATTCACTTTCCTTACCACAAACTCATTACTCTGTAGTAACTTGTGTAATAGAATGGTGGAATACCTTACTGAACATTAAAGATAACACTTCGAAAATCTGCAACATAATTTTAAAGGAAAATTGACTAGTATATAATGCTGTTTCATCCACAGCCAGAATAAACTGTTAGGGTTATCAAGAAACATAAGTACAAGTAACTCCTTTTATTATCAAATTAAAAATCCACTTAGAAAATTTTTGCTTCCTTTGCCACCATTTCTAGGTCAGCAAATTTGTAGGTATTAGATATAAAGAGGTTAAGCTTTCATTAGAGAACACAGCAGTGATTTTATTGAATTGGTATTGAAAATACCACCTGGACATTTTGGACTCCTCATATCTCTATTAATCCAACAGAAAAGAAGGGACTGAGTTCATTGGTACTAATGACCAGGGGAAATTGGTTGGTTGCATCACAATGAAGGCACAGATGAACAATATCTTCAATCCATAGAAATCTCTAAAATGTCTCTTAAAGATTTCAAGATAAATGGCAAAAGATAATGGAAAAATAAAGCTACAAATATTGTAAGTTACAAAGATTAACTAAAGTCACATGATCAAGTACAGCAACAAGGACAGTTGTAGCAATTCATTTTTTGTTGTTTCTTAGATTTATATGTGTATATATGTGTGTGTATGTACATCTTGTTCAAGAGAAAAAGAAAAATATTATTGTTTTATTAATGAATTCTAAAATGTATAGAAGTCAGTTCATAAATGCTTAGTAGCCAAAGAGATTAAATGTTCCATTCATTTATCTATCTACTGGCCTCAGCTCAAAAAGTTTACCTTTTTAATCTTTTTATTGTGTACTGTGACACAAATTCTAAAAACTATAGTTTTGCTCTACCAGATGGCATAATGTTAGTTTTTGTCAAAATAGATGCAAAGGGAAGGAAAAAGATTTCCTTACACTGCCAAAATAAAATGTTAAAGTAAGAATAAGGAGGACTTGGTAAAGGAATATGAGGAGAATGGAGGAAAAGTGAACATGGGGAAATAAATCAAAATTGACCAACCATGAAGAGGTCTTGAATTTAGACAAATTCTAAAGACTGCACATTGCCTATCACACCAACAAATTTTCAGGCTTAGATTTGAATAGATGCCTGTGCCACAAGGCCTAGGGAGAAAATCCAAAATGACCTTTATACAAACTACTGCCCTTTCTGAAAACATTGACATCACCACCCTTTCCACGAGGCATTCTTCATCTCCAAGTGTCTAAGAGTGTAAATCAGAGGACTGGACATGGGAACAATGATGGTGTAGAAAACAGCAAACACTTTATCTTCTGGAAAGTTATGGGTGGTCTAATATAAACAAAGCAAACAGGCACAAAGAACAGATTCACAACTGTTACATAGAACTGCAACTGGAAAGAACTTTGCTACGGCTTTGTGCAGGGTAAGCCCTGAAGGTGTATAATATCAGAAAATAAGATAACATCAAAATCACAAAAGTTGACAAAGCAACAATACCCGAATTGACTATTACCAAGAGACCAATACTATATGTATTGGTGCAGGCCAGTTTCACCAAAGGATACACATCACAGAAGTAGTTATCGATCTCATTGGGACCACAGAGGGATAAGAAGATGGTGAGAAGAAACTGACTGGCTGGGTGTATAAATCCCCAGCATAACAAGCTATGATGCAAGTGTGACACCTCTCCTTGTTCATGCAGATGGTGTGGTGCAGGGGCTTGCAGATGGCCACGTAGTAGTCATAGGCCATCTCTGTGAGGATAAAGACATCGATGCCTCCAAAGAAATGTGTGGAAAAGAGCTGTGCCACACAGCTATTATAGGAAATGGTCTTCCTTTCTGCTACTAATTCCTTCATTAATTTGGGTGTCACTGAGGAAGTGTAGCAAAGGTCAGAGAGTGAGAGGTAATTAAGGAAGAAATACATGGGCTAGGCAATTAGCTGACTGCATGAAACAGAAATCATTATGAACAAGTTTCCCATACAAATAGCAACGTAACAAAAAAAAAATAATACAAAACCAAATATTTCGATGTACTTGTTTTGGCAGAGTCCCAAGAGAATAAACAGTCACATTATTCCTATTTTCCATGGTCCAGTGCAGTGAAAATGCTTTACAACACCTGAAAAGACAAAATTAATAAGTCAATGTCAAAAGTGTTCATAGAAATATTTATAACACACATATCATAAAATTATATTTAATTGGCATAATTCCAGTGTTTCAGCAAATGGAAATGTGATACTAAACAAAAGTATCTTTTCTGATGAATGTCATGATGCTTTCCATAAATCTTTCAGAACATTATATTCAATCTTTTATTAACCATAAAATATCAATGCCTGATGGCAAACATGTGGCACAATTGTTTTTCACTATAAATTTTGACCACCAAACCACATCATTAATGCATTCAATAGTTTTATCATTAAAATTTGTGATATATTCTTCTGTCTTAATCTTGTAGCTGTCTTTTTTTTTTCAATTCATTTTTAAATTCCCTCCTCAAAACTCTCTTTTACATATTAACTTGACATTGTCAACTTCCAAATAAAAAATTCCATTGCAACAAAGATGAGACCTTAAAAAAATGATTATAAAACTTAAAATTGGGGAAGCGGCTGTGGCTCAATCAGTAGGGCTCCCGTTTACCATATGGGAGGCCCTGGGATCGGTTCCTGGGGCCTCCTGGTGAAGGCAAAGCCCGCCTGCAAGGCGTGGTTAGCTGACCCAGCGAGCACAAGCAGCAAGGGGGGGATAAATGAATAAATAAATAAAATCTTTAAAAAAAATAAAAAATAAAAAATAAAAAAAACCTTAAAATTGTACAGTTCATATTAATTTTTTTATCTAATAGATAAACCATGGGGAGTAAGACTTCTCAGTATACCTCCAATTATGCTGTGTAAATATTTCCTTACTTATAAGTGAAAAGACTATTTTTATTTTAAAATAGTATTTAAAATACTGGTTTGGAAAACTTAAATTAATTGCTTATTGATTTGAATGGATATAAACAATAACATTATTTTAGTTATATGCATGGGAAAAAAACAAACATGAATTTCTTTCCCCATATTGTCCACCTCCCAAATTAATATGAGAAATGGTAAGTAAAAATCCAACCAAACTAGAAGAAATACATATTGTATTACAATAGAAAGAAATAACTTTGCATGCATACAACATAAATTACATTTTCTCTAAAAATGCTAATTTTGTTACTTTTGAAATGTGCATTTTTAGTCGTCCAACCTTTGCAAGCATTTCAAATAATAACTTTCTATTATGAAAGTAAAATACTATGAGTCCTTTTTTCCATATTATTCAGCAGATTTCAAATGAATAAGACTTTAAAATTGATTTTTGGGAAATTCATAAAGTAAGTAATAAGTTTTCAGAAAATTATGGTTCACATATGAAATTAAGCTTCTGAATAAACTAAAGTTAGTAAAGTATTTAGGCTAAACCAAACAAGCATTCTGTCTGCATTTATTGCTACAAAGTTACTAACACTACAAAATAAATTGCTCTGTTATTATAACAAAACATTTTTTATAAATAGGTATGTGAAACCCAGTTTTCTCCAATTTCAAAGCTACAGATGATGCTTTATTTCACTTCTTGGAATCCTTCCCTTTTGATTTCACTTTACCCTTAAACTAATAATTCACCATATATAAACTGCCACCTATTTTCCAGCTCCTTAATTGTAGATTGGAAAGGGTCCCTACTATCTACTCTTGACACTGCCGTGGATTTTAGTTGTCAACTTTTCAAGTGACTTCATTTCCTTCAACAATGATTTCTTCATCCAAAATTTAAAGACAATGTTTCTTCCTTAATCAAAACAGTGAGTGAGTTCTGAGCTTCAAATTTAAGATTAGATAGGGAGACCTTTGAAAAGAATAAAATACTATGTAAATGGATATATTATGTTCAGTTTGCTGTTCATACAAGAGAAATAGTACTTTATAGAGTTAAAAATTACTTGAGGTTTTCCTGGGTTAATTACATACCGAATACCTAATTAGTACTTAACAAGTCAGAATTTGAAACCACAGTTTTCTTATTCCAGAACCCAAATTCATAATCACAAATGATATGGTAAAAAGTGAAAACGTTTCATGTTTAAACCCTCAATTTTTTATAATAGCCTATTTTTCATGCAAAACAATGTACTCCCCACAATTATTGACACCTAAGGATTTCAGCCATTCTAATTTTGACATGTAGGTGGAAAATGAGATAAGAAATGAACCAAAATTCCGTAAGTCTACAAAAATGTAAATAATACTCAAAAATTGCAAACTCACCCTTTCCCTATCTTCTACATATATAGCCAACCTACAAAGAGTAAGAAAGTTACAGCTAAGGTACGGGAAAATAAAGCACTGAATCTTACATTCTCAAACGTGAGCATTGCTCTTTCAGGCCTGGGGGTGGGTTTTTCCTGGAAATGTGGGCATTGGGGGTTGGTAATCATGGTAGTCAGTGCTACTAGGAGCATATTTGTTCTTTACATTTAGGTCTTCTCACTATTCTGGTAACATATGAATTCACTTTTTCTTAATACTTCAATAACTTTCTACTCAAAGTCCTAATAATGTTTTCTTCTTAAATGAATTTTATAGACTGCTAAGCATCATTTCCCTGTCACTGACTGTTCTGTATGTCTTTTTAGAATATCTCATCAAACACTACACAAGCAACTCCTTGAATTTATTGCTGTCTTGATCTCAAAATAAATAACTCAATGAAAATCAGAAAGTATGCCTGAATTTAAATTTAACTATTTAAAAGTCCATTATCTATACAAAGGAGTCAAAAATAGATTCAGCATATATCACACATACAGGGCAGATATTAGAAGGGAAGGGACATAATTCACCCCACAGCTTCTTCTGCTTCTGCTTCAATTATTCCCACACTTTCCTCACTGAAATGCTGGTTATTCTCCTACTGCTCAGATTATTTCATTTCAGCTTCTTGAATTTATATTTCCCTCATTGTTCGTACTATTGATAATGTGCACTTTCTAATTCCTCCTAACTTTTGTAAAAGAAACCCTTGTACCGGCACCTGTCTCTCAACATGTTCCCACAAAAAATGGAATATTTTATACTTCAAGCAACAGTTTGAAGGCTAGTAAAATAATTTTAATATTCAAATGAGTCAAATAAGTTCTGAATTTCATTACTAAAATTATTCCCAGAAGGGTCTAACTCACATGATTCAATACTGGGTAAAATATAAATTGTAAAACTACATTTTTATTGTTCTATGGCATTGACTTTTCCTTGCATGTTTTTGGAATTACTATCCCAAATAAATAACTCACCTGGTAGATTTCCTTTATATCCACATTATTAGACCCAGCAGAGCTAGGATAGAATCTGGATTATAATGAGTATGCAAGCCTTTATTAGCCCAACTGTGTGTGATTCATGCATCTTAGTCATTAGACATTTCCCCTGGGTCCCAATGATTGAATGCTCCTGCTCTTTATGAAAGCTTTTTTTTAATGAAAACAAATTTTCAGGGCTTTTGCTTTGAGGACCTTTTCCTTTCTATAATCTCTTTAAACTGACTGAGGAGGAAAGAAAAGTCTTGGCCCTCATGTTAGTCTCATCTCTCCTCTAAATGTGGTCTCATGGTGTTCTCTGAGAGGATTAGAATATGTTTTGTTTATATCCATTTATTATTTAAATAGATTTCCTGAAAAATTATAAACTTATACCCTCTGTGGACTTAGAAAATGGCCATCAGAAGAATTTGAAAAAATATATACATATACGGCTGAATATAATTTTATCTCTCCTCTGCTCTTTATTATTTTCTGTACATCCCTGTTTCCTTCATTTCTTCTTTCACAATGTATCCATAGTTGGAACCTGATTTCCAATGTGTTTCATTAGCAGAGTAAGTAATAGAAAACATGTTTGAGCACTTACTGTGTGGTCCCATTACCAAATAATCTCCTTCAGTATGCAAATAGATACCCAGTGAAATGGCCACTAAGAACTTCCATGATAAAATGCTGTCTAAGGACACCAGGTAAAGAATAGATTATCAGTAAAAGCCAGAGGAATAGCTAATTCAAGAAAAGGAAAGGATTTCATTCAGAAAGTGTCATAACATAGGCTTTGGAGATTGCGGCAGTGCTCTGCTTCTTGATTTAAGCGGAGGTTTTGTGATATATTAACTGTAACTTTTTATATTCACTTTTCTTTATATATTCTATTTCATAATTTAATGGGGTAAGAAATATGCAAGACAAGGCTAAAACAGTTATCCAAATCACTGAAGCAATCCAGGATGTGAGCTTTGATATGCCTTTAAAGAATCAACTTGAAAGCAATTATAAGTTGTTTTTTGTTTGTTTATTTTTACTGTCCAATCAATTCCCTAAAACCTTAGGGAAACCTTTTAGGTATTACTATGGTTTTCTTTTAGGTGCTTCCTCAGGTCAAGGTAATGTTTTCACAGTTGTTCTTCCTCTTTACAAAGAAGAATTTCTCCCCTGGGATACCCCCTGGGTTTTCACCACTTTCTCCTTGCAGACTTCTCAGAGTCCTTGCCTCTGGATCTTTCTATCTTTACTCCTCATCCAGAAATGATATTTGCTCCCATGGATTTTCTACTCCCTAAAGTGAAAAAAGAAAGAAGTATGCTTTTCTATTCTGGCTTCTTTTGAAAATATCTATTAAAATGCATATAAAATTTACTATCCCTACAACTAGATACAAATACTTTTAATGTTTTTTATATGTATGCACTTTATATAAACAAAATTGGGTTCACACTATATATACATATTTTCAAGCTACTTTTTCAATCATCATAGTATCACTAAATCTTCAAAAAGTTAGAAAATCAAGGAAAAAGAAAACAATTTCTCTGTCCACTCATAACTTTAACATTTTAGAATATTTTAATCTTCTTTTTGATCTTTTTGTTTCCCCCTAAATAAACACTATAAGTGCTTTACTACTTTATGCCATGATTTTTATCCCACAGTTTTATTAATTAATGTTATAACATTTAAACTGATGCATTAAATTCTTGATGGACACCATCTTCCTGAGAAAAATTCAGTTTCTTTGGTAATGTAATACAAAATCTTAATAAAATGCAATGAGAGCTGTATGTTATAATCAATGGAATACATATTTATCGAATAAATAATTTTTCTTTCTCACAACATCAGTTATAAAGGGAATTATGGTGTTTTGAAGTGGTTTTCTTAGGAAATTCTTAACAGGTATAGTAGAATTTGAAAGGCCAATGTAAACCTAGTAGACTATGAGTCAAAAATGAGGTTAGTAAATATAGGAAAGAAACACAATAGAGGCAAACTCATTGAAGGGAGAAGAACCTTCTCTGTGTAAAGACTACTGGTACACATAAGGGGAAAAAAGCCTAGCTAGGATTATTCACAAAACAATTTTTGGATACATCATGTATTAGTCAAGGTTCTCCAGAGAAATAACACTGATGGGATTTATACGTAATATAAAGAGACTTCTTATAGTGATTGGGTCACATGGCTGTTGGGAATGACAAATCTGAATTCTGTAATATAGTAGGCCGTATTTTGGAAACTCTGATGACAATGAAATTTACTTCCTCTGTGGAAGCTAGCTGGCTGAGGTAGAAACAGAAATCCATTATTCTGAGTTCTGAATTCCTCAATTCTGGCTTAAGGACCTCCAATTGCTTGGATGAAGAAACTCCCCTCGTTGCTGAGGGCAATCTCCTTTGGTTATTTTAGATGCAATCATCGTTGGTTGTAACCAACTGAAAATAGATGCAATTTATCTAAGAATTACATTCACATTGTAAAATTAGGCCATTCTTCCTTGACCAAATGACTGGACACCATAACCTAGTCAAATTGACATATTAACCATCACAGTCCATCCTTTGTCAATTTGGCACTCATACACATTTCCTTAAACCTTTCTTAATCACCAAAAAAAGGCAGTAACATAGTTATACCTCTACCTACATGATACACCTGCCTTGTATACAACTGAAAATGCACTAACCCATTCCATATAAGAGGACATGGGTTCTTGGGTGATATTCACTGATATAATTGATATATTTAAATACTATTTTGTAGAATTAATATAATTTATGACATATGATAAGAGGATAAGGGGAGAAAATGAAAATATTTGACACACTCACAGAATATGTTTAGAAAAAAATAACATTTCTTATTTCCACAATTGGTCATGTGGTCATGGAAGATGATAATAACTGCCATCTTCCACCACCCAATTCATATTTCCTTTACCCTCAGATTTCATTTCAGTTTGTCTTGGTTCTTTCCTTGGTTGAGTGACCCAAATCTTAATTTCTGAAGAGTCTGGACCATTATTAGCCCTGCCTGGATTAGTTTGCTGTAGTCGTCCGTTGATTTTATTCACCAGGCATGCTAGATTAAAAGACACCCTAAGGAAGCCTGTATTCCTGCAATACTGCTTCTTAATCGAAGAAATACTATTCCTTAACCCCATTCCTTAACCCATTTTCTACTTGGTAGTCAGGATCAATCACCCAAGCCAGTATAGTATCTCCCTACTTTCCATGTTAATTCAGAAATATGAGGAACCCAAAGTGGATGGGTGGTGCCCTTAACTTTAAATTCAATGGTATCATTATTGTGTCTACTGGAGGAGAACTCCTCCTTTTGGAACTAAGATCTCTAGGCCAGCTGACCTGTTTGCCAGGATAAGAAGCAAATGTATTTTTAGTGGACTACTGGAAGAAGTAGTGAGTGGTGCTACTCATATATCCACCCCATGATTTCTGGATGCATGAATCCTGGTTATGGGAATGTATATGATTTAAAGCATATACCATCTCTTGGGGAACACTACTCCAGCCCTGAAATGTATTGCCATCCATTTGGTGCCAAAATTGAGTGTTAAAAATCCCATTCTACCATTCTGTAAATCCAGCTGCTTCAGAATAATAGGGAGAGTGGTAAGTAAGACCAGTGAATTCCAAGAGCAAGGGCCCATTGCTGCACATTATTTGCTTTGAAGTGGGATTCCCAATCAGAAACAGTGCTGTATCAAATAATGTGATGCTGGAAAAAGCATTCTGTAACTCTACAGAAGATAGTTTTGGCTGAAGCATTTGCATGCAGGGAAGGTAAAGTGCCTAATCCAGTGAGAACAAAGCACTACCCCTTCCGTGATGGAAGTGGTCCATGGTAATTAACCTACCACCAGGTATCAGGCTGATCCCCTTGGGGAATGGTGTCATACCAGACTCAGTGTTGGTCCCTAAAGCTGGCAGACTAGGCACTCATCAGTTACTGTAGCCTAATTGGGCTTCAGGAATGAAATTTCATATTGCTGAGCCCACGCATAACTTCCAACCCGATCACCAAGGTCACTTTGTTCATGAGCCCATTGTGCAATGACAGAAGTGGCTTGGGAGAGAGGCTGGATAGTATCCACAGAAAGGGTCAGCCCATCCAGATGATATTAAAATCTTCCTCTGCTGAGGTCATCCTCTGGTGATCACTCATGTGGGATACAAATATCTTCATATTTTTCTCTCAATGAAAAAGGTCTTTTTATATATCTCAACTGCAGACTTATTTGTTATCAATTTTGCAATCATGTTCCTTTCAACCCCTTGAATATCTAGCCAAACCATTGAATTATAACCCATAAATTATTATGCAAATGCATCTCCAGTCATTTCTCCTTTAAAGCAAAGTGAATTCTTGAAATTCTGCCCACTCGGTGGATTTTCCTTTACTACTGTCATTTAGGGATATCCCAGAAAGTTGCTGTAGTGCTGCCACTCTCCTTTATGGGTGGTTCCTACATAAATGTAAACCAGGTCCAAAATTTCTCTTCCTCAGTCAACTTAGCTGGTCATATAGAACTATCCAAGCAGCCACAGCTTAAACTGAGAATGGGGAAAAAATGTGGCAAGAATAATGTACTTGGGCATTTGGAACACTATGCCATTAGCACCTTCTCAAATCCAGTCTCGTATATACTATTTCTGTTTGATGATGGATTGTTGCAGTGCACACCTAACTTAATGGTTTGGTAGGTCAGACAATACCCAGTTCATGATAAGGATGTCAGGTCTCAAGGTAACCTCGTGAACCATGGTTGAGTGTTCAGTCTCTTTTAAGTCCCAGTAACAGGCCAAAAGCTGTTTCTCCAAGGAGAATAGTTATCTCAAATTGCCCCAGGGATTTACTCCAAAATCCAAAGGGTCTGTATTATGATTCTTAAATGGGGGACTGCCAAAGGCTTCAAATAACATTTCTATTTGACATGGACCTTCATTGATTCTGCTGGATTATACAGCTCAAGTGGTAGAACAGCATGCTTTCAAGCCTGGATTTATTGCAGAGCTTCCTTTGTTCCAGTCTTGACTCAAACTTAGTATTTTTTTGGCCCACTTGGTAAATGGAATAATATACCCAAATGAAGAATATTTCAATAAAACCCAAACAAGGTCAACTAGTGCTGTGCCTCTCTTATAGTTATAGGAGTTGCCAGACTCAATAGCTTATCCTTCACCATAGAAGGGATTATTTTTGATGTTATATGGAAGTTCTTTAGGTGATGAGATGCAAAAACAGATAACCTGACAGCCAGCAATGCATAAAAGGAGAGCTTGGTTAGATCTAACGGTATGGAGGGAGAGAAGGAGAATGAGGGCAGTGGAGGTGTCCAGGACTTCCCTAACTTAGGCTCCCATAAGGGTCAGTGGAAGTGTGGAGAGAAAGAAGAATTTGCGTCTCTGGCTCTTATCTTCCCTGTGACCCAGAGGGAAGTAGTGGAGCAGCTTTAAACTATTTGGCATGAAAAGCAGAAGTGGCAAGAGTCATTTGGAGAAGTTGAGGGCAGCTCGTATTATCCAAGCCATATCAAAGTACATGGCCTGCTAGAAGCTGTGAAGGGCAGAAGCAGCAAGGGTCATTTGGAGAGGTGGTGGGTATCTCTTATAATCCAAACTGTATGGAGG
Organism: Tolypeutes matacus; assembly: GCA_026826555.1. Lineage (NCBI taxonomy): Eukaryota > Metazoa > Chordata > Mammalia > Cingulata > Chlamyphoridae > Tolypeutes > Tolypeutes matacus. The sequence goes on along the minus strand of JAKSZT010054356.1, from coordinate 1,266,196 downwards.
TACAGGCTTTGCTAGTTGCTTTCGGTTAGTCTAACTGGGACAAGGGTAACTGGGTTGGTTACTCAAGGGGAATTTATGACTAAGAAAGATGATGAGGCAACAAATATTATTTATTTTATGCCATTATAAGGATATCTCAAAATTCTCTGCACCACTGAATGCCTAGAAATTTCACTGTGTTCACTGAAATTTTGTTGGTTTTATATGCCATCCTTTGGTACACAAAAATCTTACTGACAAATCTATGGTAGTTGCTATATTTTTGCTCACTATGTACAATCAATATAATGTCATCAGTGTAATGGACAAGTGTGATATCTTGTGGAAGGGGAAGGTGAGTAGATTATGACATAGGGCCTGAGAGTTGGTAAGTCCCTACAAGAGTGAAGGTAAATTGTTGGGCCTCAGAGTTGAAAGCAAACTGTTTCTGCTGGATTTCAGTTCAATAGCTAAATACTAGGTTCCAGATGATGTGTTAATTTGCTCAAGTATTGATACCACATCTGGAAAACAGCTACAATTGGAGTCACAACATGGCTAATTCAATATCCTACAATATCTGTAAGTTTTCTGCACAGACCAAACAAGACAGTTGAATGGGGGTGTGGTGGGAATTACTACCCCTGCATCTTGCAAGTCCTTCCTCCAGAAATGTGTTAGTGCTTATGGCTTACTATTTTGTTAGGTAGGGGGAGTTCTAGTGGCTTCCATTTGGCCTTTCCTACCCTCATAGCCCTCAATCCCCAGGTGAGACAACAAATGTAGGGATTATTTCAGTTGCTGGAATTGGCATGCATTCTAATTATGCTTTCTGAAACTGGGGAAATAACCACAGAATGGATTTGGAGAGCCACTGGACCATCTCTGAGATGCAAATGAACTAAAACTCCATTGGTCAACTAACTTCCATTATCAACTACTCTAGGTAGGGAAACAACGACATTTTGGATCTATTGAAATTAATGCCACTTCAGAGCCAGTGTCAGTAATTTCTGAAATTCCTGATTATTACCTTTTCCCCAATACATAGTCACCCTGGAAATAGGCCATAGATCCCTTTGGGAAACACTAGGAAAAAGATTAACAATATACATTTTTGATAAGCAGGGTCTTTGCCCAAGGGAACTTTGGCAAATTTCCCTTCATTATAGGGGTTCTGAGTCCATAAACTTTCTCAAGTTTACTGGGATTGGTTGAGGTGTAAGATACTGTTTTTGTGATTCAAATTAGACTTTTGTTCACTTTATTTAGAACTTTTCTTATTACACAGAACAGGAAAGATTTTAGTAGAATGCTCATCTATTTCACTTCTAGGTACTCCATCATCAAATAACCAATGCCATACATCTCTGTGAATAAGACTATTCTGATTACTGCTTTGACTCAACTGTCTATTACATTCACCACTCCCACCTTGCTTTGGAATTAAGAGCCAACCACTTGGCTTCTGCTAACCCAGGATAAGATCATCCTCATTGTATTTAGCATCCAAGTCTGTGGCTGCAGTTCCCACTGTAATATCTATACTATAGAGTAAAGGGAACACAGAGCTCTTCAGGCATGGTGCACCAGCCCTCACAAATTGATTCCTTACATTGTGATGAAAGGTGTGTACTCTGGATGCTCCTGGGGTAGGTGAGCAAGTCTTAAAATTTTGATAAATTTATTAATAAATAATTTAGAAAGTCGGTTGATTTAAAAAATAGTTTTTTGCATCTGGAAGAATACATGAACACTACAATTCCTCCTTTTGTCCATAAGGAAATAGATGAGTTTGACGGCTTTTCCTAGATCACATTAACAGGTAATGGCAGATCAAGACCAGGACCTCCATTTCCAGTTTTACTGTGTCTTAGGTTCTTGCAATAATTCCTGACTTTTAAATCAAATGTGATATTATAGGAGGATATTTCAGTAGCCACAGTTGGAGAAGTTCAAATTATATAATGAATAGTTATTTCTTTTAAAAAGGTAGCACTCACACATGTTATTGAAATTTTTTAAAAACTCACAAAACTATGAAATGTCAGGAATAGAATATAGAAACAAAATGATTATTTTCTGGAAATGATGAATTCAATTATCCTTAATTATAATAGATAAATCATCTTTTTTATAGACTACTGGAGGTCTTCATAGATGATTTTGGTTCTCCTATCTGTGAAATGGGAAATCCTGTTATCCAGTCTACTCCCTGGTAGTTATTTTGGGATTTTCACTAGAGAAAAGTTTTGAAATATTTAATACTTTGTAACTGCTATAGATATCTATATTCAGTGGTAAAAGATATTGAGCTAACTTCATTGAACAAAATTTATTCCTTGTGATTCTATTGTGTTACAAATGGTGAAACATTCACACAATATAAGTCTTTTTAAAATTAACTATAAAAGATCTAGTATTTAGTGAATTATTGTAATGTATTAGACACATGAATCTTTAACTAAGTGTCTTGTATGGATCATTTCATTTAATTCTCACAAGAATCCTTGTGGTAGGTACTATTATCACTGCTTTATAGATGACAAAAATAAGGCTCAGATATACATGAAACTTGTCTAATATTATTCATAGATAAGTGTATTTGGACTTATTTAGTCTAACTCTACCTCCCTCAAGCACAATGATAACCTCCCTTCCTTGTGGGTAAAACCTCAAATAATACTTTAGGATTTGATTTCTAGCCCTGGGCTAAGGTAATCAATGTGACCCTGAAAATCAAGGATGAATGCTTTTCCATTTTTATTCCTTTTAGAGGTCAGGGTAAGGCAGTTCAACATTTTGTGTCCTGAATTTCCCTTTCAGGATTTTGTCCAGTGTGGATTTTCTTCATGAATTTATTGCAACAGAGATGATGATTTCAGGTAATCAGAAGCTTTAAACATGATGGTATTTCTATTCAGTGCATACATATCAGAAGCTGGTAACATTTTGTGTAGCACAACCTGAATATTCAGCATCTTCTCTTACCTGCTACAAATTTATTGTTTCCTCCCATTAAAGATATAATTAGAGCCATTGTTAGTCCAGCAAATCAAGGAACCCTGAAAAAGAACAAATTATAGATTTGGAGGAGAGGCAAGATGGTGTCGGTTTAGGAGGGCACTCGCTGACTAGTTCTCTGAGGACAGTCGATTGTGGACACGGTCCTGCCCTGGGATCTGTGCTGTGGGCACACGGAGCAAGAAGCTTGGGAAATCTATCTGCAGGCAGATTGATGGCGTGGACTGATCGGTAGAGATTCATGAGTTTTAAGCCTGCCTGTGGTGGTTAACACAGACGGCTGAGCCCCACCCTCAGAGAAAAAGCCTGGTTTAAGCCGGGACTCCTGCAAGGCAACCCGGTGTGAGGGAGCATTCTCCAAAAGGGGGAGGGTTCTGACAGAAGGTGAAGAGGGGTTTACCTTCTGTGGATTTTGCTGCCTGGACCCCCTCATAGCTTTGGGGAGCAGATAAGCCAGCTTGAAGCAGCGCCAGGCTAAGGGGAGAGGCGAATCTACTGAGGAAACCTGATTTACCCAGCAGCCCCGTGACACTGAGGCTTGACTCCAGAGGGGGGGTAGTCAGCCAATTTTATCACTCTGCACTGACAAGCAGCAGAGCTTCAGCTCCCCTGGGGAGGCCAGGAAGTGGGAAGTGCTTGATTAGTTTCCATGAGCCTAGTTAGGGTCCCCTCGGTGAAGGGGGTGGTCTAGAAGAGGACTTCTTTAGGGTCCCTTATTTCACCAAAAAATGAAAATAAAAAGAAGACAGTCACTTAAAAATATGAATTCTATTTTTTAATTTAGTTTAATAGCTAAAATCTGCCTTGAAACCTGCAGAAAGAACCCTGCAGAGAAATTGATTGATAAACACAAGCAGGCTGAGATGTCCCACAAGGACCCTAGAAGGAACACTGTTTCTCCTTAGCTTTGTTTGACTGCATGCTTGTGTGGTTGTTAGGTTTTTCTCTGTTTATTTGTTGTCTCTTGCTTTTCTTTCCTCTTTCCTCTCCTAGCTTATTTTTCTTTTTAATTAGGTGCTGCTAGCTTGTCTCTTCTTTGATGTGCTTCTTCTTCAGTGATTTCCCATTCTCTGTATATACTAATTTTGCCTCCCAAACTATCTATTCCCCTTTCTTCATCTTTCTGCATTCTGCATTCTGTTGTAGTTCTTACATACCATGTTTTTTTCATTATCCCACAAATTAAGGGTATCAATTTCTATTCTATCTACTCTGTTTCCTTCTTTTTAAATTAATATTAACTTTTTACTTTCAGCCCTTTCTTCACTCTTTCCCTCCTTCTTCATCATTCTAGCCTTCTAAATCATATATACATTCCTCTATTTGGTTTCCCAGTCCATTGTAGGTAATCCACTTTTTTTCCTATTACTCTACACTGCCTACATGAGTTATATATTCATTTCGCTAAGTCTTATTTGGCCCCTCTTCTAACTTTTATCAATATTACTATGATCCTTCTTCGTTTCTCACTTCTTTCGATTCCTCTGGCCCTAATCTTTTGCCTTCAAGGTAACATAGAAAGAAGCAAGGAAATAAAATAAGAAGAAAAAATGTCAAAGACAAAACTTAACACACACACAGAACCACCAGCTAAATAAAACTCTAGAGCAGAGAGAGAAGCTAATCAACTGAATAAACCCATCAAGATAAAATAATGACTAGAGAGCAACAAAAAAATTACAAACCACACTGAGAAACAGGAAGACATGGACCAGTCCAATGAACAAACTAAAAACCAGGAAGTGATGGAGAGCATCGAACAACTAATCAAAGCTTTCCAAACATATATCATGAACCAACTTAATGAAGTGAAGGAAGAGATTAAAGATATAAAGAAGACACTGGGAGAACATACTGAATAAATTGTAAACATATGCAAAAAGATAAGGGATATGATGGTGATCAATGGCACAATCCAAGGAATCAAAAAGATGCTGGATTCACATAACAGCAGATTTGAACAGGAAGAAGAAAGAATTAGTGATGTGGAAGACAATACATCCGAAATCAAACAGATAGTAGAACAGATAGACAAAAAGATAGAAAAAATCCAACAGGGACTCAGGGATTTAACCGACAACACAAAATTCACAAACATACACATTACGGGCATCCCAGAAGGAGACAAGAAGGGAAAGGGAACAGAAGGAGTGTTGAAGAAATAATGGCTGAAAACTTCCCAACCCTATTGAGAGAGATGGATGTGCAAATCCAGGAAGCACAATGCACCACAAAAAGTATAAATCCCAAAAGGCTAACTCCAGACATATAGCTGTTAAAATGTCCAATACTCAAAACAAAGAGAAAATACTCAAGGCATCAAAAGAAAAGGGAACCATCACATACAAGGGAAGCACAATAATATTAAGTGCAGATTTCCCACCTGAAACCATGAAGGCAAGTAGACAGTGGTATGATATAGTCAAAGTACTAAAAGAAAAAAAATTCCAGCAATGAATTCTCTATCCAGCAAAACAGGCATTCAAAAATGATGGAGAGTTCAAAATATTCACAGATAAACAGAAATTAAGAGGGTATGTCAATAAGAAACTGGCACGTCAAGAAATACTACAGGAAGTTCTACAAGTTGAAAGGAAAAATCAAGGGAGAGAGAGTTGGAGCAGAGTTTAAAAACAACTAAAAAGACAAAAACAGAAACAAAACAGCATATGACATACATTAACACAAAGAAAATATGGCTGAAGTAAGAAATTAGTTGCAAGTAATAACACTGAATGTTAATGGATTAAATTCACCACTCCAGAGACTCAGATTGGCAGAATGGATAAGGAAATATGATCCATCTATATGCTGTCTACAAGAAACCCACCTTTGACCCAGGGATTCCAGGAGGCTGAAAGTGAATGGCTAGAAAACAATTTTACGAGCTAACAATAGCCAAAGAAGGGCAGGAATAGCTATTCTAATATCAAACAAAATAGACCTTAAATTCAAAACTATTGTAAGAGAAAAAGATGGACACTATATATTAGTAAAAGGGGTAATCTCTCAAGAAGAGAGAACAATCATAAACATTTATGCACCTAATTGGGGTGCCTCAAAATACATGAGGCAAACTCTTGAAAAGTTAAGTGGAGAAATAAATGCCTCTACAATTATAGAGGCGGACTTTAATGCAACATTATCATCATTAGACAGAACATCTAGACAGTGAATCAATAAAGAACCAAAGGCTCAGAACAATACATTAGAGGACCTGGACTTAATAGACATACACAGAACATTACATGCAAATACAGCAGGATTTACATTCTTCTCGAGTGCACACGGGTCATACTCCAAGATAGACCACATGCTAGGTAAAAGAACAACTCTCAATGAATTCAGAAAGATTGAGATTATACAAAGTAATTTCTCTGACCACAATGGAAAGAAAATGGAAATCACTAAGGGCCAGAGAAACAGGTTAGGCACAAGGATATGGAAGTCGGTCAAGGAGGAAATCTCAAAAGAAATCAGAAACTACCTTGAAACTAATGAAAACGACAGCACAACATATCAAAACCTATGTGATGCAGCCAAAGCTGTCCTGAGAGGGAAGTTCACAGCCATAAATACATATATTAAAAAAGAATAAAGAGCTAAAATTGAAGACCTAACTGCACACTAGGAGGAAATGGAAAAACAAGAGCAAATTAAACCTAAAGGAATTAGAAAGAAGGAAATAACAAAGATTAAGGCAGAACTAAATGAAATAGAGAATAAGAAAGCCCTAGAAAAAAATAAACAAAATGAAAAGCTGGTTCTTCAAGAATCAATAAAATTGACATACCCTTAGCCAGACTAACAAAGAAAAAGAGAGAACAGATGCAAATACACAAAATAAGTTCTGAGCAAGATGATATCACTACTGACCCCACAGAAATGAAGAGTATCATAAGAGGATAGTTTGAAAAATTATATGCCAACATTAAGGATAATTTAGAGGAAATGGACAAGTTTCTAGAAACTCTCAAACAGCCTACATTGATGAGAGAAGAAATTGATGAACTCAATAGTCCAATTACAAGTAAAGAGATAGACTCAGTCATCAAAAACCTCCCAACAAAGAAGAGCCCAGGACCAGATGGCTTCACAGCTGAATTGTAAAAAACATTCTGGAAAGAGACAACACCAAGTCTGCTTAAGCTCTTCCAAAAAATAGAAGTAGAAGGAATATTGCCTAACTCATTTTACATCGCCAACATTACCCTAATACCAAAACCAAACAAAGATACCACCAGAAAGGAAAATTATAGACCAATTTCTCTAATGAACCTAGATGCTAAAATCCTCAACAAATACTTGCTAATTGCATTCAACAACATATAAAAAGGATTATACACCATGATGAAGTGGGTTTCATCCTGGAAATGCAAGGATGTTTCAATATAAGAAAATCAATCAATGTAATATACCACATAAACAGATTGAAAGAAAAAAATCACATGATCATCTCTAGAGATGCAAAAAAAGCATGCGACAAAATACAGCACTCTTTCCTGATGAAAACACTGCAAAAGATAGGAATAGATGGGAACTATCTGAATATGATAAAGGATATATATGAAAAACCCAAAGGTAACATCATCTACAATGGTGAAATCTTAAAAGTCTTCCCTCTGAGATAGGGAACAAGATAAGGATGTCCACTATCACCCCTCCTATTTAACATTGTCTTAGAAGCACTTTCTCGAGCACTGAGGCAAGAAAAGGATATAAAAGGCATCCAGATTGGAAAAAAAAAGGTAAAAATTTCATTATTTGCAGATGACTTGATCCTATACGTACAAAGCCCTGAGAAATCTACAACAAACATTCTAGAACTTATAAAGGACTTCAGTAATGTCTCAGGTTATAAGATCAATGCTCAAAAATCAATAGCATTTCTGTACATCAATAATGAGCAATCTGAGAAGGAAATGAAAAAAAGTACCATTTACAATAGTAACTAAAAGAATAAAATACCTAGCAATAAATTTAACTAAAGATGTAAAGGACTTATATACAGAAAACTACACAACAGTGTTAAAGGAAATCAAAGAAGACTTAAATAAATGGAAGAATATTCCCTTTTCATGCATAGGAAGACTAAACATCATCAAGATGTCTATCCTACCCAAACTAATCTACAGATTTAATGCAATCCCAATAAAAATCAACACTGTATTTTTTAAGGAACTGGAAAACTAACTACAAAATATATTTGGAAAGGTTAGAGGCCCTGAACTGAAAAAGACATATGGAAAAAGAAAAATGAAGTTGGAGGTATCACATTACCTGACATTAAAACATACTACAAAACTACAGTGATTAAAACTGCATGGTATTGGCACAAGGTTAGACCTACTGATCAATGGAACTGAATTGAGGGTTCTGATATAGATCCTCACATATACAGTCATCTGATATTCGACAAGGCCACCAAGCCCACTCAGTTGGGAGAGAATGGTCTCTTTAACAAGTGGTGCTTGGAGAACTGGATATCCATATCCAAAAGAATGAGAGAAGAATACCATCTCAAACTTTATACAAAAATCAACTCAAGATGGATCAAAGATCTAAATATAAGAGCCAAAACCATAAAGACCTTGGAAGTTAATGTAGGGAATCATCTACAGGACCTTGTAAAGGGATATGGTTTCATGAATTTCATACCCAAAGCACGAGCAGCAAGAGAAAAAATAGATAAATGGGATCTCCTCAAAATAAAAATTCTGCACCTCAAAGGATGTTATTAAGAAAATAAAAAGGCAGCATATCCAATGGGAGAAAATATTTGGCAACCTTATATCTGATAGGTGCTTAATATTCTACATATATAAAGAAATCCTACACCTCAAAAATAAAAAGACAAGCAACTCATTTAAAAAATGGGCAAGTGACCTGAAAAGACAGTTCTCCAAGGAAGAAATACAAATGGCTAAAAAGCATATGAAAAAATGCTTGACATTGCTAGCTATTAGGGAAATGCAAATCAAAACCGCAATGAGATACCATCGTACACCCATCAGAATGGCAGCTATTAAAAAAAACAGCAGACTATAAGTATTGGAGAGGATGTGGAGGAATAGGAACCCTCATCCACTGCTGGTGGGATTGTGGAATGTTCCAGCCACTGTGAAGGATAGTTTGGCAGTTCCTCAGAATAACTAACAATAGATTTTCCATATGATCCAGCTATTCCACTGCTGGGTATATACCCAGAAGAATTGAAAGCAAAGACACGGACAGATAAATGCACACCAATGTTCATAGCGGCATTGTTCACAATTGCCAAAAGTTGGAATCAGCCCTAGTGCCCATCAACAGATGAATGGATAAATAAAATGTGGTACATACATACAATGGAGTATTACTCAGCTGTATTAAGGAATAAAGTGCTAACACATGGAATAACATGGATGAATCTTGAAGACCTTATGTTGAGTGAAGCAAACCAGGCATTGAAGGATGAACAGTATATGACCTCACTGATTTGAATTGAGGAAAGTGAGCAGTCTCTGAGAAGCAGTGTCTGAAAGGTAGGTTAAAAAGGGCAAGAAAGAGAAAAGTGAGCCATCACCTATATGGACAAATTCTATGGTAAAATGATAGAGTATAGTAGCATATTGAAGGACAGGACAGATGGGTAGTGATATTACAGGGTTTGGTGGTGCAGGGTTAACAGGTGGGTAGATTAGGAAGGGCAGGTTAGAATACCCAGGACATGTAACTATGAATCTTGTCATCCAATGAGTCAAGACAAAGGAGTGTCATGTGCCCCAGGGGGATGGGGAGGAAGGAACAGAAAAGATCAAACGGGAGGTATTTCGTGGTCATGAGAAATGTTTTTCATTACCTTACAGTAATGGACACAGGACATGGAAAATATCAAAAATTATTAAACTGTACCATCTAAACTGTAAACTATTCTGTAAACCATTGACGATATTTAGTAGCTATGTTTCACTATCTGTATAGCAGTTATAACAATGCTACCATACACACACACACACACACACACAAAGGTTTTAATATGGAGAGAGAAGGAGGTTGGGTGTATGAGAGTCTCTAGTATTCTGTGTGTGACCTTGCTGTGACCTAAAACTTCTTTGAAAATTAAATGAAAATTTGGGTGACACTGGGGAATGAGAGGTGGAAGGTGCAACTGTATAGACTGGACACACAATAATGCAGTGATAAAAGAAAAAAATAATTTTTTGTTTTTTTTTTCCCATTTTTTGAATGTCCCAATCTGTTAATTATATTTTATTTTTAGATTTTTTATTCTGAGATTCCATGTATTTTATCTCTTTCATTTAAGCTTATCATTATTCCTTCATTTTCCTATTAATTGTATTTGGTTATTATATGGGCTTCATCTTCTAGGAAGGTTTAGATCACAGAAGGGTTACAATGGGGGCTGCAAAGGATCAATGGTGGGGGCTTTCTGGGATGGGGGTTTCATGGGAGGAAGTTCACCTAAACAAACATAAAAGATATATAAAATTGTTCAAATGTTCAAGGAGTAGGGCATGGTCACAATGGGTATATAATCACTCAATAAATGAAGGAATACAGAATTCCCAGCCTGGAGAGCTCTGCCACATTCTCCAAGGGAGCAGCAACAGTCCCCTGAGTGCAGAGGCAGTGTCTGGCAAAAAAGGATGGTCCACTGATGGGTTCTTTTTATTGATGACTAGCCTTATGAGTCCTAGCTCTTGTAATTGAAACTTAGCCTACTGTTATGGGGTGCCTAACGGTAGCCACCTGAGAACCTCCTTGTTGCTCAAATGTGGCCTCTCTCTAAGCCAAACCCAGTATATGAATGAGTTACCTTCCCCCCAGCGTGGTACATGAATCCCGGGGATGAGTCTCCCTGGTAATGAGGGATTAATACCAAGTGCCAACTGGCAATACAACTGGAAAAAGACCTTGAATAAAAGGGGGAAAAGGTAAAGACAAATGAGTTCATGTGGCTAAGAGACTTCAAAGAGAGTCGGGAGTTCATCCCAGAGGTAACGCTTATGCACACCTCAGTAGGATCTCATAGATCACCAAAGTGGATATCATCCCACACAAAGAGGCCCCTGAGGGCTCTGGAGACACCCAGGTCCTATATAAGGGGGGATAGCCCCAGAGATTGATGCCTAATCAGTGGGCTCTACTTTGGAATATGTGCTCCTGAGAGTGGCAGAGTAGGACTCAAATAAGTCCTCCCTGCACAAGGTCCATCAGTCCCTTCTATTCAAACCTATATGTGATGCTGGAGTTTGTAGGTGTACTTCCAGAGACTGGAGCCTCTGGCCTGCCCATGTGCCAGCTGTGCCTGGAATCTTGGTGGAGCTGTAACTCCTACTCTACAGCTCAATGGACTCACCCAAGTCACATAGTGAGGAGACGATGATGGACAACGGACATCCCAGGGAATGGAGAGAGCCTGCAGCTACAGGCAGGATAATCCCATCCACCATATCCATGGGATATAAGCCCACTCTCACTTGGAGGTGGAGTGGACATCACCATCCCAGACTCCTCAAGACTGGGGGCAGTGGTATGGACTAGAGTGGACTTAATGGTATTCTGTTGTAGACATACTGTGATTCAAGCAATGGAAAAAATTATAATAGTGAGGTGGAGCCAATGGCCACTAGATGCTTTCGGGGCAGGGAGAGGAAAAGCAGTTGTAATACAGGGGCTTTTTCAGGACTTGGGAATTATCCTGAGTGACATTACAATGACAGATATAGGCCATTTTACATCAGCGTGTACCATGCAGAACTGTGTGGGAGAGAGTGTGGGCTACAATGTGAACTATGGTCCATGCTTAGTGCCAAAGCCCCAGGATTTGTATATCATTGCAGGTGATGTGCCACACTAATGAAAGATATTTATGTGCAATGTTATGGGAGGTATGGGAGGAGGGGAACATGGGAATTTCTGTAATTTTTGCGTAACATTTATGTAATAAGCATCTTTTAAAATATATATATATATATAAATAACATTTATGTAAGCAAATGCACATATATCCATATATATTTATATATCATTTTACAAATATTGGTTTGTATTGTGAAAAATTTGATTTTTACCCACAATAAAAATTTTTTTTTTTAAATTATAGCTTTGACTACTCAAGAAATAACAGTGATTAGATTTAAAAGATCATTTTAGGATTTATCCAAATGTTATCAAATTTAAAAGTATAAACAGACTCATATTTTTTAATGCTGATACTAAAATCAAATCCAGATAATAGGTATAAAAAGTGATGCAGATTTTGTTATAAATATAGGTACAGATATAGATGTTTCCTGCTTCTTTATATCAAATATTTCCTCATGGGGGGGAGGGGAGCAGAAAAATATCTGCCTAGTTATATGCATCTAGAATCTAAATAATGGAAATTCATGGGATATAATGCTTAGGGAGTAGTATCTATATGCAATTTACTAAGGGTAATTGAAGGGTAATTGAAGAAATAATGTGATAACTACCAAAGAATAAGTTTTGCAACAGTTCCCTGAATTGTAGTACTGGATTGTGGTTTGTATTTTACTTTGTTTTATTTCATTCATTATATAATGTATTATTTTTACATCATATTAAAACTTAATGTGTTTTAATTAACTTTATGGAAATAATATTGAAATATGATATCCTTTAAAAAGAAATAAGAATATTTTATAACAGTAAAATCCTCTTTGGCCTTCACTCCCTTTGTTCCCCAAAAGGAATTATTTCCTTCCACATATTTCCTATTCATTAAAGAGTACACAGATAGTCATGTATCTAAATGACATTTTTGGGGGGAAACTTTTTTTTTAACATTTTGTTTATATAATTGTAAGATGTGGATACTATTTCTACAATAGGCAAATCCACAGAGACAGAAAGAAGTTTAGCGGTTACCATGGGACTGAGAATGGGGGGAATGGGGAGTGATTACTTAATGGGTATGGGGCATTTTTATGGGGTGAAGAAAAAGTTTTGAAACTAGAGAGATCTTATGGCTGCACATTTTGAATACACTAAATATCATTGAATTGTACACTTTAAAATGTTAAATTCCATGTCATGTGAATTTTACTTCAATAAGATCTTTTTCTTTTTAATTTTTTTTATTTTTAATAGATATTTAGATTACATAAATGTTACACAAAAAAACATAGGGAATCCCATATGCCCCACCTCCCACACCTCCCACAACCTCCCACATAAACATCCTTCATTAGTTTGGCACATTAATTGCAATTGATAAACACATCCTGGAGCTTTGCCATTAAACATGTACCATAGTTCACATTTTAGACCACACGCTCTCCCACAGTTCTGCATGTTATGTGACGATATAAAATGGCCTATATCTGTTGGCGCAATGTCACTCAAGATAATTCCCAAGTCCAGAAAAAAACCCGGTATTACAGCTGCTTTTCCTTCTCCCTGCCCCCAGAGCCTCCAATGGCCACTGGCTCCACATCAATGTTGTAATTTCTTCCAATGCTTGAATCACAATATATCTATAATAGAAAAACAGTAAGTCCACTCTAGTCCATAGCTCTTCCCCCAATACTGAGGAGTCTGGGATGCTGATGTCTACTCCACCTCCAATTGAGAGGGGGCATATATCCCATGGAGTAGATGGATGGGACTATCCTGCCTGCAGCTACAGATTCTCTTCATTCCCTGGGATGGCCGTTGTCCATCATCATCTCCCCACCAGATGTCCAGGGTGAGTCCATTGAGCTGTAGAGTAGGAGCTGCAGCTCCACTGAGGTTCCAGGCTCAGCTGGCACTTGGACAACCCAAAGATTCGACTTTATGGACTTTCACCTATAAACTGCCCCACCAAATATTAGTTTGAATAGAAGGGACAGGTGAGTCATGTGCAGGGAAGACACAGTTGAGTCCACCTCTGTCACTCTCAGGAGCACAAACCTCAAATTAGGGCCAACTGGCAATGCACCAAACTCCAGAGCTATCTGCCCTGACCTTCATTATTCCACACACAGTCAATATTATTGTGCATTTATCAGGGCAAATTTTATGTACTACATGGTTTGGAAGTTGTGTTCTGCTTTAAGGAATGTCGTAATTGAGATACTAGTCATGGATTGAGAGAAGTCCTAGGCACTTCCATTTTTTTGAGGATTCCATTATTACAACAACAACAAAGCAATGCTAGAAAACATTGCAAATATTATTGTACATTTTAAGTCTTTACATTGAAAAAAACCATGCCTTCAAAATAAGGCAATTCAATGAAAGTATACTATTCACAGCATAATTATGGAAGCTATGAATGTATGAATACAGTTATTAATCCTTTTACCCTATCAGCAGTGTATTCCAGTAATTTGAAATTTCAAGTTGGATGGTGATCATCTTTCAGTCTTATAAATGTACTTCTATGAATGCATTTATGACTTCATTTAAAAAATATTTCATGAATATGCAATTGATTCTCTTCGTAAATGTGCAGCATGGAAAATTTCCCACCCTCTGAAAAGTCCTGAACTTACAAGGCACATAGGTGAAGAGATTTCTGAGTGTAATTTGTTTATCCTCACTGTCCATCATACAAATAATATCTTTTGAGGTTTTCTTTCACCATTCAAACTATGCAAGACTGTTTCCCTTATATTCAGGGAGACCCTTTTATTAGGGGTAATAAAATAAATATATTGGACAAAGAAACTAGTGAGACTGACTGAAAACTGGGATATAGGACAAGGTCACCTTTGGTTCTTGAGGTGTTTCCTTCATTTATGTAGGAAACTTTGCTGTATGATCTGGATGATACCTTCAATATCATCTAGTGTCATCCACTACCACAAAACACATATGAAGACTATAACTAAGGCTTAGAAAATGGATGAATGTTCACCAAGTTTGTAAATATGAATAGAACTGAACTGATATTCTGTGGTACTCCTTCCTTTTAACCATGGCCTCCATTAAGGAAAATCAATAATATACTGTATTATTTAGCCAAAGGGGAGCTGATGGAAAATACCAGAAATCTGTTGGCTTTTATAATGGGTATTTATTTGGTGTAGAAGCTTACAGTTACCAGGTAATAAAGCGTAAGTTACTTTCCTCACCAAAGTTTATTGCCATGTTTTGGAGCAAAATGGTTGCCTATGTTTGTGAAAGTTCAAGCTTCCTGAGTTCCTCTCTTCCTGGGGCTTGCTTCTGTCTGGGCTCAGCTCCTGTGCTCTCTCCACAAGGCCAGCTCTAGAATGTCAGGTGAATGGCTTGTTTCTCTTCCCAGGGCCTCTTCTCTTTCCTCACGACCAAGCTCCTCTGTGATTACTTCCCAGGCTCCAGCTCAAAAACTCCAAACTCCCTTCTCTGCAGTGCAGTTTCTCTGTGAGTCTCTGCCCACCAAGGGGATGGGGATGAAATGTTCTACTGATGTGGCCAGTCAAAGCCTTAATCATTAGTTAATCAAGTAAAAGTAAAACCTCTGAATCCAATACATTCTAATATGCCCAGAGCAAAAGTCCAATTCACAAACATAATCCAATATTACTTTTTGGAATTAATCAATAATATCAAACAGTTACAAGTATATTTAATTTATCATTATTCCTGTGCAATAGAAAGCCAAGTGTTCAGGTCAGGAGTATAATTGCAGAAATTAAATGTAATGATGAACATATCAGCAACAATTTTTCCCTTCACAAAATTCCACATCTAGACTATTTGAAAAATTACGGAACTTAGACCTTAAGGGGAAGCACGTAAATGATGAAGTATATTTAAAATGAGTCAAGAAAGATAATAGTGGATCAAGTCAAAGTTTGATTTTGATGTGGGCCTTGTGGTGATTACTTCCTGGAATGATTAATTCAAAAAGTTGAATATCAATGGAGATGTCTAGAGTTGGATGGGCAAGTGTTAAATTTTGCTGTTTATTTAAGAAGCCTGTCCTTTTGGTCCCCACTAAAGTTAGTAGCATTTCCAATCACTTGGTAAATGAGATGGAATAGCACACCCAAATGAGGAATGTATTGCCTCTTAAATACAAAGAGAGCAACTAGCTGTAGTGTCCCTTTTTCGGTTGTAGTAGTGGCCAGATGCAACAGTTTATCCTTCACTTGGGTTATCTCAACTTGCCTCACAACATTGGGCACTAGAAATTTCACCAAGGTGGAAGGCCCCTGAGCTTCATTGGATTTATTTCCCATCCTCTGGATGTTGAACATTATGTTCATTCTAAGTTTTCTTTTGTTTTACTTTCACATACCTGTAACAGATGAAGAAGCTTTCTTCAAATCTTCCTCTAAGAATTTCCATTCCATTTCTTTTTTACTATTTTTGAGATGATATCGTTTTTCTTCTTAAATATACGAATGTCTAAGGGAGAAGTATATATTCTTAGCATATACTTGTCATGAAGTGTTAAATGTCTGTCATGATTTGCTGAAGTCATTTTGCTTACATTATGTTTACCATTCTCATTTATATTTATAACTGAGATTGGGCCATAATTCTCTTTATCATTTGGTTTTGATTTTATGTTTATACTGCTTTTATTAAATGAATTGATGAATATGTCTTTATTTTTTATGAAGGAGTTGGTGTAAAATTAGCATTATCTCTTCCTTTAATATTTAGAATAATTATTTACTCCGGTAAAATTGGAACCTGGTGTTTCAAATTTTTTTTAAAAGTTTAATTTTCCTTTATGTGATTAAAGAAACATTAAAATTTCCTTAAATATTGGATTAGTTTCAATATTTTTGCATTTAACTTTTTCCATTTTTATGAATATGAATAGATTTTTTGTTAATTGTAGCTGTATTCTGAAATGCAGATCATAATTTTTATATAACACACATAGGTTGAAATTTGTTCATGAATCCAGAATTTTAAGTTTTAGAAAGTTACAAGGTACATAAAATACATATTATGTAATGCTGTATTAAGATCTGGAATGATGCACCATAATCAACTGTGGCAATTTTTTATAGCAAATTGTATTTTTCAAGCACCAATAAATGACCAATCATTATTTCACTACTAACATACAATTTTTTATAACATATATAAAGTTTCCTGAATGAAGTTCATAATGTCTATAAAAATTCTTTTATAGGTTAACTTGTTAAGTTTCTCCAAAAATGGTTTTCAGAAGTTTATTATTGTGCATAATTTCACACCCAACTGCCATGCAATTATTATAGAAAATGACCTTCTTTTATGCTAGTAAGTCATCATTAGTTTGGGCATCACTGTGGATGTGTAGCAAAGATTGGAAAGTGAGAGGTAAGAAAGGAAGAAATACATGGGTGGTCAATTAGCTGAATGCAAAAATATAGAAATCATTATGAACAAGTTTCCTAACCAAATAACAATGTATCAAAATAAAAGTAATACAAAACAAAGTATATCTATGTGTTTGTTCTGAGAAAGCCCCAAGAGAATAACTAGAGTATGACATTATTTTTATTTTCCAGGTCTAGTGCAGTAAAAATATAAGAATGTCTAACAATCACCTGAAAAATATATTTCATAAGTCAATGTCAAAAGGGTTTAGGGTAAATATTGACAGTAACACACTTATATGTTTAATTGACATGATTCCAATGATTTAGAAAATGATCTGATATTTAATAAAAGTGTCTTTTCTGTTATTCTCATGATGATTTCCATAAATAGTTCATAACCTTATGTTCAATCTAGGACATTAGTAGAAATTAATGCATATAATCATTTAAATAAAAACTTTTAAGATATATTATTATGTAGAAAACAATTCTCATTTCCAGAATTAGTAAAATTTAGATAAATTAAAAATTAAAAACATTTAAAAAACATTTTCCAATTCTAATGGAATATACAAATTACTACTAAAGGGACCAAGCTACTGTTCTTTAGAATCTCCGTATTTGTTAAATATGCAATCATAGGTCATATAATGCTTCTGTTTAATGGTTTAGAAGAAAATGTAAAGTTTTAAGAGTGGTTCCTAGTGGAATGTATTCTGCCTCAAAGTCATTTCAGAATGGGGTAGAAAAATAAAAGAAAAAATTATCATAATGATACTTATTTATTAAATAATTAGAAGAGAAAAGATCTTTGCAAGAGGCCAATGCAATTGTTTTGACTAATTTTAATAGTTTACTTACCATTTTTCTTAAATATATATGACAGTAAATTGCTGACATTGTATAATAGAAATATATTTATTTACATAGATATTTTAAATTAAAATCATATACTTAAATGAATCATAGAATAGAGCAATAGTGAAAACTAAATAAGAGGGTCATAAGGCAGATTGATCTTGATGGCATTGTCCTTGACTATGTAGATTATATTTTGCAAGTCAATTTCCTCTTCGTGTTTTGAATTGGTGTCTGGATTTCTGTTTTCTGTTTGTCCAAGATATGCCTATGCCATAACCAATAAAGAACAGTATACTGCATAATTCAGATAAAAATTTTATGCAAAGTTTTGGGGGAAAGTTATGGAAATCAAAAAGTTTCAAACTGGGTCAATTTTTTAATTATATCATATTGTATAATTTTGATTACCAGTTAATCTCTGAATTTGTTATATTCTTCATAAAAAGAAAAACCTGTCTGGATTTTGTTAGAAAATTGCTACAAAGTTCAAAGAAAAAATAAAAAAGGCCTTGCTTTATTAATCAAAGCTATTTTAAAGTCTAGTTTTATTATCAAAACATTAGTGTTATCCCAAATCTGTACTCCAACAGTTGTTGAGAGCACAGACCAATAAATGTGACTTTCATAAAGAAAGTGAAATTACAGTATCATAAAATCATTATGAACAGGAAGTAAACTTTGAGGATCACTAGTTAAATCCCTTCAATCAAAATACAAGGGCTTTTAATTTAAATTTCAGTGTCAAATGAGTAAATATAGTTTGAAACTATACATCATTGGGAATATATTTTATTAAACCATCATGATATAATATATCCAAATACAGTTATGTATTTGAGGTTTAGAAGGGCTTCTGCTAACTTAGTTTGAGTCTCAAGGTTATGGAAAAATAACATTGAATTGGTAACTACATGGTGCAATTGTTTTCACTATAAATTGTGGCCCCAAATTGCATCACTAATATTTATCTACCTTCTTTAAAATTGGAACATTTTAAAATTGGAACATTGGAGATGCATTTTCTGTATTAATGTAGCTATCTTTCCTCATCAATTCACTTTATTTTTTAAAAGATTTATTTCTCCCCACCCCCTTGTTGTTTTTTTCACTTGCTGTGTCTGTTCGTCTTCCTTGTTTCTTTAGGAGGCACTGGGAGCAGAACCTGGGACCTCTGATGTGGGAGGGAGGTGCTTAATAGCTTGAGCCACCTCCACTCCCTATCAATTCACTTTAGATAGCTTCCTCATTTCAATCTTTTACAGATTGTTAACCATGTCGATCTTGACATAAAAATTCCATTCCAATGAAGGTGGTTTAAAACAATGAATTTATTTGAATGGTGCTATTTTAAGATTTAATATAGCTTAAAGACAATCCACTGAGGAGTAAGGCATCTCACCATACCTTCAGTTATATTATGTAAATATGTTCTTATTTATAAAAGAAAATCATATTTTAAATTTAAGATATAATTTTAAATATTAGGACAACTCATCTATTTTGCTTATTAATTTGAAGGGACAAAAACATTATTTTAATTTTGTGCATTTAAATAAAAACTCACCTGAAAAAAATAAGAAAATAATGTATTCACGTGAAATTAAGCTTTACAAGAAACTAACGTTATTCGAATAAACAGGCAAAGCCAAACAAACATCTGGCTGCAATTATTGATACAAAATTAACACTCCTACTAATTAAATGTGTTCTGACATTCTAACCAAAGAGATTAAATAAATAAATGTGTGAAACCCTGGTTCTCAAGGCCAAAGTTGATGGTTTACTTCCATTCTTGGAAATCTTCTCTTTTGATTTCATTTTCCCATAATCCAATGATTCTCCATGTATAAACTGTCCTTTATTGACTAGCTCCATAATTTTAGACTGGAGAGAATCGTGACTTTCTATTCCTAACTCAGCCACACATTTTAGAAGTAAACACTGGAAGTGACTTCATTTCCTTCAAAAATATTTTCATCTGAAATATAGATATACATTCCCCTTAATCAGTGAGTGAGTTCTGAGATTCAAATTTAAAGGTAAAAAAAGAGAACTTTGAAAAGAATAAACTACTATGTAAATGAATATGATACTATATTCAGTTTGATGGTCAGACAAGGGTAATAGTACATTATAGAGGAAAAAATTACTTGAGGCTTTTCTGGATTAAGTATATACAAATACTTAATGGGCACTTAGAAATCAGAACTGAAAACCAGAGTTTTGAATCCAGTACCCAAATCCATTATCACAAAAGATACAGAACTGAAACAGCAATAATTTATTGTTAAAACACACACTTTATCATCATTCACTAATTATTTAATGCAAAACCAAGTAATCTCCACAATTATTAGCATTGCCCCATTTTAGCCATTCTAGTTTTGATAAGTGATGAAAAATTTGGTAATAAATAAAGCCAAATACTCTAAGTACATAAAAATGTAGATAATACTCAAGTCAAAGTTACTAATTCTGTTCCAGTCTTCTACGTGTATAGCCAACCAATAAAAGTAAGAAAGTTAAAGCTAACATATCTGAATAAAAACCACTGAATCTTCTCATGATCTCAAACAAAAGCAATGCTATTATGGCCACTAAAAGTCACTTTGTAATTCGAATAATAAACAAGGAAAAAAGATCATGATTCTTTCTCTATTACACTCTAATCTTTTAAGAGCATGAAACCACATGCTCTTAGATTCACTATCACCAAAGTGGTAGATCTAGTCTCCATGTTTTATAAAGGCATATTTCAATTAAGATGGTGCATAATCTATGGACTAACTTCCATTGCTAAAGACAAAGTCTCTACAAACCTATGAACATAATTATGTGAACCTGTCTGGATTTATTATCTGGCTTTGCTATGAAGAGGTGTATGAAATTATGTTTAATTGATGTGATTTCAGTTTCAAAAAATTTTATCTTTAACAAAACTATGTTTTCTTATTAATGTCATGATTTCCATAATTCTTTCAGAGCACTGTGTTCACTCTTTACATTAATAGAAATGAATATGCACAATTAGTCAATTAAAAACTTTAAACAATATTATTAGGCAATAAACATTTCCAATTCCAATGCAATATCCAACTAATAACTTGGAAAAGTCAGTGCTGTATCCTAACAAAGACACAATTAATTCATTACAGTTAAATATAATTCATAGGTGCTTTTGTTTAGTGATATAGAAGCAAATGTCAAGTTTTAACAGTGGTCACTAAAAGAATATAGGCTAATTTAAAATAATTTTAGAATGAGGTAAAAAATAATGTAACAGTATAATGATATGTATGCATTTAATAAGTAGAAGAAAAATTTTTCTGCAAGATGCCAATGTAATTGAGTTGACTAATTTTTTTATTGTTCAGATCGTTTACCTTTTTCAGTTGTTTGTGACAGTAGGATGTTGACATTTTATAGCAGATTTATATTTATTTAGGTGTTTCAGTTGAAATCATATATTTGAATGAACCACAGAATAAAGCAGTATTTAAAGCTAAGAAAGAGGCAAATGAGGCAGTTTTATTCTTATTGTTTGGTCACTGAAATACCTAAGATTACATGGGTTATTTGGGAAAGAAAGCCAAATAAACATTCTTTCTGCATTTATTGATACATAATTAATTTTTATACTAATTAAATGTATTATCCCATTTTAACCAATTGATAAGTATATGAAACTCTATTCCCAGGGCTAAAGATAGTGCTTTTATACGTTAATTTCATTTTCCCCACAAACTACAGATTCACCATGAATAAAGTGCCACTTATTTTCTAAGTTCTTGATTTTAGATAGAGAGTATCCCTACTTTCTCTTCTTGACACAGCCAGGGATTTTAGATGTGAACCTTGTAAATTTCCTTATTTCCTTCAAACAATAGAGACATAAATACTTCTTTAACTAAATCAGTGATTGAATTCTGAGTTTCAAATACCTAATTATTACCTGCAAAAACCATGTAATAATCACAATTATTGGCATTGTACACTTTCAGGCATTCTTCTTTTGATATGTGGATAAAAAGTTGATAATAAATTAACACAGATTCTCTAAGTCTATAAAAAGGTGGATAATACTGAAACGTAAACTACAAATGTGCCTTATTCCTCTCTCCTCAATATGTAGCCAACTTATAAAAAAAAAAAAATTATACCTAGCATATATAAAAAGCACTGAAATAAATATACACCAATAAATATATTGATAATGGATGGTTATGATGGTAGCTCAACATTGTAGACACAATTAACAGCATTGAAATATATATCTGAATATGAATAAAAGGGGAAATATTAGATTGTATATATGGTAACTGAATGAAAATGAAAAATAAATCCATGGAATTACATGCACAATCAGTGAACCCTAAGTTAAACCATGGCCTTTATTTAATATTGAAATTATA
The DNA here is from genome assembly GCA_026826555.1 of Tolypeutes matacus. Taxonomy (NCBI): domain Eukaryota; kingdom Metazoa; phylum Chordata; class Mammalia; order Cingulata; family Chlamyphoridae; genus Tolypeutes; species Tolypeutes matacus. Next base: position 1,243,659 of record JAKSZT010054356.1, on the reverse strand, counting down.
AAAATGTGCTATCATCAATTGTAACAAATGTTCCACACCAACGCAAGGTTTTTGTGGTGAAGTGGTTTAAAGGAATCCTGTATTTTATGCCTGATTTCCTATAGACCCACAACTTTTCTAACAGAGAATAAAAAAGCACTGAACCTCACCCTCTCAAACATGAGTAATGCTATTACAACCACATATAGTTCCACTGTAAGAACAATGGACTAGGAGAAAAGGGATTATGAATCTTCCTCTAGTCCAGCTTTCTTCTCACTCTAGGAACTTGTAACCACTACCTCTTAGGTTTGCCTTCCACAGAATTTTGGACTGTATCTCAAGAATCTTATAAAGATACTTTTCAGTTACGATATTGCATAGAACCCCTAGGCTATCAACCATTGTTAAAGTTTACTAAAATCGATAAACATAATGAAATGAAACTGCCTGGGTTTTTATTCTGGTTTTGCTATGAATATGGATATAACATTGGTAAATTTTTTACTAACTAAATAAAACTAAACATCAATAAATCTAATATCTGACATTAAATTACAATTATGAGCAATTCCGTGTGTTTAACATACTTCCAAACACCTTCTAGTTATTGACTCTTTTTATTCTTCCCAATACCATTATGAAGAAAATATTATTAGTAAATCTATATTACAGAAAAGCAAACTGAGGCATACACAAATTAAATAATTAGCCATGGCCATAGAGCTAATAAGAGCTAGAGTCAAAATTAAAAACAATTTACACTTTACATTGCAATACACTTGGCAAAATGGTTTCCACATACCATGGTTCCTGACACACACTTATATAATCAATAAATATCTAAAAATTCAATTTCTGAAACAGCCTTTCACTGAGTAAAATCTTTCCATCATTAATCTATGTCATTGAAAATTCTATAAGTGCTTTATTTGAATGATCTCAAACTCCTCAAGGGCCGAGTGTCTGTCTTACACTGTTCCTTGAAATATTGGGACATACTTATGAAATTTAATTTTGAATTCTAGCCACCTTTTCTTCATCTGTATGTTTTATAGCATGTGATATATTTTCTCAGAGCATTATATTGCTGATGAGTACATTGGGGATAATTATCTCCCAGAGCTATTTTGGGAAATAAAGAAAGTAAAGTATATGCAACTATCACTTAGTACATGGTAGAGGCTCAATGAATAATTATTCCTATTTTTAATCTCTGCTCTCTCTTTGTAAAATATATGCTACCATCCATATAGCCAATCCTCAGTACATATTGTAGAATGAATAAAAATAAATAAATTTTAATGCTTTAAACCAGTGCATAAATAAAATATTGAATAACTAAAATCATTACCATCATAATCATTATAGTCAAGAACATCAGGCAACAAAATCAGTAGAAATAAGGTAAATGCAAATTCCAATTTGAGAGGCTTCCATTTGATCTCTAGTCACCTGTTTGGAGTCTCTGGATAAGTTTATTTGTCAGTATTTGAAGGTAATCATTGTAGTCAATATTGCAGGGTGATTATTTGTTCTTTTGTTTAGGGCTTTGGCACTACTTTGGTAACATGTGAATCACTTTTTCTTAATCAATATTTCTTTGACTTACCACCAAAAGTCCTAAAACATTTTCCTTCTTATTTGAATTTGCCTGTCACTGACAGTTCTGCTTCTCTTTTTACGATTCCCTATTAAACACTAAATGAAAAACTTTTAAAAATATATTGTTGTTTTAATATCAAAACAAATAACTATAAAAATCAGAAACTATGCCTGCTCTCAACTTTAACTGTTTAACAATAAGTTCTATTTACAATGGAGGCAAAAATACATTCGGCATAGATCACACATTCAGGCAAGCTATGGCAAGGGAGTAGACATAATTCACCACACAGGATCTTCTGCTTCTGCTTCAATTATTGTGGGTCCATTCCTATGTTTTCCTTCTCGGTGTTTTCTCTCTTTCTTCATTGAAATGCTGGTCATTCTCCTACTGCTAAAATTATTTCATCTTCTTGAATTCATGTTTCCTTTACCAATAGTACTATTAATAATATGCACTTCCTAATTCCTTCCACCTTTCTTAGAAGAAAAACTTGTACAATTATAGAGATAGCTGGCAATTGTCACTCAACCAGTGTTCCCTCATATATACTCAAATGACCTGAAATACTTCAAATACAGTGGAATAGTTGACACACAAAAACTAGTCAAATCTCAAACTGTATGTCCATCCCTAAAATTATTCCTGGAGGTGACCATGCACACAAATAAAATATTATGTTAAATATAAATGCTAAAATTACATTTCTTTTATTCTAGGGAAAAATTTTTCTTTGCATGTTGTTTGCAAATATCTTCCCAAGTATTGACCTCACCAAGTGGATTTCCTTTCACTCCAAGTAATCAGAACCATTGCATTACTAAAATAAATCTAGTTTATAAAGGGTATGTGAGCCACAATTAGTCCAGGTGCATGTGATTTAGGCATCTTAGTCATTAGACATTCCTCTTGGGCCACATGATAGAATGCTCTGTTCTTTATGCAAAAAGTTGTGATATGAAAACAAATTTGTGAGCGTTTTACTTTCAGGGCCTCTTCTTTACCATAATCTCTTTAAACTGACTGAGGATAAAAGAATGGCTTTGGTCATCTTGTTAGATAATGGTAATCTCTCCTCAAAAAGTGGTTTTATTTGTATTCTCTGAGAGCATTTGAATGGGTTTTGTTTACTTCTAAGTATCATTTTAATAGATTTCCTAAAAAATTATAAATCCTATAATCTTAGAAAATTAAAAATTGTAAACTTAATCTCAAACAATGTGGAATATTCTCTCAGTGAGCAAACCTCAACCAGTGAATTGTGGCTATCTACTTTGTTTAGAATAAGAGATGGATCTATTCCAATTCATGGACGTTGGTAATAATTTCAGTGAGTGGTCAGAGATTTGGAAGGCAAAGGGTGGAAGATTAAGTGATAAGGGCATGTGGTAATAAGATGTGTGGATGGACTTACTGGACAAAGTGTGTAAATATCTGAACCTTACAAATGGTCACTGTATTAGTTGGCCAAAGTTGTGCTTATGCAAAGTACCAGAAATCTGTTGGCTTTTATAAAGGGTAATTATTTTGGGTATAAGCTTACAGTTACAAGGCCCTAAAGAGTCCAACTCAAGGTACAATAAGAGGTTCATTCTCTCCAAATGTCTGTTGCCGTATGTTTAAGCAAGATGGTGGTAATATCTGAAAGGGTTCAGCCTTCTTCTTTCCTATTAAGGCTTCATGGGTCCAGCTTCTTTTTTTTTTTTTTTTTCTTTTTCTTTTTTTAAAAAGATACTTAATTACATAAATGTTACACAAAAAATATAGGGATTCCCACACACCCCACCTCCCACACCTCCCACACCTCCCACAACCTCCCACATAAATGTCCTTCATTAGTGTGGCACACTAATTGCAGTTGATAAACTCATCCTGGGGCTTTGCCATTAAGCATCTGATTTCAACTGTAGGCTGGAGTGCTCATTTCTTTCTGGGCTCAGCTGCTCTGGTCTCTTCACAAAGTCAGCTGTAAATTATCAGGCAATTGCCTCGTCTCTCTTCCTGTGGTTGCAGGATCAAAGTCCTCTCCTCTTCCATGTCTCTTCACATGAGTATCATATTCTGTTTTCTCCTTGAGTGAGTCCATTTATATAGCCCACCAAGGGGGCAGGGAATCAACCCTGCATGCCCTAATGATGGGGTTGAATCAAAGCCCTAATCTTGATTCAATAAAGTAAACATCAAGCCTTTAAATTTAAATCAATCAAAGAGTATCTTGCCCAGATATGTCCACAAGAAAATCACTGGTCTTATCATGTACCCCATTACTCTGTAGTGACCGGTATGATACAATAGTGTATTGTCTTTCTTAGCACTCAAGTGCCAATTCAGAGAAAACACCTTGAAAATCTGGGGCTTTATCTTTAAAAATGTATTGTCAAATAGGTAATGCAGTTTCTTCCATATCCAGTATAAATGGTTAAGGGAATCAAGGTATCTAAGTACAAATAACTCCTTTTACTATTACACTAAAAACACATTTACTGAATATGTCCTCTCCCACCATTTTCAGCTCAGATGGCTTGTGGCCATAGTTACAAAGAGGTTATGCCTTTATCAGGGATTGCAGCAATGATTTTATTCAATTGGTAATTGAGAATTCCACCTGGTCAATATGGGCTCCTCATGTCTGTGCTATGCCAACAGACCAACAAGGGGATGTTTTTTTTTTTTCAAACAAATCTATTTTATTGGTACATATTAACAAAGCATACAATTCATTCAATGTGTACAGTAGTAGTATTTGGTATAATCTCATAGTTGTGCATTCATCGTTTCAATCATTATTATTTTCATTATTTCAACAATAATAGTAAATAAAAAATGACAAACAATAAACAAGAAAATTCCTCACCTCTCCATCACTCTGTTTCCACTTCTTTTTTTTTTTTTAATATATATATATATATAAATATATTTTAAGAGGTGCTTAGATTACTGAAAATACTACACAGAACCCCCTGGGATTCCCATGTTGACCACCACCCACACCTCCCACCACGTCCCACACAAACATCTCCCACAAGTGTGGCCCACCACCCTCAATGAATTTACACATCCTGGGGCCTTGCCACCAACCCTAGACCACAGCTCACATCGTAGACCACACTCTCCCACACAGTTCTGAGTGGTGTGTGCTGAATTAAAATGGCCTACATCTGTTGCCACAACGGTACTCAGGACAACCTCCAAATCCCAAAGAAGCCCCTGTATTTCAACTACTCGTCCCCTCCCTGCCCCAAAAGTGTCAAGTGGCCACTGGCTCCACCTCATTGTTATAATTTTTTCCATTGCTAGAAACACCATATGTGTACAACAGAATACCATCAAGTCCACTCTAGCCCATAGTTCTCCCCCCAATCCTGAGGGGACTGGGATGGTGATGTCCACTCCACCTCCAAGTGAGAGAGGGCTTATATCCCATGGATATGGTGGGTGGGATGATCCTGCCTGCAGATGCAGGCCGCATGGGGATGTTTTGATTGCTACTGACAAAGGAGAAATGTGGTTGTTTTGTAACAATGAGGGAAGATTTGACCAATATCTTCAAATCAGGGATTCTCTTATGTACCTATTATAGTTAACATGATGAAAATTAACTGTTAATGAAAAATAAAGCAACAAAAATTTGTAGCACCATTAAGGATTGAGAAATTCAGAAATGAAATTTGGTTGACTTACTAGATAATAAATCCCAAACTTGAATATCTGTATGAAAGCAAAGGGAAAATGGAATAGAAAGTGGAAGAAATGAAGATATAAATATTAACTAAAACCTTAAGACCAATTTCAGCAACTAAAATTGTAATAACGAATGTTTTTCTTTAGTTGATTGAGTTATATAAATATGTATATGGGTATACAAATATAATTGCTTATATATGTGTATATAAATAAATTTCATTTTTCTTTCATTTTTCATATAAAAGGTTTGTTTTCCATAGATAAACTTATAATCTAATCTTTAAGCTACAGATTATTCAGGTAGTATTGTAACCTAGTAGAATAATGAGTAATAATTTTATTAACTTATCTAGAGTTATCTGCAAAGACATTGGGAATGTTGAGTTTCATTTAATGGTGAGATTCAGAATATATTTGTAGAAATTTCTTCTTTAGTGGAAGTGGGAATATGTAATTATTTTATTAAGGAGTTTCAATATGTGTAGAAGAAGCTTTATAAATGCTGAGTAGCCAAGTAAGCAATATGTTCCACTCATTTATAGATTGGCATCAGCCAAAAATTCATCTTTCTATGCTTTCCTCTGTGATCCTGGAACAGAGAGTATATAAATTACATTTCTCCTCTACCAGATGGCTTCGTAATAGTTTTTGCCAAATGCTGTGCAAGAGGAGGGAAAAAAAGAATTCCTACGTCTAAATAAAATAGGTACATGAATCAGGCATGTGAGAAGAATGGAGGAACAATGAACAAGGGAAATTTTATCAAAATTGCCCAGTCAAGAAGAGTTATGGGCCAATGGGAAAACTCTAGTTTTATGTCATTCCAGATCAATTTTATGGATTAGAGTTGCATAGACACCTATTTCACAAGGCATAGAGTGAAATTCAGGAATGCCTTTCATACAAGTTACTTCCCTTCCAAAAACCAATGATGGCACAACACTTTCCTCAAAGCATTCTTTATCTCCACATTTCTCAGAGCATAAATAAGAAGGTTCAACAAGGGGGCAACAATGATGTAGAAAAGAGCAAACACTTTATCTTCTGGAAAAATTATGGGTGGTCTAATATAAATAAAGAAACCAGGCACAAAAAATAACACCACAACTGTTATGTGAAGACTGCAAGTGGAAAGAGCTTTGCTACGGCTTTCTGCAGGATAGGCCCTGATGGTGGATACTGTCAGGAAATAAGATACCATCACAATTACAAAAGACACCAAAGCAATCAGACCTGAATTCATAATTACCAAAAGACCAATTCTGTATGCATCAGTGCAGGCCAGTTTCAGCAAAGGAAACATATCACAGAAGTAGTGATCTATCTCATTGGGGCCACAGAAATGTAAGAAGATGGTGAGAAGAAACTGACTCCCAGAGTGGGCTAGTCCTTCAGAATAACAAGCGATGATGATCGCATTATACCTCCACCTGCTCATGATGACAGTGTAGTGCAGGGGCTTGCAGATGGCCACGTAGCAGTCGTAGGCCATCCCTGTGAGGATAAAGATCTCAGTCCCTTCAAGAAAGTAAATGATAAATAGCTGTATCATGTAGTTACTGTACAAAATGGTCTTCCTCTCTGCCAGTAAGTCAGTTATCAGTTTGAATATCACTGTGGATGTGTAGCAAAGGTCGCAGAGTGAAAGGTAATTAGGAAAGAAATACATGGATTGGTCAATTTATCAAGTGCATGAGACAGAAATCATGATCAAGTTTCTCTTCCAAATAGCAATGTAACAAATTAAAAAGAATACAAAACAGAATATTTCTATGTGTTTCTTTTGGGAAAGTCCCAAAAGAATAAACATAGTGACATTTTTTTTCCATGGTCCAGTGCTGTAAAAATGCTTAACAGTCACCTGAAAAGATCAGAAAAGTTTATGGATAATATGGCTGATAAAATACATATCATGAAATTATGGTTGTCATGATCTCAATGTTTCAGAAAATAAAAATCTAATATTTAATAAAAATCACGAAGATTTCCATAATTCTTTCCAAACATTATTTTAAATCTTGACATTAATAAAAATATATGCATTCATTCATCCAATTGAAAACGTTTAAAAAATATTATTTAGTAACAAACATTGCCCAATTCCAATTTAATATAAATTCAAGTACTTGAAATGTTGTAGCTCTTGATACATTACAAACTGAAAATTTGGTAATGATTCAAATATAATTCTTGCAATATTTTTGCTTAATGATGTAAAAACAAATGAAAAGTTTTAACTATGCTCTATAGTATAATATGTGCTATCTAAAAAATTACATAAAATTAAATGAAAAATTAATATAATGATATATATATATTTAACAAATGAAAGGAAAAAGCTCTGCAAAAAGCAAATGCAGTTTATTTGACTGATTTTTTCTTGCTTGTTTACTTTTTTCTTAATTATTTGTGACAGTAAAATGCTAACATTTTATAACAGAAGTATATTTATTTCTACAAACATTTCGATTATAGTCATACACTTAAATAAAACACAGAATAAAACAGTAGTTGAAACTAAAAGGAGCATCAGACAACTTTCCTTTCTGGTTTTGCCCTTGACTCCATGTATCATATTTTAAGTCAATTTACTCTCAATGGTTTGAAATAGAGCCTGCATTTCTGTATTCTATTATCATCCAATATATGCTTTTTCCAAAATATTTAAAGAGTCTGAGACTGCATAATAAAGAGAAAAATTTCTGGACAGTTTGTGGGAAAAGTTTATGGACAAAGAATTGCCAACTGGGCTCTATTATTTAATTATACACAATGTATGAATTTGGGTAGCAATCACTTAATTTCTGAATTTAAGTTATCTCCTTCATAAATTGGTAAACCTGTCTGGACTTTGTCACAATGTGGTTATAAGTTAAATTTAATAAACGACCATTGCTTTATTAACCATAGAAATAATAATGCTGATATTAGTATCAAAATATTAGTTCTACCAAATTATTTTTCTAACAGTTGTTAAGAACATTGTCCCATAACTCATTTCTCCCTTTTAGAAAATGAAATTGTAGCAGCTTATAATCCTTTTCAGCAGGAAAAATCTTTGAGGTCTACAGGTCAAATGCCCTCATATTAAAGAGAAGGGATTTTAATTAAAAGTAAAGTATTGAATGAATAAATGCACTTTGAATGTTGTTTGTTTTTAATATTTTTATTGCAATAATGAAAATGCTTTAAAGTGATTGAAGTGATGAATGCACAACTATGTGATTATACCGAATACTATTGATTATACACTTTGGATAGATTTATGATTTATTAATATGTATCAATAAAATTGATTCATTAAAAATGTACTTTGAATCTCTTCATCATTCAGCAAATGTCATAGCAAATCCAAATGATTTATTTTATGAAAATATAGCCAGTAAATTTGAGGCTTAGCAGTGTTTCAGTTAACTTAGTTTGATGGAAAAATAACCTAGAATTGGTTAAAAAATATATGGTGTAATTGTTTTTAGTGTAAATTTTTACCAAAATCTTCATCTTTAATACTTACCTCTCATAACAATTTGTGATACATATTCTGCCCTGATTGTGCATCTATCTTTTCTCATCAATTCATTTTTAAATTAGCTCTCATCTCTTTCTTTAACATATTAAGTTGACCATGTCACCCTCAAAATAAAAAATTCCGTTGCAATGAACATGGGGCCTTAAAAGCAATTAATTTCCTTGGTGTGGTTTTAAGACTTATAATTAGCTTATCAACAAGCCAGTGATAAGGAGTAAGGCTTCTTAATATACCTCCAGCTAAATTATGTAAATATTTCATCACCTATAAGTGAAAAGAATACCTTTATTTTAAAATAATATTTAAAATATTATCTTGGACAACTCTTAGAGTAATTGCCTGTTCATTTAAAGGGACATAAAAGGAAAACATTATTTTAACCATGTGTCAAGAAATAAAATACACCTCAATTATTCTCCCCCAATCCCTCCCCGAAAATAAAATGAGCAAAATATGGTTCACACATAAAATTAAGCTTCTGAAGAAACTAAGGTAGCAAAAGAACTCAAACAAAGCCAAAGAAACATTTTATTTGCATTTATTATTATAAAGTGAATATCCATCTTGCTAAATATGTTCTCACAATCTAACTAAGTAATACTGATAAATAATATTGGGAGCCTACAGTTTTCTATATTCCTAAGGCCTCAGATAATGATTTATTTCTCTACTTGGAAATTCTCCCTTTTGATTTCATATTATCTATAAACTAGTGATTCATTATGCATGAATTGCCATCAATTTTCTAGCTCCTTTATTTTAGACTGAGGGGGATCCCTAGTTTCTATTCTTGCATCAGCCATCAATTTGAGATGTCAGCTCCATAAGCGTCTTCATTTCATTTAACAATGTTTTCTTCATCTGAACAGTAGAGAAATATATATCTCTAAACTAAATCAGTGAGTCAGTTCTGAGTTCCAATTTTTTAAAAAAGTTCAGAGTGAACTATGAAAATAATAAAACACCAAGTAAATGAATGTGATACTATGCTTTGTTTTCATACAAGAGTCTTAATACATTAGAGAGAGAAAAATTACTTGAGGGTTTCCTGGGTTAAGTAGATACAGAATACCTAACTAGAATCTAGCATATTAGATATGGAATCCGGAGCCCAAAGCTGAAACTTAGAAAGATGTAGAACTGAACAAAAAACAAATTCAGTGTTAAAACCCCCATTTTTTTTCAAAATAGTCATTATTTCACTCAAAACCATGAAACCACCACACATACTGACATTGATCCATTTCAGACATTCTAATTTTGATATGCAAATGAAAATGTATAAAACTAAGCCAAATTCTTTATTTATATAACAAAACTACAAACTCTTATCTCTCTCCTGTATATGTAGCCAACCAATAAAAAGAAAGTCATGGCTAACGTTAACTGAAAAAAAGCACTGAATCTTCTCAGGCTCTTAAAAATGAGTACTGCTATTACAGCCACAAATAATCCTTCTGTATGAATAATGGACTCGGAGAAATGAGGTCTTGCCTCTTTCTCTTTCTCTTGTGTAGCTATTTCCTCAATTAAGGAACTTGTAACCACTTGCCCTTAGGTCCACCATCACAAAATGATGGATGTAGTCTCTGCGTTTTATAAGATACTTTCCAAATAGGATATTGCATAACCCTTAAACTATCTATCATTGCTAAAGTTAAAGCATCAAAAACTTAGGAGCATAATGAAGTGAAACTGCCTTGGTCAATATTCTGGCTTTGCTTGGAATAAGAATATGACTTCTATAAATTATTTAATCCCTCTAAACATTAATATTTCTGATAATTCTTATACTAGTTACAATTTTAAGCAATTCTGCCTTCCTAATACTCTTCTAAACATTTTATAGGTATTAAGTTTTTCCCTCCTAATACCTTCATGAAGTAAATATTACTTAACACATTAATAAGGCATAGAGGAATTACATAATTAGCCCAAGATACAGAGCTAATTAATGATAGAGTCAAGGTTAAAACCAACCTATACTTCACATGGCAATACACTTAGGAAATGTTACACCCTTAGCATAGTGCCTGATTCATAAAATCTTTCAATCGTTATCTATGCCAAAGTAAATTCCATCAATGCTTAAGTTGAATACCTCAAACTTCTCAAGTGCATAGTGAATGTCTTATACTGTTCCAAGAAATATTAGAATGTGCTTACATAAAATTAATTTTGAATTCTAGCTACCATTTACCCATCTGTTTTTAGCATATATTTTCTCAGATCATCACATTGCTCATGAATAATTTGGGGACAACAATATTTAGCTCCTGGGGCAGTTATTAAAAAACAAGTTTGTTAAGTGTATGAAACTGACCTGCCATACGTGGAAGGGGCACAATAAACAGTTATTCCTGTTTTTTAAATCTGTCCAATACTTGTTAACATTAATTACCCAGCACTCATTAAAAATCATAGAATGGAATTCCGGCAGAGAACTCGTTGACAAGGGAGTGTGGCTGCCTTCCACCGCCTTCTGGGCCCTCGGGCTGGTGGGTGAGCTGGGGGCCCAGGGGTGGTCTGTGGTCCCTGCCCTGCGGAGACCCAGAGCCCTCGCTGGGACTGCTCACTGGCCAGGTCCAGGCCCTGAGGCAGTGGCAGAACCCTGCCCTCCCCCCATGATGTCCTGAAGGCAGTGGCGGCCTCTCCTAGCCTGGACCCCGCCCGCCGCTGTATTTCCTTGCCGGAACATGCTAGGCGCCTGCTAAAACCCCGCCAAGCCACAGAAGACGTGGCCCCTTTGTGCTGCAGGCACGGTGAGGAAAGAAGATGGCGGCTAGGAACGCCGCGGAGGGCCGTTAAGCGCCTCAAGGGCCCAGAAGGCGGGTCTCTGTGGGCTCAAGTTCCGCCATCTCTTCAGTCCTTGGAGCCATGCACATCCGGGACCTAGAGTGATTGCTCCGTCCCCATTGGACAAGAGGTTGTCGCCCTGACAACGATGGACAAAGGCCTTCACGGGACTGGAAGGTGAGTGGAACCCTGGACAACGACAGGTGGCATGGCTAGGGGGCCATCGGGGGCTGGTCATCCTTCTACCGGACCTTACTTGCTACGGGAAAGAGAAATAGTAGAATAACGTGCCACATTTGGCCAATAAGAAGTGCCCACCACCGTTTGGGAAGATTTACTGGCCCTTTATAGAAAGCCTGTGTATATAACATGAAAAGCTGCTCTCAACTTTTCCCCCAACCTTTTAAAATAAAACTTTTACTACATCTAGGCTTTCTAGTTGTAAAGAGGTTGCCGACTTATGATAGAGTGAGAAAATCACACGTCTTGTAACGACCATTTCTTAAAACAAAACAAAACATAGAAAAATGTATTCTGAAAATGACTTTGAGATGGAATTTAGACTGCCTCTGGAAGCGACACTGGGAGTAATACACATTCACCCTTGTCCTGTGGGTTAGAGGACCTGAAGCAGAGAAGGCTGAGAAGCGGAAGAGAAGAGAAGGTTCTATGCCAGACTGGTCATATTTAGAAGATATTTTCATATTGTAACCATTGTTCTGTATGTCATTTTATTCCTCACTACTCTGTGTAGTTGACAATACTAAGTACTTTTTAAAAATATCTCCTCCTAGATGTTAGTAGAGGTAGTGAAAGAACACATTTTGTAAATATCTTTTTGTTAAAATTCATATAAAATATTGTGGGGTTTTTTGGAATAGCAAAACCACCTCTCTAAATAGTTCACATTTTGTGCACTGGTTTGGGGGAGGAAGGATAAGGGAGTGCAAAGAGCTCTATGCTAGTGTGTTTAGAATGAGGCAAGATTAACCATTGTTGCTATGTTCGTGTATTTGGTTTTGTACTTTGCTGTGTATATAGTGTATATAATGGACAAACACATCCTAATTTACATCTAGTCTTCCAGATGTTAAAGAGGTTGCCAGTGTATGAAAAAAATAGTAAATTAATGCATTTTGTGTTAAAATTCCTAGGAAAGAATGTTTTCTGAAAACTTGAGCATTATAGCCCACAGGGAGGGATGGCAGAGGAAGATAAAAGAGAAGGTTTTAGACCAGAATGTTCATATTAAGAAAACACTTTCAGATTATAACTTGTTAAATGTGTGCAGTTTAGTAAAGACTGCTCTGTATATAGTGGATAAAATAAGTCCTTATTTGAAACATCTAGTCTGTCTACATGTTTAGAAGTGCCCAACATATGTTAAAAGTAGTAGTAGTAAAATATTACTTTGTAAATATTGTTTTGCTCAATTTCATAGTAAGTACAGTCTTTTGGAAGTGGGGGTGTTAAACCATCTCTGTGAGTTGTCTATATACTCATTCATTGGTTTGGAGGAGGTGGGAGGGGATAATTGCAAAAGGTGAGATACTAGTATGTCCATACTTGGACAATTTCAGAAAAAAAATTTTCCATATGTTCTCTGCATTTTGTTTGCTTTATATATACTGTATATAGTGGGAAAATGAGTACTAATTTTGCAACATCTAGATGTTAAAGAGGTTGACAGTGTATGACAAAGTAGAGTTAGTAAAATTAGCATGTTTCATACACTTTGTGTTGAAATTGATTGGAAAGCTTATCTTCTGTAAATGACTTTTGGTATGAATTATTCATCCACCTCTAAGCATTACAGTTGTCTGTACTTGTCCACTGAACTGGTGGTGGAGAAAAGGGAGTGAGGAAGGAATGGTTCCAGGCCAAGATGGTCAGGTTTAGGAGATACCTCAGATGATAACTTTGTTATGTATCTGCAATTGTATTTAATACTATGTATGTAGTGGACAAATAAGTTCTTATTTAAAATATCTTATTCTAAATATTTTAGAAGTGTTTGCTGTGCTTAAAAATAGAGGTAGTAGAAAAACACTGTAAATAGCTTTTAAAAATTGGTGGGAAATATTGTCTTTGGAAACGGAACTGTACTCTTGTTCATTGGTTTGAGGGAGGTAGGAGGGAAGAAGCTGCAAAAAGTGTTTGCTAATGTGTACTAGAAAAATTCTGATCATCCATGTTATGTGCATTCATTTAACTTTGCTATCTGAATATATTGTGTATATACTAAACAAGTGAGTCCTAATTTTATAATATCTAGTTTCTAGATATTAAAGAGGTTCTCAATGTATGACAAAAGTAGAATTCGTAAACTAACATATTTTGTACACGTTGTGTTAAAATTCATAGAAAGGCTGTCTTCTGAAAATGGCTTTTGGAAATGAAATTGTAAAACCACATCTGAGTGACACATGTACCTGTAACTCATTCACTGGGTTCGTAGTGAAAAAGAAAAGGGATTGTGAGAAATGAAGAGCTCTGGACCAGAATGTTTCTATTTAGAAGATACTTTCAAATATGACCATTGCTACTTACACATGTATAGTTTATTCAACACTACTGTGTATATAGTGGACAAATGTTACGTCCTTATTTGAAACATCTAGTCTTTCTAGATGTTTAGAAGTGCACAAAGTATGTTAAAGGTAGAGGTAGTGAAATAGCACATATTGTAGATATTGTTCAGTTAAAATTCATATGAAAGATCTTTTGGAAATGGAATGGCCAAACCACCTCCAAAGCAGTACATATTATGTTTGTGCTGTTTCAGGGAGGAGGGAGAAGTGGCAAGGACTCTAATCCAGTAATCTGTAGTTAGACAAGGTAAACCATCATCTTATGTGTTTGTGCATTTTGTTTTACTTTGCTGTGTGTATGGTATATATAATGGACAAATGAGCCCTAATTTTATATCATCTAGCCTTCCTAGATGTTAAAGAGGTTGCCAGTGTATGACAAGTAGAGTTAATAAACTAATACATTTTGTACATTTTGTGTTAAAATTCATAGGGAAGACTTTGTTGAAAATGACAGAGTTATTTGTGGAAGCAAATTTGTTTAAAAAAAAATCTCTCTAAGCATTGAAGATGCAACCACTGAGTTGATAGAGGCCAGAAGCAGAGGGATTCTAGGCCAGAATGTTCCTATTTAGAAGACACTTTCAGATTACATACTTTGTTAATGTGTGTGGTTTATTCAGTGCTACTGTGTGTATTGTGGACAAACTTAAGTCTTTATTTGAAATATCTAGTCTGTCTAGATGTTTAGAAGTATACATCATATGTTAAAGTAGAGAATGTAAAATAATACTTTAAATATGTTTTCTGTTAATACATAGGAATGGCTGTATTGGGGGAAAGGGATTGTTCAACTACATGTCTTGGAACAGTGTTCTGATGGGATAATGGGGGCAGGGAAGGAAGTGCACAGGGAAAGGCTCTTTGCCTGTGAGCTGTGAGACAAGATCAGATTGTCTGACCATTGTTTGCTATAGGCATTTTAGTTATTGCTGTGTATTAAAGGACAGGTCCTAATGTTCAACGAATGTCAAAAATAGAGGTAGTAAAAGAATTCCTATATAAAGGTTCTTATGTTGGTTTTAGCATGGACTGTCTCCTAGGAGTGACCTCTGTCCATTCACCCCTTGGATCTGGACGGATTCCTGTACTTAGTCATTGAAATGGTGGGCAAGGAAGAAGAGGAAGGGCAAAGGGAAGGGCTCCTTGGTAGTATCTCTATATCTAGAAGAAGGTTGTAGGTTATAACCATAGTTCTATATATGCATTTTTGGTAAAATGCCTGTGTTGATTGTGGATATGGCATATTCTCTACTTCACATCTAAGCTTTTTAGATATCTTGAGGTGACAATGTATGCTAAAAAGTAGAGCTAGTGAATTAATGAATATGTATAAATATCTTTTTGTTAAATTAATAGAAATGAAGCATTTTTGACGTGGAACTGTTAAACCACCCTTGAGCAGTATGCACCAGGACTTGTTCATTAAATTGGCTTCAGAGGGGCAGGAGGAGTTACAGGGGGAGACGTGTATGTAGATGTGTTCATATTTCCATTTTGATGCTAACTTGATGTGTATGCGCATCTCTTGGCTATACCATAGGAAAATTGTTATATAATTCAGTAGAAACATGCGTTCTTGCTAATAATTCAATATATATCTGATAATGAATTCCCTTAGAATCTTTATACTTATTGTACTCTATTGCTTTATGTCCCATTTTAAATTGAGCATTATTAAGGGAGTGCAGTATTTATAACTGCCAATATCTATAGAGGCCTGTTGCCATTTTTGTCTTAGGAAATTTTTTCCCCAATAATGGCAGAAATACTTTTCCCCTGACTGAGATGGTGTCATGTATTCTTGGTTATGACAATAGCTCATGGCTTTGTGGCTTTGAAGTGGTAAATATTCATGATTTGTGAAAAAGCATGATACATTCTGTCTGCTCTCAACCAGATGAAATTGTATGCTCAGTTGTGTGTATACACACACAAGACCTAGAAAGTTATGTCAAACTAAACCGCTTGTGATTCTGGATGACTTTTGTGTTCTTTGTTTCTTATGATTTTCAGTTTTCTGTATTGCACAATTGAAAGTTTGAAAAGAAATAAATATTATTTTAAAAACCTTAAAAAATCATGGAATGGCCCTCTCTTGCCTTTTTGACCCTTGCTCTTGCCCTTTCCCCCCTGTTCTTGCCTTCTGCCCACTATTCTGGCCTTCTTCACCCCCCCCACCTGGAATAACATGCAAGTAAAACCTGGGCATTTATCATCTGTAATGGGAATTGTAATCTGTAGATCCATCCTCTTTATCAACTTTCAGCCCTTTCCTCTCTACCCAGGATCCATGATATGTGATTTTCCCCCATTTCACTTCTCACTATTCCTTAATAAATTACTGGCCTAAATTTGAAAAAAAATCCAGGAAGCACACTGCACCCCAAACAGTATAAATCACAAAAGGCCTACTCCAAGACATATACTCATCAAACGCTCCAATGGTCAAGACAAAGTGAAAATACTGAAAGCAGCAAGAGAAAAGAGAATCATCACATACAAGGAAGCTCAACAAGATTAAGTGATGATTTCTCATCTGAAACCACGGAGGCAAGAAGGGAGTGACATGACATAGTTAAGGTACTAAAAGAAAAACTTCTAGCCAAGAATTTTCTGTCCAGCAAAGCTGGCATTCAAAAATGAGATCAAACAGATAAGAAGGAATTGAGTATGCCAATGAGAAACCTGTCCTTCAAGAAATACTAAAAGGAGTTCTGCAGGTTGAAAGGAAAAACAGGAGAGAGAGAGATATGGAGGAGAGTGTAAGAACAAATAAAAAACAAAAATAAAAAATAAAAACAACATATGACATATATAAACCCAAAGAAAATATGGCTAATATAAGTAATTCCTTGAGAGTAATAACACTGAATATTAATGGATTAAACTCACCAGTCAGGAGACACAGATTGGCAGAATGGTTTTGGACATGTGACCCATATATATGCTGTCTACAGGAAACCCACCTTAGACCCAGGGATTCAAGGAGGCTGAAAGTGAATGGCTGGAAAGCAATCTGACAAGCAAACAATAAACAGAAAAGGGCAGGAGTAGCTATACTAATATTGGACAAAATAGACTTCAAATGCAAAACTATTGTAAGAAACAAAGATGAGCACCTACCAGGGCACCTGAAAATATGTGAGGCAAACAGTGGAAAAACTAAGTGAGAAATAGATGTCTCTACAATTATAGTGTGGGAATTTAATACACAATTATAACAATTAGAACATCTTGACAAAGAATCAAGACAGAAACAAAGACTTTGTTGACTACATTAGAGAATCTGGACCTAATAGACATATACAGAACACTACACCCAAATACAGCAGGATAAACATTCTTCTAAAGTGTGCATGGATCATACTCCATGATAGACCACATACTAGGCCACAGAAAAAATCTCAATGAATTCAGAAAGGTTGAGATTATACAAAGTAATTTCTCTGACCACAATAGAATGAAATTAGATATCAGTAAGGGCCAGAGAACCAGATTAGGCACAAGATATGGAAGTTAAACAACACACTCTTAGACAAACAGTGGGTCAATGAGAAATCTCAAAAGAAATCAGTAACTATCTTGAAACAAATGACAATGACACAACATATCAAAACCTATTGGATATATCAAAAGCTGTACTGAGAGGGACATTCATAGCCATAAATGCATATATCAAAAAGAAGAAAGAGGTAAAATCAAAGACCTAACTGCACACCTGGAGGAATTCTGAAAACAACAAACTAACCCAAGGGAAGTAGAAAGTAGGAACTAACAAAGATTAGAGCTGAACTAAATGAAATAGAAAATAAAGGTTTAGAAAAATTAAAAACAAAAGCTGATTCCTTTAGAAGTTCAATAAAATTGACAAACCCTTAACTAGACTAACAACAACAAAAAAAGAGGGCAGTTGCAAATACACAAAATAAGAAATGAGGAAGGGTATATCACCACTGATACCATAAAAATAAAGAGTATCATTAGAGGATACTTTGAAAAATTATATGCCAACAAGAATGATAATTTAGAAGAAATAAATTCTTAGAAACTCACAAGCAGCCTCTATTGATGAAAGAAGAAATTGATTAACTCAACAGTCTAATTGAAAGTAAAAAGATAGACTCAGTCATCAAAAACCTCCTAGCTAAGAAGAGCCCAGGACCAGATGGCTTTTCAGGTGAATTCTACCAAACATTCTGGAAATAACTAACACCAATCCTGCTTAAGATCTTCCAAAAAATAGAAGTAGAAGGAACATTGCCTAACTCATTCTATGAGGCCAACATTACCCTAATACCAAAGCAAAACAAAGATGCCACAAGAAAGGAAAATTACTCTAATGAACCTAGGTGCTAAAATCCTCAACAAAATACTTGCTAATTGCATTCAACAGCATATCAAATGAATTATACATCATGACCAAGTGGGTTTTATCTCTGGTATGCAAGGATGGTTCAACATAAGAAAATCAGTGTAATATACCACATAAACAGATTGAAAGAAAAAAATCACATGATCATCTCTATAGATGCAGAAAAAGCATTCAACAAAATATAGCACCCTTTCCTGATTAAAACACTCCAAAACATAAGAATAGGAAGAAATTTCTGAAAATGATAAAGGGTATATATGAAAAACTCACAGCAAAAATCATATACAATGGTGAAATCCTAAAAGCTTACCCTCTAAGATTGGGAACAAGAGAAGGATGCTCACTATCACCCCTCCTATTTAACATTGTGTTAGAAGTACTTGTTCAAGCACTGAGGCAAGAAAAAGATATAAAAGATATCCAAATTGGAAAGAAAGAAGTAAAAATTTCACTATTTGCAGATGACCTGATCCTATACATAGGAAGCCCTGAGAAATCTACAACAAAGCTCATATAACTTATAAATGAATTCAGAAACGTTGCAGGCTATAATTGGGGCAGGGGAGGATCATTGGTGTGGGATGTCGGGGATGGGGGATGCATGAGAGGAAGTTCACCTGAGCATGAATATAATATATATAAAAATATTCGGATGTTGACGGGACATTGTCACAGTGGATGGAGAATCCCTCAATAAATAAGAGGATTCTGGGTTCCCATCCTGGGGAGCTCTGCCCCATTCTCTAAGGGAGCAACAACAGTCCCCCAGGTGCAGGGGCAGTGACTGGTGGGGGGGATGACCCACTGATGGGCCCTTGAAATTGATGACTAGCTGTATGAGTCTTTGCTCTTGAAATTGAAACAGCCTATTGTTATGGGGTGCCTAAGGGTTGCCTCTTGAAAGCCTCCTTGTTGCTCAAATGTGGCCTCTCTCTAAGTGAAACTCAGCGTATGAAAGCATTACCTTCTTCCCAGTGTGGGACATGACTCCTGGGGATAAGCCTCCCTGGCACAGAGGGATTGCTATTAAGTGCCAACTGGCAATGTGACTGGAAAAAGACCTTGAATAAAAGGGGGAAAAGATAAATGAGTTTATATGGATAAGAGACTTCAGAATGGGTCGGGAGGTCATTCCAGATGTAACGCTTACACATATCTCAGTAGGATCTCATAGAATTCCAAAGTGGATATCATTCCAGGTATTGGGGTTCCTGGGGGCTCTGGAGACACCCAGGTCCTATGTCAGGGAGGATGGCTCTGGAGTTTGGTGCCTTGCCAGTTGGTCCTACTTTGGGGTTTGTGCTCCTGAGAGTGACAGAATTGGACTCAACTGTGTCTTCCCTGCATATGGCTTATTTGTCCCTTCTGTTCAAACCTATGCTTTGTGCTGGAGTTTGTAGGTGTGCATGCAGAGACTTGAGTCTTTGGGCTGTCCATGTGCCAGCTGGACCCAGAACCTCAGTGGAGCGGCAGCTCCTGCTCTGCAGCTTGTTGAGCTCACCTGGGACAAAAGGCGGGGAGGTGGTGATGGGTGGAGGCCATCCTAGGGAATGGAGGGAGTCTGCAGCTGCAGGCAGGATGGTCCCATCCATCTTCCCCATGGGGTATGGTCCCCCTCTTGGTTGGAGGCAAAGTGGACGTCACCATCCCATATTCATCAGGATGGGGGGAGGAGTTATGGACTAGAGTGGATTTACTTGTATTCTACTATAGACATATTGTGATTCAAGCAATGGAAGAAATTATAACATTGATGTGGAACCATATGCCACTGGAGGCTCTGGGTAAAGGGAGATTGAAAAGCAGTTGTAGGGCGGGGGCTTTTTTGGGGACTTGGGAGTTGTCCTGAGTGATATTGCAGTGACAGATATACACCATTTTATATCATCATATAACATGCAGGACTGTGTGGGAGAGACTGTGGTCTATTATGTGACCTATGGTCCATGCCTAATGGCAAAGGCATAAGATGTGTTTATCACTTTCAATTAATGTGCCACACTAATGAAGGATGTTTATGTGGGAGGTTGTGGGAAGTGTGGGAGGTGGGACATATGGGAATCCCTACATTTTCGTGTAACTTTTATGTAATCTAAATATTTTTAAAAATAAATAAATAAATAAATAAATAAATAAATAAATAAATAAATATCAATGCTCAAAAATCAGTAGCATTTCTGTACACCAGTAATGAGCAATCTGAGGGGGAAATCAAGAAAAATACCATTTACAATAGTAACTAAAAGAATCAAATTCCTAGGAATAAATTTCACTAAAGATGTAAAGGACTTCTATACAGAAAACACAACACTGTTAAAGGAAAACAAAGAGGACTTAAATAAATGGAAGAATATTCCTTGTTCATGGATAGGAAGTATAAACATTAAGATGTCTATCCTACCCAAACTAATCTACAGATTTAATGCAATCCCAATAAAAATCAACACAGCATTTTTTAATGAATTGGAAAAACTAAGTTCAAAATTTATTTGGAAGGGTAAGAGGCCCTGAATAGCCAAAGACATATTGAAAAAGAAAATGAAATTGGAGGCATCACACTACCTGACTTTAAAACATAATACAAAACTACAGTGGTCAAAACTGCATAGTATTGGCACAAGGATAGACATACTGACCAATGGAACCCGAAATGAGAGTTCTGATATAGATCCTCACATATACAGTCATCTGATTTTTGGTAACACCACCAAGCCCACTCAACTGGGAGAGAATGGCCTCTTCAACAAATGGTGCTTGGAGAACTGGATATCCATATCCAAAAGAATGATAGAGGAACACCATCTCACACCTCATACAAAAATCACTCAAGGTGGGTCAAAGACCTAAATGTAAGAACCAAGACCATAAAAACTTTGGAAGATAATGTAAGGAAGCATCTACAGGACCTTGTAATAGGAAATGGTTTCATGAACTTCATACCCAAAGCACAAGCAGCAAAAGAAAATATAGTTAAATGGGACCTCCTTAGAATTAAAAACTCTTGCACCTCAAAGGATGTTATCAGAAAAGTTAAAAGCCTACCTAATGGGAGAAAATATTTGGTAACCATATTACTGAGAGGAGCCTAATATCCTGCATATATAAAGAAATCCTACACCTCAAAAATAAAAAGAAAATCTACCCATTTAAAAACTGGGCAAGTGACTGGAAAAGACACTTCTGCAAGGAAGAAATATAAATGGAAATTAAAACTATAATGAGATACCATCTTACACCCCTGGGACTGAATTGTCCTGAGTGATGTTGCAGTGACAGATATAAGCCATTTTATCTCATCACCAAACATGCAGAACTGTGTGGGAAGGAGAGTAGCCTACATTGTGAACTATGTTCCATGCTTAATGGCAAAGCCCCAGGAAGTATTTATCAATTGCAATGAAAGTGTCACACTAACGAAGGATGTTTATGTGGGAGGGTATGGGAGGTTTGGGGAGTTTGGCATATGTGAATCCTTATATATTTTGTGTAACATTTATGTAATCTAAATATCTTTTAAAAAATAAAAAAGAGTTCATCAGTGAAACAAGATTTCTCCTGTTAAGTTAATGAGTCACACAAGAGGCCCTGCACTAGAGGAGGTTATAGAGAAGGAAAAGGCTGTATTTCTTCTTAGCAAAAAAGTGCTGATCTGAAGGCAAGAGGCAGAGAGAGACTGTTTATATTTGGGGAAGTCATGATCTAGAGTAGAAATTCCAATGCTGCCTATGAAATGTGTCATTTGTATTAGTCAGCCAAAGGGGTGCTAATGTAAAATACCAAAAATGGGTTGGTTTTATAAAGGGTATTTATTTGGGACAGAAGTCCACAGATACCAGGCCATAAAGCGTTAAGTTTCTTCTCTCACCACAGTCCATTGCCATGTGTTAGAGCAAGACAGCTGCTGGCGTTTGGCATTTGCCAGGGTTCAGACTTCTGGGGTTCCTCTCTTCCCGGGGCTGCGTTTCTCTCTGGGCTTAGCTCCTGTTTCCTCCACAAGGTCAGCTGTAGATGATCAGGCAAATGGCTTGCTTCTCTTCTCCTGGGGCCGTTTTTCCAACATCAAAACTGCTTCTCAAAAGACCGCTTCAACTGTCCTTTGCCTTGCCTTTTATATTCGATTCCCCACCCACCAAGGGGTAGGGCTCAACGCCCTAATCCTAACCTAATCATGCCCAGATTAACAGATCAGTTTACAAGCATGATCCAATTATATTTTTGGAATTCATAATTGCATCAAATTCCCCAACGGCCACATCATTTGACTCTCACTCACTTCATGAATTTAACAAAGCTGCTGAAGGTGAAAATGGAAGGCGTCATCATTCAAGGCTTGGGATTTTAAGAATCTAAATAAAATTGTATTTAATTTAATTGGAATCCATTCATAGGTGAACTGTTTGCAGAGGTGTTCCCATTTTCTACTTTCCTCTGAATCCATGACTTTTCAATTTGATGATGCAGTACCCTCTATTAGGACGTGCAGTCTATTTATCCTCCTTGGATCCTGGGCTAGACTTACAGTGTTTAATTTGCTTTGACCAATAGAATATGGTGGAAATGACAGTTTGCCTCAAGAGGCCTCATCATGTTTCTGCTAATTTGCCATGGGCCTCTACCTCAGCCTTGTGAGCTACTCCAGTTTAGCCAGTTGCAAGATGAAGAAGTGAGGAAATTATTGCACAGTTGAGCACAGCCTAGACCAGCTTATAGCAACCTAAACCCCAATGTGAGAGGGAGCCTAGCCATGTCTAGCAGAGCCTCTATAGTTGATGCACAGCTGGCTATACTGCCATTAACAGTATTGCACAGATCCAAATATCTCCACACCATAGATTTGGCTGTGGTAAAAGAAGCATTATCATAAATCAATTACTTTGAGACAATTTGGTATGCAATGATAGTTGACTGACACAATAAAAAAATAAAGTTAATCCATTCCTGTGGGTGTAAACCTATTGTAAGTAGGGCCTTTTGATTAGGTTACTTCAGGAACCAATTACCCATGTTGGTCTTAATACTCTTACTGAAGTCCTTTATAAGAGAATGAAATACAGGGAGAAAGGTAGAACACCTTGGAAGCCAGAAGCTGGAAGCAGTGAAACCAGCAGATGCCACCATGTGCCTTGCCAAGTGAGAGAAGAATCCAGGATCATTGGCAGGCAGACTTCAGGGAGAAAACATTTCATGATGCATTGATTTTGGCATTTTTAGAACCTCAGAAGTGTAAGCTTGTAAATTAATAACTCCCCATTATAAAAGCCAACACATTTCTTGTATATTGCCTTTGGCAGCATTAGAAGAATAAAACAGTGATACAGAAGAAAAGAAAATAAGGAATAAACAGTTCCCCCATGTCAGGTTTGGAAACAATATATCATTAAGTGAAAACTAAGAGAAAAGTCAGAGAAAATCTGCCTCCAAAGTATAGGAAAACTTTGATTCACTTATCAGTTTCTTTCTTCCTGTCACTGCATATTCATAGTTATATAGACTTCATCTCAGATGCATACACTGAAGTCCAGTTATCAATATGTCTTTACCATACACAAAACTATAAATTAAAATTTTCTTTAAGGGGAAGCGGCTGTGGCTCAATCAGTAGGGCTCCCGTTTACCATATGGGAGGGCCTGGGTTCAGTTCCCGGGGCCTCCTGGTGAAGGCAAGCCCGCCCGCACGGCATGGTTAGCTGACCCAGAGAGCACAACCACCAGGGGGGGGGGGGAAAAATGAATAAATAAATAAAATCTTAAAAAAATAATAAAATAAATAAAATAAAATTTTCTTTAGGAATTTGACTTATAATATCTTATGGTTCAAAATAATAACTATATATATTGAGCAATTGAATGCTCAGAGTTCATTACATCATTTAGTCATGTCCATAATGCATATTTTGAAATAAATATTATTAGTTCTATTACACAAATGAGAACACCAAATCTTCTAGAGTTTAGAAACTAGCTCAAATATCTAGGAAGCAAAGAATGAGGACCCTGATTTTTTGTAAGTTAAAAAATGAATAAGGAGACTTCTGGGAAGATGGCATAGAAGTAGTTAAGCAGAGCTCAATTCACTCATAAAAACAACAGAGGAAGGGCAAAAACTATTCTGTGGGAGCTGCTTTGGGGATCTGCATACCAGGAGGGTGCTGTTCCTCATCCAGGAGGGAAAGGGACAGAGAGACAAATAGGCCAAATGAAAACTGTGAGTCAATCACCCCTGTGACAAGGAACAGCACATATACCCCAACCTCAAGGTGAAAAGCCTTGGTAAATCTCCTGGCACACTGCAGTCATCTGAGTTCAAAAGAATGCTCTCCTTCCTGGAAGGAAGAGCAATCTGGCACAGGATGGAGAGTGGCTTCTCTTCAGTGAGTTTGGCCAGCTGAACCCCCTTTAAAACTCAAACACACACAAAGAAACCCTGGCCAGCACTGAAGTGGCCCCAGTGAGAGGGCAGGGGTGGTCTGATCAGGCAAGCAGTCACACCCAACCACCCTGGGAGAGAAAGAAATTAGATCAGTGAGTAGGTAGAGAGAGGCACTTAACCAGCCTGACTCCAGCAAACTGTTAGAAGTACAACTCGCCTGAGGGAACTTGGCCAGGTAAAGCCAGATTAGCTTTCAGAAACCTTCCTAATATGTGGAGTGGGTGTAGCTCAATGGAGAAATGCTTGCCTCAAATATGGGAGGTCCCTGGCTCAATTCCTGATTACTCCTAAGAGAAGGATTCCACACTGGGTTGTCAGGCACCCAGCTGGTGCTCTATGACAGGGAACTTATAAACTGAGAATTTTTTTTTTTGTTTTAAGTTTTTCAATCTGCTATTTTTTAAATCTTTTTTTTTTATTTTTTTACTCTTTAATTTATTCTCTAAAGCTGAATAAAGCAGGGTGATTGATTGATGAGCAACTGGCAGCCTGAGACAGTTCCTAGGGTCCTAAGAGGGAAACCTGTTTTTCTTGGTGATTTTTGTTTGTTGCCTTTTCTCTTTCTTTGTTTCCTTTTAATTGTTTCCTTATTTTTTCTCCTTAGCTTATTTCTTTTTTTTTCTTTCATTTTCCCTTCTTCCATTCCTTTCATTTCACCTATCCTGGTTAGGTCTTTTTTTTTTTTTTTTTTCTTTTGCCTTTTTCTTTTTCTTTTTTCTTTCTCCTCTACTCATCTTTATAGTTTTTTATTTTATTCTATTTTCTTTCATTTCATTTTTTATTCCAAATTTTAAATTCTTATTCCTTTGTATTTTTAATGATTTCTCACTCTTATTACTAATTTATTTTCCTGGCTCCTTTATGGTTTCTCTTCTATCTTTTTAAAATTATTACTACTATTGTTTTTCTCTTCTCTCTTCCCTTTTCTATGGTCTTAATAAATTTTTAAGGGAACAAAGACAACTACAAGGATATAGAATACCTGGAACCAAGTGTCAAAAAACACTTTAACACAAAACAAAACAAGATAAACCCTAAAGTAGAAAAAGAATCTAACTCTTTGAATAATCCCATCAAGATTAACAGGTACCTAAACACCAACAAAATTTATGTCATACTTTAAAAGAGGAAGACTTGGCCCAGCCTAAAGAACAAGCAAATGAGCAGGAGGAAATGCAGAGCATGGAACCACTATTCAAGGATGCCCAAATAAATATCATGACTCAACTTAATGAATTGAAGGAAGAAATAAATGATATTAAGAAGACACTGTGTGGGGGCACGGATATGGCTCAAATGGTTGGATGTCTGTCTCCCATATGGAGG
Organism: Tolypeutes matacus; assembly: GCA_026826555.1. Taxonomy (NCBI): domain Eukaryota; kingdom Metazoa; phylum Chordata; class Mammalia; order Cingulata; family Chlamyphoridae; genus Tolypeutes; species Tolypeutes matacus. The sequence goes on along the minus strand of JAKSZT010054356.1, from coordinate 1,217,343 downwards.
GACCCGGGTTCGATCCCCGGAACATTCTGGTAAAAAAAAAAAAAAGAGGACACTGGGGAAACAGACTGAACAAATTATAAACATACATAAAAAGATAATAAATCTGATGGGGATGAATGACACAATGTAAGAAATAATATGCTGGAAACACATAGCAGTTTTGAAACAGGTATCACTAATTCTAATGATGTAAAAGAATACATCTGAAATCAGATAGTAGAACAGATAGATAAAAAGAAAGAAAAAAATCATCAGGGTCTCAGGGAATTGAATGACAACACATAGTGCACAAACATATGCATAATAGACCTCCCAGAGGGAGAAGAGAAAGTAGGCCGGAGTGTTGGAGGAAATAATGGCTGAAAATTTCCCAACTCTTTGAGGAATATGGATGTATATGTTTAGGAAGTGCAGTGCATGCCAAACAATGTAAATCCAAAGAGGCCTACCCTGAGACATATACTTATCAAATTGTGAAATGCTCAAAACAAAGAAAGAATACTGAAAACAGCAAGTCAAAAGAGATCCATCACATATAAGGGAAGCTCGTTAAGATTAAGTGCTGATTTCTCACTTGAAACCATGCAGGTGAGAAGGTGGTGGAATGACATAGTTAAGGTGTTAAATAAAAGCTATCAGCCAAAAATTCTGTTTCCAGCAAAGCTGGCATTTAAAAATGGGAGTTCAAAATATTCCCGGATAAAAAGAAATTAAGAGAGTTTTTAAAAAATAAATCTGCTCTTCTAAAAATATTAAAGAGAGTTCTACAGGTTGAACAAAAAAAATAAACAGGAGAGAGAGAGGGTTGGAGGAAAGTGTAGAAAGGAAATTTATTAGTAAGAATAACAAAAAGATAAAATGAGAAATAAAAAACAATATGACACATACAAGCCTAATGTAAATATCGCTAATGTAACCAATGCCTAAACAAAAAAACATTAAATGATAATGTTTTAAACTCTCTAATCAAGATAAACAGATTAGCAGAATGGATAAGGAAATATGATCCATCTACATCTACAAGAAATTCACCTTAGACCCAGGGATGCAAGGAGGTAGCAAGTGAATGGTTGGAAAATGATTTTACATGCAAACAATAACCAAGAAAGGGTGATAGAAGCTATCCTAATATAGGTCAAAATAGACGTTAAATGCAAAACTAATCTAAGAGACAAAGAAAGACACTATATATTAGTAAAAGGGGTAATCTATCAAGAAGAAAGAACAATCAGACACTTATATAACTTACCAAGCTGCCCCAAAATATATGAGGAAATAATTAGAAAAACTAAGTAGAGAAATAGATGCCTCTACAATTATACTGGCAGACTTTAATACACCATTATCACCATTAAACAGAATATTTTGATGCAGGGTCAATAAATAAACAGACTGAATAAAATGTTAGAGGACCTAGACCTAATAGACATATAGAGAACATTACACACAAATATAGTGGGATATAAATTTTTCACGAGTACACATTGATCATTCTCCAGGATAAATTACATGCTAGATTACAGAACAAATCTCAATGAATTCAGAAAGATTAAATTATATAAAGTAATTTCTCTGACCACAAGGGAATGAAGCTGGAAATCAATAAGGAACAGAGAACCAGAGTAGAGCCAAAGTTATGGAAGGTAAACACTCTCTTAGACAATCAGTGGATCAAGGAAGAAATTGCAAAGAAAATAAGTAACTACCCAGAAATGAAAGAAAATGAGAACACAGCATATCAAATGGACAAATTTCTAGAAACATATAAGCATCTTAATTTGATGAAAGAAGAAATTGATGAACCCAACAGACCAATTACAAGTAATGAGATTGAATTAGTCATCAAAAACCTCCCAACAAAGAAGAGCCCAGGACCAAATGGCTTCACAAGTGAATTCTACCAATCACTCCAGAAAGAATTAAAACTGATTCTGCTTAAACTCTTCCAAAAAATAGCAGTGGGCAGAACATTGCTTAACTCATTCTATGAAACCAACATCAGCCTAATACCAAAGCCACATAAAGACATCACAGGAAAGGAAAACTACAGATGAATCCCTCTAATGAAGCTTAATGCTAAAATTCTCAACAAAATAATTGCGAATCATATTCAACAACACATCAAACAATATATTCACCAGACCAATTGGGTTTCATCCTGGTATACAAAGAAGGTTTAACATAAGAAAATCAATCAATGTAATACACTACATTAACAGATCAAAAGAAAAATATCACATCATCATCTTTCTATGTAGAAAAAAACATTTGATAAAATTCAACATCCTTTCTTGATAAAAACAACAACAACAACAAAAAAAAAACACTTCAAAAGATAGGTACAGAAGTTACCTTCCATGACAAATAGAATTTATGAAAAACTCACAGCTAACATTATATTCAATGGTGAAATGCTAAAGGTTTTCTGTCTAAAATCTGGAATAAGACAAGGATGCCCTCTTTCACCACTCTAATTTAGCATTGTGTTAGAAGAATTTGCTTGAGCACTTAGGCAAGAAAAAAATATAAAATCATCTGTAGTAGTTTGATATTGTTTATTAATTCCAAAAATCGATTTTGGATTATGTTTGTAAACTGGTCTATTCCTCTGGGCATATCATATTGTATTGGATTCAGAGGTTTCACTCTTAGATGGTTAAATTATATTTAAGGCTTTGATTGGGACACATCAGTAGGGCATTGAGTCCTAGCCCCATTGGTGGTTGGGGACTCACAAAGAAAATGAAAAGCCAAAGGAGTTAGTTAGAGTTTTGATGCTGGTGCCCTGTGAAGTAAATACACAGAGAAGCAGATAAGTGGAAAGAGAGAAGGTTCCATTAGACATGGCAGAGACCCTGGGAAGAGAGATGAGCTGTTCACCTGATAGTTTACAGCTGGCTTGGTGGAAAGAGCAGAGCAGCTGAGCCCACAGAGAAATGAGCCCTGGAAAAGAGACAAGACTTATCCCAGGCTACAGCTGATATTGCAAGAAGCTGGCCCCACAGAGCCTTAAGAGAAATAGGAAGTCTGAACACTTGCACACATTGGCAGCCATCTTGCTCCAACACATGGCAACAGATATTGGAGAGGGAAGTAACTTTCGCTTTATTGCCCGGCAACTATAAGCTTCTACCCAAAATAAATACCCTTTATAAAAGCCTACAGATTTCTGGTATTTTGCATCAGCATCTCTTTGGCTGACTAATGCAGCATCCAAATGGGAAAGGAAGATTAAAACATTCACTTTGTGCAGATGACATAATCGTATACATAGAAAGCCCTGAGAAATTTACAACAAAGCTTCTAGAGTTGATAAACCAGTTCAGTAAAGTGGCAAGATATAAGATCAACACACAAAAATCAGTGATATTTCTGTACAACAATAATGAGTAATCTGTGGAGGAAATCAAGAAAAAAATTCTATTAATAATAGCAACTAAAAGAATCAAATACCTAGGAATAAGCATAACTAAAGATGAAAAGGACTTGGACACAGAAAACTACACAAAATTTTTAAAGAAACTCAAAGAAGACCTAAATAAATGGAAGAATATTCCATGTTCATGGATTGGAAGACTAAACATCATGAAGATGTCTGTCCTACAAACTGATTTACAGATTTAATACAATCCCAATAAAAATTACAAGAGTATTGCTTTCTTGAATTGCAAAAACTAATCTTGAAATTTATTTGAAAGTTAAAGGGTCTATGAATAGCCAAAGCTATACAGAAAAAGAAAGAAAAAAATTGGAGGTGTCATGCTACCTACCTTTAAAGCATACTAAAAAACTACAGTGGTCAAAACTGCATGGTATTGGCACAAGCATAGACATACAGAAAAATGGAACCACACTGAGAGTTTTGACATAGATCCCCACATATTCAGTCAACTAAAATTTGACAAGGTGACCAAGTCCACTCAACTGATATTTGACAAGGTGACCAAGTCCACACAACTGGGACAGGATGGCCTCTTCAACAAATCATGCTTGAAGAACTGGATATCCACATCCAAAAGAATGATAATGGATCACTCTTTCATGCCCTATACAAAAATTAACTCAAGATGGACAAAGACCTAAGTATAAGAATGATGACCTAAAGCTCCTAGAAGATAATGTAGGGAAGCATCCATGAGATCTTGTGTAGGAAATGGTTTCATAAATTTTACACCCAAAGTGCAAGCAACAAAAGATAAAATAGATTAAAGGGACCTCCTCAAAATTAAATTACAATTCAAAGGGGTTTGTCAAGAAAGTGAAAATGCAGCCTACTCAATGGGAGAAAATATTTGTTAACCATTTATCTAGTAAGGGCCTAATATCCAGCATATTCAAAGAAATCTATATCTTAAAAAGAAAAAGAAAAACAGCTCATTTAAAAAGTTGGCAAGAACTTTGAATAGACACTTCTCCTAAGAAGAAATACAAATGGCTAAAAGCACATGAATAGATGCTCAGCATAACTAGCTATTAGGGAAATGCAAATCCAAACTACAAAGAGATAGCATCTTACACCTATTAAACTGTCATCTATTAAAAAAAAAAATTGAACTACAAGTGTTGGAGGGGATTTGGACAAAAGTGAACACTCATCCACTGCTGGTGGGATTGTCAAGTGGTGTAGCCATTGTAGAGAAGATTTGGCATTTCTGCAGGTACCTGACTATAGAACCGACATGTGATCCAGCTATTCCACTTCTGAGTATATATCTAGAAGAATTGAAAACAGGGTCACGAACAGACATATGCACACCAATGTTCATAGTAGCATTATCCACTATGCCAAAAGTTGGAAGCAACCCAAGTGTCCATCAACAGATGAATAAGCAAATTGTGGTATATACATACAATGGAATATTACTCAGCTGTAAGAAAGAATGCAGTATTAGCACATGGGACAATATGGATGAATCTTTAGGACCTTATGTTGAATGAAGTAAGCCAGTCACTGAAGGACAAATATTACATGGCTTTACTGATATGACTGAAGTAAATTGAGCTGAATCACAGAGCTAGAGTATGGAAGATTGGTTATCAGAAGGGAAGGGATTAGAGGATGGTGAGCTAATGCTCAATATGGGCAAAATGTACGATAAAGTGGAAGAGGGTGTTTGGACAGTGAATGGGGGTGATAGTGGTGCAGTTATGTGATTGGGTTCCAAGGTGCTGGAATGTGTGGGGGAGTAGGGTGGAGGGTTGTTTTGGACTATCCATGGAATGGGGGCACTGGAGGAAGGATCAGGACAACTCTGTGGATGTGTAGATTTGTGGTTAAAACTACAAGGGTGGGAATGTCCTTCTGGCAAATATGGCAGTGGAGGGTTAGTGGTGCAGGGTGTTGGGGGCGGGGAGAGATGTGGTATAGAGCACACCTGGGGCATGCCTCTATGGAAAATAAAAGTGTTCACCTTGTCATTCTCTAATAGAGCAGCAGGAATCCCCCAAGTATATGGGCAGTGTCTAGTGAAGGAAGACAGACTATTACACTAGGTCCTTGATATTGAACCTTTCCTCAAGAAATTGAAGCTCAGCCTAGTATTATATATTGCTTAAGAGTTATCTCCTGAAAACCTCCTTGTAGGTCAAATGTGGCCTCTCTTTAAGCAAAATTCAGCATATAAATCCACTACCTTCCTCAACTTACCCCGGTGTTGGTCATGACTCCTGGGGATGAACCTCCCTAACACCAAGGGATTATTACCAAATGCCAACTAGTGATGCATGTGGAAAAAGACCTTGACCAAAAGGGGGAAAGATTAAGTACAAATGAGTTTTCAAGGCCAAGAGATTTCAAAGTGAGTTGGGATGTCATTTCAGAGGTTATGATTATGCGTGTCTCAGCAGGATCTCATTGACTGCCACAATAAACAGTGTCTCAAATAGCAGGGCTCCTTAAGGCCCTAGAGACATATAGATACTACAGGTATGACAGACAATCTCAGAAATTCAGCATCCTGTCAATGGGCCTTACTTTGTAATGTATGCTCCCCAATGTAAAAAAGTTAGACTCATTTACAATTTCTCTACACGTGAGTCTTCTGCCTTTTATTTGAACCTATATTTAACACCATACTTGTTAAAAATATGTCCCAGAAACTTAAATCTTCCATCGGTTCATATGCCAGTTGAGCACTGAATCTCAGCAAGAGTTGCATCACCTACTCTCCAGGTCATCGGACTCGCCCAGGACAACTAACCAAAAGATGATGGACAACATCTATCCCAAAAAACAGAGTATCTACAACTGCAAGCAAGACAGTTCCATTCATCTGTCCCATGTGATCTAAGCCCCTTTTCAATTGGAAACAGAGTGGACATCACCATCTCAAAATCCTCAAGATTGAAGAATGACTGTGTTCCTCACAATAGGTGAGTTCAACTATGGTCCTAAGAAGATTTATGAGTATTCTAGCAATGGAAAAAAATTATATCATTGATATAAATATTGTGGCCACCAGCAGTTCTGAGAGGAGGAAGAAGGAAGAATAAGTGTACCATGGGGTACTTTGGGGACATTGGAATTGTCCTGCATGACATTGCAATGATGGATACAAGCCATTAGGCATTTTGTAAAAATCTATAAAATTGTGCAGTGCAAAATGTAAGCTATTATGTAACCATAGTCCTTGTTTAGTAACAATGCCTCAATATGTGTTCATCAATTGTAACAAATGTATGAAACTAATGAAGGCTTTTGTTAATGTCGGAAAATGTGGAAAGTGAAGGTGGTTGAGTATATGGGAATCCCCTATATTTTTGATGTAATATTTATGTAATCTAAAGCTCTGTAAAAATAAAAATATATATTTTTTAAAGTACATAAATTTCAAACTGATCTTGTTATTGTTTGGCCATTCTGGGACTTCCAGATTTGAGATAATGCTTGAGGATAATGCTTATCCTCAAGTTTATTTATTCAGGAGTGCATTTAAACTTTCTAGATACTCTGCAAATTTGCCACCTTCCTTCATTTAAGAAAATTACAATGTAATCTCATTTCTGAAAATAAGTTCATGTAATAATGGAAACAAAAGTTATCAGAAGGGAATTCAGAATATAAGAATAGTAAGAACAAAACCAACCTTCAGTAGAACAAGGTGAGAAGAACCAATATGAATTCAGGAATGGATGTTGTAGATGAGACAACTGAATACACTCATAAGGAGTATCTTGGTGTGCACATTTGTGGGAGGAGGATGGTTGGAGGCATAACCAGCTACCTCCAATCAACTATTTGAGGCACTGTTTATTGTGGCAGTCAATGAGATCCTGATGAGATATTCATAAGCATAACCTCTTGAAATATCTCCCGACTCTCTTTGAATCTTTTAGCCATAAAAACTCATTTGTATTTACCATTTCCTCCTTTTGGCCAAGGTCTTTTTCTGGATGCATTTCTAGTTGGTGCTTGGTAATAATCCTTGGAGTCAGGGAGGCTCATCTCAAAAAGTCATGTCCCACACTGGGGGGAGGGTAGAGTGTCCATATGTTGAATTTTGTTTAGAGAGAGGCCACATTTGAGCACAAGGAGGCTTTCAGGAGGTAACTCTTAGGCAATATATAAAACTAGGCTAAATTACAATTTCTTGAGGAAAGTTTCATAAGTAAAATTATCAATATTATGAACCAGGCATAATGGTCTATCTTCCTTCACTAGACACTGCCCTTGTACTTCAGGGATTCTTGCTGTTCTATTGGAGAATGGAGCAGTACCACCCAGGATGGGAATTCAGTATTCTTTCAGTTAATGTGTGGGTCTCCATTCATGCCCCATGAACAATTGAACATATTTATATGCCTTATCGACATGCCCTAGGTGCGCCCCTCCCCACACATCCCTCCAGCCTTGACATCCTATACCAGTGATCCTCCCCACCACAGTTGTAACTCTTCTGTGATCCAAAACCTCTCCCAAAATGAAGCCCCCAAATAATCAAATAAATTTAATAAGAAAATGAAATAATAATTGTAAAAATAAATAAAATTTTAAAAAAAATTTTAAAACTTGAAATAATGTAAAAATTTTAGACATTGTGCCTCTCAAATAGCTATATTAAGTTTCCATTCAAATACAAAAGTAATGTACATAATTAATGTTTACAATGTGAAAAGTTTTAACCTATGTATATACGTGTAAAACCATCATCACAATGAAGAAAATGAAGAAATGTAACACTCCCAGGTTTCTTGAATTTTCCCTTTTTAATTCTATCTTCCTGATTTATCTTCTTTCCTTTCTGCTAAAACCAATACCAAATATAATGAGTTGGTTTAACGACAGGAATTTATCGGATCACTGTTTCAGAGTCTAGAAGACTTGCTTTCTCGGGATTGTATCTTTGGGCTGACCACCAATCTTTGAAATTTCTTGGGTTTTCCATCACCAGGTAATGCAGATGGGAGTGTCTTCTTTCTTTCTGGGCTCCATTGACTTCCAGCTACTTGCTTCTCCCTTGCCTTCTCTTTCTTTGTCCAAATTCCTTTGCTTCTAAAGACTTGAGCCTTATTGGATTTAGGCCCATCCCATTAAGTTTGGGCACATTTTAACTAATAACACCTTCAAAGATCCTATTTACAAATGGGTTCACACTCACAAGTCAAAGAAATGGGACCTTAAAATGCTTTTTGTGGGGTACATGGTTCAATCCCCAAAACTGCCTCTCTGCAAATACCCAGGAAAACCATGATCTTCTTTCTTGAATGTTGGATTAATTTTCAGTACCTAGAATTTTAGTAAATGGAATTGTATATTTTGGACTACTGAATGGCAAGGATTTGGATTTTTTCAACCATATTACATATTCTGAGGTTCATTCATATCATGCATATATCAATACTTCTTTCCTTTTTATTGCTGAAGAAATTTCAATGTTTGAAAATTCCACAATGTTTTTATTCATTTACTAATAATGGATATTTTGCTGTATCTAATTTGTGGCTATTACTAATAAAGCTGCTTTAATCATTCATGTACAAATCTTTATATGGGCAAATGCTTTCATCATGTTAGGTAAATACACATGGTGGAATGGCTGTTCATATGGGAAAGTGTATATTTAATATTTTTAAGAAATTTCCAAAATTTTTTCAAGAGTGGTTGTGCATTTTGCATCTTCTCTAGAAATGTGTGAGAGTCCTGTGGTTCCACATACCTGCTAAAAATTAATGTGGTCAATCTGTAATTTTACCATTCAAGTGAATATGTGATAGTACAATTGAGGGTTTATTTTGTACTAACCTAATGATTAAAGATGTCTAGCATCTTTTCATATACTTTTTAAATAGGTTTGTATATTACTTGATACAGTATTTTTTCAAAACATTTGTTCTCTTTTTATTGGGTTATTCATTTTTTTCTTAGGGAATTGTTCCTATTATATATTCTGAAGAGTAGTTCTTTAATATCTATATTAGTTTCAAATATTTTCTCTTTAAGTATAGCTTGTTTAGTCATTCTTTTAGCCATCTAATTTTTGTTTGTTTGTTTGTTTTTATTTATTTATTTATTTATTTTGTTTTTTTGTTTTGTTTTGTTTTATTTATTTAGCCATCTAATTTTTACAGCACAAATTTTCATTTTGGTAAAGTCCCATTTATCATTTCTGTTGTTGTTTAAGGATCACATTTTCATAACATATGTAACAATTCTTTAGAAATACAAAGCCATGGAGATTTCCCCCTGTGTTGATGAATATATTCCATATATTTCATTTTTTATATTTAGTTTATATGTCTAGAATCCATTTTGAATGAATTTTTGTATAAAGTGTGAGGTATAGTTGAAGTTCATGTTCTGTGCATATGGCATACCTGTTTGATATGAGTGTTCATAAGCTAGGTTAAGGTATTCATTTAATAAACTTCAGTATGGTGGACTTTAAATTTCTAGGAAATCATGTACTAATGGATAGGATTTCTTAAATTACATATTTATGGCCAAATATATTTCTTAAATAGCTTGTACTTGCACTAATATGCTGAGAAAATAGATTTATCAAATTCATCATACATTATTTGACCCATTTTTGTAAACATCAGGCTTTTTATTAAGGCTGAAAAATGAATGCTAGAAAGGACTACTAGCAAAAAGATAATTAATCTTAATTTTGTTGCTAAGCAATCTCCTTTGGCTTCTCTCTTTGTCCAAATTCCTTTTCTTCTAATGATGATGGGGTAGGTCTTTCCCCAACCCTCTTCAAAATTACAAAATACACTCATACCACACATAGAAATGCTCATCATATACACAGTCACCTACACATACACAAACACAAACGTGTGCACAACACCATCTTACTTTACTGAAAAAATGAAATAATCCTTGGAAAAATAGCATATTGAACCAAGTCAAAGAGAACTATTAATAAATTAAGCACAGCTCATTGTCTTTGGAAGAAACAGAATGATTTTCCTTATATTCCAAAAAATTCCATTGCTCCAAGTGAAAAAAATATATCATTTCGATTGGCCCAAAGATTTGAAACATCAAAAAAAGATGTTACTGGAGCCAAGGACAAACATTGCCTCTATGCTATTAATATCTCCTAGTTATTGCCCTGACTTTAGCATGGGAGTAATTCAAGGAGGGAAGCTCAGGGGCAACATTGTAATCATCTGTTTGAGAAAAGGTAAATTTCTTAACAGGGAGAAATGGGAAACAAAAAACAGAGCTGAGAATGGATTATGTGATTTGTAAGATGTGGGGTAAATGCATATTAGAAGATTAATAATACCTTGTTGCAGAAAATAAATGACTTAAAGTATATTAATAGGGGATTGATAACCTGCTGGCATTCATTTCTCCCTGAGAGGCACTTGGGGATATTTGCTAAAGTTTCTTTCAGTTGTCACTTATATTGTTATTCATGCATGATTGTGAATGGCATAAGGGGATGTTCCACGTATATGAGAAGGTTGTATGCAGTCAAAAAAAAAAGGAGGATATTGTAGTTTTTTCAATACAGTAAGATTTTATTTAGATATTAGATTGTCCTAGGCAAGTTTCTAGAAAAAAGGAGATATGAATAAATAAATAAATAAATAAATAAATAAATAAATAATAAATAGCAAATTATATTCTAGCTCAGTCAAATTAGGAAAACACACTTCATAAAAATAAATAAATGCCTGTTGTATGAAATAGAGTAAGATTACCTTTGATTAGCAATATAAACACAAGGAAGAAAGGAAGTACAGTCATACCGAGTTTTATTGCACTTAAATTTATTGTGCTTTACAGATATTTTGATATTTATAAATTGAAGGTTTGTGATATCTGTGCATTGAGCAAGGCTGTCAGTGCAGTTTTTTTCAACAGAATGTGCCTACTTCATGTCTCTGTGCTACATTTTCCTAGTCCTTAAAATATTTCAAATTTTCATTTTTATTACATCTATTATAGTGGTCTGTGGTCAGTGATCTTTGGTATTACTATTGTTTTGGAGCACCACAAACTGTACCCATACAAGATGGTAAATTTATGTGATTATAGTTGTATGTGTGCTGACTGCCATTCCCATCTCCAACCCTCTCTTCAGGCATCTCTGTCCTTGATATGCAACAATACTGAAATAGGCCGATTAAATCCTAAAATACCCTCTAAGTGTTCAAATAAAAGGAAAGTTTGCCTGTTTCTCAATTTAAATCCACACCTAGAAATGACTAAGTTTAGTGAAGAAGGCAAGTCAATGCCAAGATAGGCTGAAAGTGAAGCCTCTTTTTCCCAACAGCCAATTTGCGGAATGCAAAGGGCATGGTAATGAAGGAAATTAAAAGTTCTACTCTAGTGAACACAGGAAATATAAGAAAGCCAAACAGCCTCATTCTGATTTGGAGACAGTTTTCATGGTCTGGATAGAAGGTCAAAGCAGCCCCATTTGAGAGAGGTGGGGAAGCTTCAGAAAAGAAGTTTGAAGCCAGCAGAGTTTGCTCAATAAGGTCAATGAAAGAATCCGTCTCTATAGCATAAAAGTGCAAGGTGAAATTGTAGGTGCTGATGCAGAAGCTGCACCAAGTTAACCAGCAGATCAAGCTAAGATAATTGATGAAAGTGGGTATATTAAACAACAAATTTTCAGTGTTGATGAAACAGTCTTATGTTAGTAGACAATGCCATTGAGTACTTTCATAGCTAGAGAGTAATCAATGCATGATTTCAAAGCTTCAAAGATAGGTTCTACTACCTTATACAGTTACATGCTGATGGAGTTTCAATTAAAGGCCATAACTACTGACAGAAAAGAAGGTCACCTTGGAACTTAATAAACAAGCTCTCCAGTCTCATGCTAATAGGAGCTGGGTGGGGAAAAATCCTGAGCTTGCTTGAGAATTGCAGAAATGTAAAAGAGCTGAGTCATTGACCCTTTAAGACTTATTGATTTCAGTAAAATGTAACTGTCAAGTATCTATTGCCCTTGCACATGCTCACATGCATTTTCTTTGTTCTAAAGCCAAATAAAAGCCACACTTTATGAGGTGGCTGGGCTCTTCTCTGCATATCGGACGGCAAGTCCCCTGATCCGAGTTTTTCTTCTCTTTGTTTTATTCTTTCTTTCTCATCCACGGCACCGTTTTCACGGACCCAGTTCTTGAACGCCAACATATGGCGCCCAACGTTGGACCCTGAAAACGAAACTTTTCTTTCATTCAGTGCGCGGACCAAGGAGCTCCTGAGAGCAGTTTTAAAAGAAAAAGAAAACAAAAGGTAAGCTTCATCCTTGGAATCATCAGGGTAATGGGTAATCAGCAGTCAAACTTTGAAGAGTACTCTAGTGTGTTAAAAACTTTATTAAAATGCATCGGTGTAACTATTAAATCCTCGGCTTTTGAGGAACTTTTTTCTCTTGTACAGAAATGTTGTTATTGGTTTCAGCCACAAGGGCGGAATATTTTAAACCTGAAACAATGAAAGTTAGTGATGAAAGCCTTAAAAAGGGCTCATCAAAAGGGAAAAATAATTCCCTTTCATGTATGGTCTTTGTGTAGTCTTATTTCTGTTGCTCCTCAACTCCAGTTATGATCCCAAAAAATTGGCATATTATTATTATTGATTTAAAAGATTGTTTCTTTAATATTCCTCTTAATCCAAATGATAGAGAAAAATTTGCATTTACTATTCCTTCTATTAATCATTCAGCTCCTACGGAATGATATCAGTGGAAAGTTTTACCTCAGGGAATGATGAACAGTCCTACATTATGTTAATCCTTTGTTCACATTCCATTACAAATTTTACGGAAAACAATTTCCTAAGGCTATGATTATTCATTATATGGATGATATTCTTTTTGACACTGAGCAATCTTCTGAGCTGAAACCACTATTTCAGCTGGCTAAAGAAGTTTTTCCTCAACATGGGTTGCAAATAGCAGAAGAAAAAATTCAAAAGCAGGTTCCTTTTCAATATTTAGGTCATACTATTAATAGAAATATTATAAATCCATAAAAGGTCTAGTTTCAAACTGATAATTTATGTACTTTAAATGATTTTCAGAAATTACTGGGTGATATTAATTGGGTACGGCCTACTTTAGGAATTCCAACTTATGCTTTAACTAATCTTTTCAATACCCTAACAGGAGATCCTGACTTAAATAGTCCTTACATTTTAAGCCCAGAAGCAAAAGAGGAGTTAAAATGGTTGGAAAAAAGAGTGCAAAATAGCCAACTAACAAGGATAAATGTAAATCTTCCAATTTCTCTTTTAATATTTCCATCTTGCCATTCCCCTACTGGGATACTTTGGCAAGAGGATGGCATAATAGAATGGATATTCCTACCCAACAAAGATACAAAAAAACTTCTGATTATCATAAACTTACACATACTAATGCTTCTGGCTTACGTCATAAATATCCCCACTTAACAGTAAAAGAAAGTAAGAGGATTGCTAGACAATGTCCTACTTGTGGGCCCATAAATGCCCCCACTTTCTCTCCAGGAACTAATCCCCATGGAGAACATCCTAATGAAATTTGGCAAATGGATGTTACACATGTGCCTTCTTTTGGCAGCCTTCAGTATGTGCATGTGACAGTGGACACATATTCTAATTTTATTTGGGCAACTGCTCAAGCTGGTGAAAAGGCCTTACATGTACGTTCTCATTTATTACATTGTTTTGCTGTAATGGGCCTGCCAGCACAGCTAAAAACTGATAATGGGCCTGCCTAGCTTAGTCAATCTTTCAAAAGATTTTGCAGTGACTGGAATATGAAACATGTTACAGGAATTCCATATAACCCTCAGGGACAAGCGATAGTAGAAAAAAAGTAATCACTTATTAAAATTGATGTTGCTAAAACAAAAAGGGGGAGATGGAGGAGAATCTGCTAAAGACAAACTATCTAAAGCATTGCTTACCTTAAGTTTTCTTAATAGACAACAAATTTCTAATACCACAGCAGCAGAAAGACATTGGGAGGTTAAGAAAAAAAGGAATGAAAATAAAAAATGTGGACAACCAATATACTGGAAAAATGAAACAACCAATAAATGGGAAAAAGGAGAGGTAAAATTTTGGGGCCGAGGTTTTGCTCTTATCATTACAGAAACAGGAGAAGAGCAGTGGATCCCCTCCAGAAGAATCAAGCCTAGAGTTGAAGATGCTGCCAAGACTTAAACTATGGACATGGTGGTTTTACATTGGATTAATTATTGGTAAAGTATTAGGTCAAGGTAAGATACCACATCATAATTACACTTATTGGGCATACATAACCATCTCACCTTTTCTAGAGCTGTTGACTTAGAGTGATGAGTCTTAACCAATTTATCTTAATCAATCTTACAACAAACTACTTCATGACAAATGGCATATTTGTCATGGGCTTACAAGAAGTTGCATTGTTTAATGATTCCTGTGGAATTGTAAAGGGATCAGGCCCTTATAGGGATACCAAAACCTATTAAAAACACAACCATATCTTGGCTCATTAATAATTCAACCATAATTAGTAATGACAGTAATCCTTATTTCTGGAATTTTGGTGATACAGCATTTACTAACAGTTCTATAAATTAGAAAAATCAAGGAAGATACATCCCACAACCATGGGACACTAAACTTAACAAAACTCAGTTATTTGTGTAAATTATTTTTGGGAACTGGTCCAATTTTTAAATGGCAAGGCAGTAAAACTAATATTACTATCTTAAAAAGAAAATCAACTCAATTTCTTACAGTATGTGTATGAGATCCTATAGTTTTATCATTGGAAAAGTAACTTTTGGTGAAAGGAATATTAATTTCTCTTTATTTACATGTCTTAAGAATTCATATTTGCAGGAAAATTAAACTCTTTTTTATAGCAAGAAGAAGAGAAGGACTATGGTTACCAGTTCAGATGACCAGATATTGGTAGCAGTCTCCAGAATCCCAGTTACTGTGACATTTCCTCGACCATTATTTAAAAAGAACTAAAAGACTGATTGGACTTTTAATAGCAGGAGTTTTGGGACTGATTGGCATCATAACTGCTGCAGCTGTCACTGGCACAGCCCTGCATCAAGGAGTCCAGAATCAACAATATGTTAAGGACTGGCATAAAAATGCAAGTGAGATGTGGCATAGCCAGTCTCACATTGATATGGAACTGAATAATCATATGAATGATCTTGAAACAACTATTATATATTTGGGTAATCAAATTTATAATTTAAACTTGTTAAGAGCTCTTAAATATGATTGGAATGAAAGTTCTTTTTGTATTACTCCTTTGGCTTATAATAATAGTGAACATGATTGGGAGGAAGTGAAAAATCACTTGATTGGATATAAGCATAATGTTTCTATAAATCTTTTAGAATTGCAAAAGAAGGCATTGAGAATGTATCAAACGAATTGAAAGAAGCCACTGGTGCAGCTGTTTCATTGGTGGAAACAAAAAACAGTTCAAATATCATTTTGGATTGGATTTGGAATTATTGTTATATGCATTTTAATTGTTTGTATTGTCAAGGGTAGAGTAATAACATGTATTCATAGAAAAAATGAAGAATTAGACCTGATAAATGCATTTATGTTAAGAAACATGGCCATGAAAAACTAATTTTGCATTACTTAGTAGAAAGATTCTACTAATAACCCCTTGATATTAATACGAAATATCTGCACAAAAAATGTTCATTTAAGGAACCTGAAGAAGCATAAATATTAATGAAATTGCCTTCCATGTAAGAGCTCAAAAGCTTGACTGGTAGTCAATGATGGGTAAGATTCTCAAAGGAGGACAACCTAAGACAGGCACAGTCACAAGAGCCTATGGAAGAAGACAAGTGTGACAGGAGGTCACCTTGTATCAGCTTATATACTGGTTCCTATGAGCTTTAACTAATAGAAAAGTGGGAAATGATGGAGTTTCAATTAAAGGCCATGACTACTGACAGAAAAGAAGGTCACCTTGGAACGTAATAAACAAGCTCTCCAGTCTCATGCTAATAGGAGCTGGGTAGGGAAAAATCCTGAGCTTCCTTGTGAATTGCAGAAATGTAAAAGAGCTGAGTCATTGACCTTTAAGACTTATTGATTTCAGCAAAATGTAACTCAAGTATCTATTGCCCTTGCACATGCTCACATGTATTTTCTTTGTTCTACAGCCAAATAAAAGCCACACTTTATGAGGTGGCTGGGCTCTTCTCTGCATATCGGACAGAGAGTCCCCTGATCCCAGTTTTTCTTCTCTTTGTTTTATTCTTTCTTTCTCATCCGCGGCACCATTTTCACGGACCCAGTTCTTGAATGCCAACAACATGCTACAGTTTTTAGCTTTCCTTCTAGTAATATACATGACCTTAGATTTTCTCTTTCAACCAATGCTAGTTACAAACACCATGGTATGCTTTAATCATTTCTATTCATTTCAAAATATTTACAACCTTTTACCAATTCTGCACAGATTAACCCTCAGCTTTCCATTCTCTACCCTCCTTCTCTTTCCTGGTGACCTATATTCTAATTATTAACTCCCTGAGTTTAAACAATATATTTAGTTCATAATAGCACAATCATACAATATTTATCCTTTTGTGTCTAGCCTGCTTTACTCAACATAAAGTCCTCCAGGTTCACCCATGTTGTCATATGCTTCACAACTTCATTTCTTCTTACCTCTGCATAATATTCTATCATGTGTATACACCTCAACTTCTTTATCCATCATCTGTTAAAGGGCACCTGAGTTGTTTCCAATTTTTAGCAATCATGAATAATGCTGCTATGAACATCATTGTGCAGATATCTGTTGGTGTTTCTATTCTCAGTTCTTCTGGGTATATACCTAGTAATGGTAATACTGTGTCACATGGCAAGTCTATATTCAACTTCCTTAGGAACTGCCAAACAGTCCTCTGCAGTGGCTGTACCTTTCTACATTCCCACCAAGAATGAATAAGTGTACCTATCTCTCCTCATCTTCTCCAACATTTATGGAATATAGGGGACATTGCATATATGAGACTTTTTTTATAAAATATAAATACAAATATACTAGAGAGAAGGAAAAAGAATAGCAGCTATGTAGAGCAAGGAAAGCATAGAGAGATTGAGAGGTGAGGGATTTTGTTTGTTTGTTTTTAGTTTATTATTATTAGAATAATGAAAGTCTCTGGGAATGTTTGGAGTGATGAATGCACAAGTATGTGATTACCCCTAATACCATAGATTATTGATTGTACTCTGGATGGATTTATGCTTTATTAATATGTAAAAATAAAATTGATTTTGTTAAAAAATACTATCTACTTATCTATCTAATCTGATTTGAAGAATAGGAAATACAAAATTGAGTCCATCTTTTAAATTGTTCTTCCCATCTAAAAATAGCAGGTGAACTTTTCCTGAACAGTTTTGTTTCATTGATTTGCTTAGTTTTGTTAAATAAATTCTTCTTTCCCATTCAATTCCCTCATAATATCCCCTTTGTCCCCATACCTCTCAGTGACTTTAGTCTACTTCTTAGACTGTTGTAATCCATTTGTTTGAACTAAAATTCTTCCCTCACCTCTTTTTTCCCTGAAGCTTCCTAGGCCAAAAGGCAGACCCTTTCTGTGAACTCTGTCTTCCCTGCCTTTTTGCTATTTACTCCTTCCTATTTGTTAGGCTACTGTTTTCATAGTTTGGTGTTTTCCTTCTCTAATTAGACCATAGACTCTTCATATTCCCCATAAGCACAATGCTGTGTTTCTGAGAGTTACCTAGAGAAATTAATGTCAGTGGAGTAAGGATTGGAGGTAATCCAATCCTTAGGATTGGTCCTAAGCTTTCTCAGTGCACCCATATTGACCAATGAAATCAGGCATTGAATTCTAGAGTTTCAAAATACATGAGAAGTTCTATTATTTTGGTCCACTGAACAAAGAAGGATAATTCCTGATCTCAAATTAGGATGTTTCCTCTGTTTAGATTAAATCTAGAAATTCTCCTTTCTTGCCCAGCCACATTCAGCCTTTTTCTCAATGGAACATTCCCCTCAAGGTTGTGACATTAGAAGTGGGGACTTATTTCATTCACATTGGTTTATTTAATCTAAGGCACACTCATACCAAGTAGGGGTCAGTTGTGTTATTCTCAGAGAAACAATTTTGCCAACACTAGAAATTAAAATGGGATTTTCAGATTAGTACAAATGGTTACTGTTATTCTTTCTTAATACTGGTACCTATTTCTAAATTTATAAACAAACCTGGCATTTCATTTATCCTTGCTTATTTCCTAAGACATGTTAACATCAAATAAAACCTGAAGAAATTTTCTAAACCATCTAGTATGTAGTTGGTACACAGTAATACATATGTTTTCATTGATTTTTAATATACTGCATGCTATTTATTATAGATACATCCAATAAGCCCTGGAACAGATAATAGGTACAAAAACAGAATTGATTCCTGACCTAAAGAAACTTAGTCTAAAAGGGAAAAATGGGCTAACTAATAGCAACTCAAATTAGTAATTAACTTAGTATGTATTTTTTTCTTTAAGGCTTTAGTAAGGAAAAATTGTCATACAAAAAACTGGAGATATTTAAACTGTACAATTTTAATAAGTGAAACCATCACCAATCAAAATGACATTTCCATACCACCAAAAATTTCCTCCTGCCACTCCACTTAATAAACCCTTCATCCCCTTCTGCACACAACAATCCATCTCACTTGTCTACAGGGAATCAATGATTGAATTTCTAACACTATAGACAAGTTTCCATTGTCCAAAATTTTATAAAAAGAAGATTTCCTTTTAAAATGTTACTATTTATTGACAATGCACCTGATCATCCAATAGCACTGATGGAGATGTACAATGACATTAATTCTTTTCATGGATGCTAATACATCCTTTCTGCAACCCATGGAGAAAAGAGTAATTTCAACTTTCAAGACTTATTCTCTAAGAAATACATTTCTTAGGACTATAGCTGCCATAAATTGTGATTCCTCTGATAGATCTGGTCAAAGAAAATTGAAAACCTTTTGGAAAGGACTCACCCTTTATATGACATTGAAATCACATGACTCATGGGAGGAGGTCAAACATTCTTGTCAACAATAACAAGAATTTGGAAAAGCTTGATTTAGATGTCTTTGGATGACGTTAAGGAGTTCACGATATCAGCAGAGGTAGTAACTGTAGTTGGGGTGGAAATAGAAAGAGAAAAAATTAGAAGTGAAACCTGAAGCTGTGAATGAATTGCTTCAATCTCATGACAGAACTGTAAATGGTGAATGAGGTAAGAAAGTGGTTTCTTGAAATGGAATACATTCCTGGTTAAGATGCTATGAATATTGTTGAAATGGCAAGAAAGGATTCAGAATATTACATAAACTTAGTTGATAACACAGGCAAACTTCATTGTTGTCTTACGTTCAGAAATTGGCACAGTCCCACGAACTTCAGCAATCACTACCCTGATGAGTCAGCAGCTGTCAACATCGAAGCAAGACCCAACAACAGCAGAAAGATTAAGACTTGCTAAAGGCTCAGAGATTGTTAGCATTTTTAGCAATATGGTATTTTTAATTAAGGTCTGTACATTTTTAGACATAATTCTATTGCACACTTAGTAGAATACAGTAGAGTGTAAACAAAACTTATTATGCACTGGGAAACCAAAAAACTTGTGTGACTTGCAATTGTTTGATATTCACTTTATTGTCATGGTCTGGAAACAACCCACAATATCTCTGAGGTATGCCTGTATTTCTGGTCTGTTGATGAGCATGCAAAATTCTCCTGGACCACATAATTGAAGAAGTAGTGTGAATTATATGTAACACATGACCCTCAAATATAGGGGAAGAGGAATCTAAGTAGAGAGAGTAGAAAAAAAAAAGCCTAGAGGTGAGAAATCAGACAGTATATTTGGAGAATATAGTGGGGTACAGTATAGCCAGTTTAAATAATCTAAGCAAAGGAAAACGAAAGACAGAAGGGTTAAGAAAAGTTAACAAGAGTCTTTTATGGCATATTCCATGCTAAAACTTCATATGTGTTAGTCAACATAATCTTATAACCTACTTAGAAAACATATTATCCCATTTTCAAAGATATTTTAAAAATGAGGGTAATCTAAATAGAGGAAATTACAAAGATCCATGAATGAAAATTGACTAGATCAGTCTTGATGCAGATATATTTGACCTGAAATCCTATTATTGTAGTGCAACATTATAATTTCCACCAATGCAGTAATTTATAAGACTAGCAAATTGGACATGAACCAAATTGGGGAGATTTCTGTTTAACAAAATAGAAGGTTGGATTTTATCCCAAGGTAAATAGTCTTCCTTGCAAATTGTCAAAGATGGGAATGACAGCATTAAGGATGAATTTTAGGGAGATATTTTTGCATTCATCAACTACAGAGGACACACCTGGGACAATTTGGACTCATTAACAGGTAGGTTGCAGTATTAATAATAGTATTTAATAATAGTATTTTGTATTATTGGATCTTATAATGTCAGAAGTCATTCAGTACAATTACCAAAGAAAGTTTACCTTCATTCAACACTGACCTTAATAATAACTACCCTCCAGGTTCATCCATGTTGCCATATGCTTTATGACTTCATTTCTTCTTACAGCTGCATAATATTCCATCGTGTGAATAGACCACAGTTTGTTTATCCATTCATCTGTTGATGGGCACCTGGGTTGTTTCCAACTTTTGGCAATGGTGAATAACGTGGCTATGAACATCGGTGTGCAGATGTCTGTTCGTGTCCCTGTTCTCAGTTCTTCTGGGTATATACCCAGTAGTGGTATTGCAGGGTCATGTGGCAAGTCTATATTCAACTTCTTTAGGAACTGCCAAACAGTCCTCCCTAGTGGTTGTACCATCCTGCATTCCCACCAACAGTGAAGAAGTGTTCCTATCTCTCCACATCCTTTCCAAAGTTCTCTTTTTCATAGTGGCCATTCTGATAGGTGTGAAATGATATCTCATTGTAGTTTTGATTTGCATTTCCCTAATCATGAGTGATGTTGAGCATTTCTTCATGTGTTTTTTTGCCATTTGTATTTCTTCTTCGGAGAAATGTCTATTCAAGTCTTTGGCCCATTTTTTAATTGGGTCATTTGTCTTTTTATTTTTGAGTTGTAACATCTCTTTATATATCCTGGATATTAAACCCTTATCAGATATGTGATTTCCAAATATTTTTTCCCATTGAGTTGGCTGCCTTGTCACCCTTCTGACAAATTCCTGTGAGGTGCAAAAGTGTTTAATTTTGAGGAGGTCCCATTTATCTAATTTTTCTTTTGTTGCACATGCTTTATGTTGAATGAAGCAAGCCAGACACAAAAGGACAAATACTGTATGAATGCATTACTATGAACCAAATATATTGTGTAATATATTGTTTGATTCACACAAAAAAAAAACAAAAAAAAGAAAAAAAATTTACATGTATCCATTACATTTAATTTAGGAATGTATATATTTATTCATCTGTGTTTACTTTTCAGTTTTTAATTGCTTATGTTTTCAATTATTAAATGTACAAAATAAAGTTAAAAAAAAAAAGAAAAAAAGAAAAAAAAAAAAAAGAAAACAGATTATTCAGAGGGCCCGAGACAACAGCTATGGAGACCAATCCTGGTTATCCTCGTTTCTCTCTGACTTTTCCTCACCCTTAAAATCAATCCTTTCACCCATCATAACACCACACTGTTATGACTGCTGCTGCTGCTTTTTGGTCCTCGTCTCTTACAGCTTCTGGCCCGGTTCACACGCCGAATCGCGCAGTCAACAGCTCAACAACATGTGATCGGCATCTTCTTGCTATGGATGCCAAGACCAGCCTCTTCGGGACCAGAAATCAGAACCCACTGGACAGAGCAGACAGGAGCCCTGCGCCGCCCCATAGCAGCAGGAAATAGCCAGACTGCGTCGACGTCTCGAATCCCCTCACCCTTCCCTTCTGCCCAGTGTTCCCATTACTTAGGTCCTTCATCATATATATACAATCAAAGAGTTAAGAAAGTTAGAGGTTCCCCCTGACGAGGTTTGCAATGACTGACAGGTCATAAGACTGTAACTCAACTCCCCCATGACATAAATGGAAGAAAGGCAGCCTCCAGCCGTAACCCATTAAGCAAGCCATAGCCTACGGGTGCTCATCTTCTCCCAAGAATAAACAAAATGGAGCAGATAAGGGCCGCCACCTCCTCTGGGCCCAAGCACCACCAACCCCTCCCACATTCTAAGACTAGCCCACTCCCCCCTGGGTTTCCCCACCTACTGATGTGCTGTATAAAGCCATGCCCACCACCCTCTGGGGGTGGGCTGAAGTCTCTCTTCAGACCTCCTCCAGTGGAGAGCTTCCCAATAAACTTTCTGCCTGCAAAAATAATAATAATAATAATAATAACTACCCTAGGGACACAGCATGGGAATCACAATAAATATCATCATATTAACTTAAAATTCTCAATTTGCCATTTGAGACCACACCTTTTGCCAGGTAATTTTCATCTCCATATTTCTCAGAGTATAGATGAAAGGATTCCACATAGGGATAATCACAGTGTAAAACACAGAGATTACCCTGTCCTTGTTCACATGCTCAGCAGGCATACCATAGATATAGAGACCAGGCCCAAAAAACAAAACTACAGCCATAATGGGAGAGCTATAGGTTGAGAGAGCTTTGTGTCATGCCACAGAGTTATGTGTCCTAAGATTGTACAGGATGAGTACATAAGAAGTCACCAGGCCAGGGAAAATTAAAGCCCATGACATCCCTGAATTGATAATAATTAAGATACTAACAATATCTTTGTAGACCAGTTTCAAATGAGGCTTCACTTCACACATGTAGTGATTGATCTGATTCAGTCCACAAAAAGGTAAATTGAAGACCATGAGCAGTAGAGCAATAGAGCACCAAAATGCCAAGACCCAGGCCAGGAAGATCAGCATGTTACACCTCTGCTGGTTCATGATGACCATGTAATGGAGTTTTGACGATGGCAACATAGGGCTCAAAAGCCATGGACACCAAGATTAATATTTCCACACTTGCCAGTAAGTGGAAGGTGAAAAGCTGGGTTATACAGTTGTTATAAGAAGTGATTTTTGTCTCTGAAGCTAAGTATCTGATTATAATCACCTCCACAATGGAGGTGAAGAAGATGTCCATGAGGGAGAGGTGGCAGAGAAAGTAGTGCATTGGCTGTTCATTTAGATGGGTGCAGGTGACCTTAGTATTAAACATTTAACAGCAGTTTTAACCTTGGTGTGATTTATAAACTGAAAAATGATATAGGTCATAGTGGATTTATTACAGATCTTAATCATTTAAAGCCTTTTTGGATTAGGGCATTTTTATTATATCAAATGAAACTTAATGAAAGCATAGTATGATCCTAACATTTTATAAATATTTTTTTTTAATTAATTTATTTTTTTTATTATGGGTAAAAATCAAAATTCTCACAATACATACAAACATTTGTAAAATGATATATAAATATATATGCATATATGTGTATTTGCTTACAAAAATGTTATTTATATATATATATATACATATATTTTAAGAGGTGCTTAGATTACCTAAAATATTACACGGAACCCACAGTGTGGCCCACCAACCTCAATGAACTTACACATCCTGGAGCCTTGCCACAAACCATAGACCACAGTTCACACTGTAGACCACACTCTCTCCCACTCAGTTCTGAGTGGTGTGTGCTGATTTAAAATGGCCTACGTGTAGTAAATCCCAAAACAACAGGAGTAAGAGTTACTAATCTCATTCTTATTTTATATAAGGAGTATTAGAGGCATATGAGGGTTCAATTAATTACCCAAACTCATTAAGATATAATGTAAGAGGCATAAGATATGAAGTTGTACTTGATGCCATATTCCACAGCTTTGGTATGTTATCCACAGGCCAAACGGACCCAGCTGTTTTCCATCTCTGCAGCTTATTATCTGTACAAATATAAGCAATTCCCTCCCCTTCTCAATGCTACATATAACTTACCTGGAGTTCTCAAATCACCCTATAATTCCACATATCCATTGAAACTATATATTTATTCTTGAAATTGGAAAATAAATCAACTCTTAATCACATCTCAGAAATAATCTCAATTATTTGTTAAAAAATTTTCAATGACTCTTTTTCTTGTCATACTTTGCCATGGTTCAGGACATTAATTAGCTGGAAAGAGGGAATTAGATGATAATTACTACATCTCTGAACACAGGAAAGTTGAGCATTGCTAAATAAAAGCCTCACCTTTGTCCTAATGAGGTAAAAGGAACAGTTCTGAGGCTGCTGTTACAAACACTTGGAGAGATCATTATTATCTGCTGCCATGTTGAATGAAGTAACAAGATGAAACATCTACCTGCTTATTTGATCATGCCTTTAGAGAAGTGCAGACATTCAAATTCTGTGTACCTGGGAGGAGGGAGCTAATATGCTGAAAGCATCACCTTTAGCCTATATCAAAAGACCTTCCTCACCACAATCATCTCATGCACCAATGGATTATTGTGGATTTTTTATAGTAGAACAAAAATATGATGAAGTTACAGATCCCTAGTCTAAGGAACACGAGTAGGAGCATCCAGGCTTGGACATTCTAATATTTCCACAATGCTAGCATTAATCACCTCATTTTGAGATTTCCTGTCCAAATAGCAAGTGCAACCAATGATACTGCCAAGACCAAAAGAAATGGATCCCATGTAACGAATATATTATGAGAAGGGCATAAGACTCTAACTTAAATCAAGTCCTCAGAACAGCTCCCCAAAAATGTTTTGCTGAGGATAAACACCATGTAATAAAATGAGATTAAATCATGCTCATAAATTAATTGGTCTGCTGGTTGTTTTACTCATCTTAGACAAATACTAAGTATGAAAATAAACATGGATATTGGTGTAAGCCTTCTAGGTGCAAAATATAGCTTAACATAGCACAACTCCATCTTGAGACTATCCAAACCTGTCCTCTATGTATGTCAATTAAGCTGATAAATTAAAAAACATAAGGTATCTAGGAGTAAATTTGAATTAAATCTATAGAAATATTCTAGAATAACTAGAGAACTAAAACTGTAGGAGGCTAAACTCTTGCTTTAGAATATTTCTATAATATTGGTGCAATTCTCAGGATTTCTTAATATTTGGGTCCAGTCTTGTTGTACCTACAATGATTCCACATCAGTTGGGAAAAAACAGACCTTTAAAAACACTGCCCAAGGATTAGTTTTTAGGAATCCTCTTAAAAAGAAAAACCATGCTGAAATATTTCCTGGAACCAGCCTCCTGTCATTTCAATTCTTGTCTTATTCTAATGCTTAAAATCTCTCTGAGTTATATACAAATTCATTCTTTCTCCATCTTCCTCCTTCCTCTTTCTCTAGGTCTCTCTGTCACTCACTCTCTCTTCCCTTCTTCCTCTCCCCTTCCATTCTGCCACACATACACACACACACACACACATTCATGCACCTATACACAGACACATGCAAATAAATGCAGTTTTAGAGATAATTTTGAGCATACCTATTTCCTAACCCTCAAAGTCTCTTCCAAAAATCCCTGTTCCCTTACAAATTAAATCCCTAGAGAAAAAGTCTGCTAAGAATTCTTCATGAACTTCTCAACTACATTTTCAAATAAGAAAAAAGATTGAAGTAAAAGTATAACAAAATTGAAGAAGAAGAAAGGAGAAAGTAAAGAAGGAAAAACTGTTGAGTGGGAATTATGAATAAGTTCATGAAAGCAAATGGATAAATGGAATGGCAAAACATCTTTTTTTCAGATTCATTGTATATTTATCTCATCTATTATACTGAAATTTGTAGGCTTAACTCCTTCATGGATTTAGAGTAAAATGTTTAAATATCATAAATTAAGCAACACTATATTCCAGACACTGTATTAGATATCTTACATAAGTCCACTATTTGTTTTAAGTATGACCTGGTGAGGGTTTATTACAACCCCAATAGTTTATTGGAAAATATATTTACATTATCGGTTTATATATTGTTGTTTTTTTTTTTTTGTTTTTTTTTAACCATCAATTAGTAAAAGTACTTTATTTTTCTCTTGTATTTGCTTTATATCTTGCTTTACAAAGTTATGAAGTTCACAGCTTTATTCCAAAATGTAAGAAGGCTAAGCTATTTGCTTATAAATGTTTTTGCAGTCAAGTGTCATCTGATTTTATTCTTCTAAATCCATATTCAATATATATATTTTTAAAAATCAGAAACCAAGGGTGCTGGAGCAGCTCTAGGGCATATATTTCTCTTTTAACAGGAGAAAGATCTTCAACAGCCCTTCCTTCTTAACCCTGGATCTCCCAATTCACTTGGGCCACTACCTTGAATTTAAAGCATATTTAGGGAATTTTAGTCACCATATGACCCAGGTGGGCCATATATTTGGGCAATCAGAAGTGAGGTTAAAGGGTATCATGAGATTAGCAGGAAGTTTCGTTTACATGAGGATCTCACATCCATTTACATATGGAACTCAGTACAGCCCAAATCACCTCTACCATAGCTTCTATTCCTATCCATTAGGCATCTTCTCTTAAATCCTGTGGATCCTGGTAGTTTGGGACAGAGATAAAACCACTATTTCATAACTCTGTCAGGCATGGCCTTCGTAATAGCTCTAGGTAATGGGAACAAAATTTATAAGTAAGTGAATTTAAATTGCAGTTATTTGAGCAAGCCAGAAGGTGCGTGCTGTGCAAAGCTCACCTAACAGTATACTTCAATCTTCCCTCCAATGACTTCCCTTCCATACAATACACCATACCATTCCACTAAGTATACACCTACTCCCATCAAATCAACCACATGCCTAGTCACTAAATTTGTCCACTGAATAATCTACAAAACAAAAAAAACCTCTGTTAGGCAAACTATTGCTTATACTGCAGTAATATTGCCCATAAATTATAGGTAAGTCAGGAGCTAAACACTCAACTGCTAACTCTTCTGAGGAAGAGAAAAATTTTCCCCACAAAAGCAGGAGTGGTGTTATGACTTTCTCTCAAATTCAAGTAACATAAGGTTGAGATAATTCTTTGCTCTTAGAGTTTTGCTTTTATTGCATTTTAACTGCATAATAACTGAGTAGAGGAGTATGCCAACATGTATTTTTGAACCCGAAACTGCAGCATAAAACTTAAAGTGACTGGTATTTTATCAGAACAAACTGCCATTAAAACACTAGCATATGAACACTAGAGGATTTATGCTATGGTTTTCTTGGCTTCCAGCCTTTAGAAGTAGGCACAGGCAGTTAAAAATAACATTCTAAAACTGGCCTCTGGCTACTTAAATCAGTTGGTTTCTGTCAGGTCATTTAACTGCTTCCTTCCTTCCTTAAGGTACCTAATATCAGAATCAACACAAATCCCTGAGCCACAGCTCTTGTCTGAGGTGAAACAGAAGGCTAGAATCACCATGATATTGTGAAAGTTTTGAGAAGAACCAAAGCTCTGCATAACTTTTAAAATGCTTAATAGCAATAACACATAACCATAAGCTGCCAAGATGCTTATGGTGCCTTTCTAAACAGAGGTTTTAAAACGTGTGTTTTGGGTAACAATATTAACTGGTGTTAAAAGAATTTCATGTGCTCTTGAAAGATGTCACTGCCACAGCTTCAAAGAAAAATTTCATGAAATGTGAAATATTACAAGTCTAGGTGCCCAAGTGTGTACACAAAGGAACATGCGTACATGCACACAGAGGCACATACACCACAGTGGAGTCTCTCAAAGTTAAACCTGCATCATAGCTCTTACTGATTCTATCCATCTGTCAATACTCTCAAAAATCCCCACAATTACCCAACCCCTCACATACTCCTTTCCTATTGTACAAAACCTCCATCGTTCTCATCTTTTCAGACATATCTTCATTCAGGACAGAAAGGCACCTATGCAACAGAGCATTCAAGGATTCTTAGCACGCTGCCCTGTGTGGAAATGTGGCTTCACAATAGTCCAGAGAAAAATGTCAGGTTTGTATTAAATCCATATGTACTTTCCTGGGAAATCACCATTCCCCAACCCAGAGAACAGCTTGTGACCCTCACAGTAAGTAGGGTGGGAGGTGAGAAAAGCTTCTGAATCTCATACAGAGACAGAAAAAGGTTTTGCAATAGGATCTTCTCTGCTCTTTCAAGCATCATGCAAATCTTAACCTCAGAGTCTTCCCATTCACAAGGACAAAGTAAGAAATTTGTTGGGTGATTCATTCTAGTACTAGCAACCAGATTAATTAAAAATTTTTTTTTTTTATATACAGAAAGAACCACTGGAACCTGCCCTTGAAAATAACACATACTTGGTTTTGCACACAATTTCAGGGGGTTCATAGACCCTCTTGAAGCCTATCCATGAACCCCAGTAAAGTCCCCCTCCCTGCCCAAGAGCCTGAGAGAAAACATGTGAGTAGATGTATGTGCCTATTAGGATAGGGATGAACTCAAATGTTCTGCAATCCTAAAAAATGAAAGGCTTGGTACTGGGCTCTTCTCCCTTCTTCCCTTCTATCTCTCTGAAAAATCTGGTCTGAGTTTTGAGTTTCTAGAAACAAAAGGTTGAAAAGCAACACTTCTGTAGCTTACTAATAAGAATCCAGAGACAATCCAAAAAGAAAGCAGTTCCACTAATGCTTTGCTAATTTGGCTACTCTCAGTGGGCAACTAGATACCTTCACCAAATTCCACTATTTTTGTCCAGAAAGCTGGGAGGTGAAGGCAAAGACACTAGTTTCCAGAAATAAGTCTCTAAGAGGTCTGCTAGGGGACCTAAAAAATAATATCCAGATGCTTTATCCTAACTTCTCCATCCCAGGTGCTGCAGGTGAGTGGAAAGCACCCTGCAAGCCCAGAGGAAGTATTTGATGGCGGCCATCAGTCTAGGTCCAGCAAGACAGTGGGAGAGATAAGGGTTGGCAATGGAGCAAACTAAAAGGTTGCAAACCCACAGCAGACTTGGAGAGTCAGAAACTGAGAAAGGAGATGAAGGCATAACCTCCAGTTACCTATAGCAATGAGAGCCCAGGTCTAATAGCCAAATTTAAAACTAGGCATTAGGACTATGCACTGCCTCACACTGAGCACTATATCAAAAATTGCACAGAGGTTCACTAGAAAGTGCTGTCTACAAGAACTTGTCATTATATGATTTGCCTTCGAATACTTGAAAGACAGTCAACAGAGTAGCCACTAGTCGCTAAAAACTACTGTGTGGCCTTTAGCATTTAAATCCAGATCTGTCCATCTACAAAGCAAGAGAATATTGAAGCACATTGCACATAATTGTTAAGAAAGGGAACTATTTGCCTCCAATTTAACTACCCAATTATTACAACTGAAGAAATTAAAACTGATCCTGAAAAATCTAGTATTTGAACAAACTTGTAGTTAAAAGTGCCTGACTAGAGGTTAAAACCATCATAAGACCATAAACCAAAAATCACAAACTGAAAATCAACGAAATATATGTATGATTAGGGTCAAACTGAATAACCAATTAAGATCTGTATCTTTAATAACATCTGGAGAACACAAGTAGCATATATCACTATATGTCATACTGCCCCAGAGGAGAATGAGTTCCTTAAAAGCTGTTTAAATCTGACAAACCTCCAGCAAGAACCTAAAATATAACCTATCATCCCATAGAGCTATCAGTAAAGCTGACAGAGTAACCACTTTCTCCTTCCCTACTTCACTGGAGAAGGGAAGAGAATGGCAGGTGTGAGGGGCTGATGGGAAAATAGTTCAGCTAGTGACTTCCCAACATGGGAGGCAAAAAACTTCATGAATCAATTTTGCTGTCCTCAGCATGTCTTTCAATGTGTCCTTCAGCATCCTGTTTGGATCCTTTTCTAGCAGTGAAAAAAGCATCACAGTTCTTCCAGCGACATTTCAGAGTTTGAAAGTTCGGATTAGTGTGGTCAGTCAGCAAGTGTTGTTTCAAATGATCTACAACACCAAATATGAGAGAGCAACCATGCCACCAACAGCAGTAATTCTGCATCAGATTTAGCCTCACAGCCTGAATACTGCCATCATAACAGCCAGTATAAATCATACTTTTATGGATGGTCATACACATAATCATGTCTTTGTGTCCTCCATAAACTTGCAAATGATCATGGGACTGTAATTCATAGACATGAACAAATTTGTCTAGGCAAGCAGTCACCATCACTTTTCCTAAGATATTCACCACAGTCACTGCATGATTGTGACCTTTATAGATTCGCACAAGCTCACCAGTATGAATGTTGTGGGCATGAACGGACTGATCGCTGGAGCCACTGAACACAAGGTCATTCACCACCTTCATGCAAAGAATGGTTTTGCTATGGCCTTCCAGAGTTCTGAGAAGCAGTCCGTTCTGTGCATCACGTACACTAATGGTACAGTCATAAGATCCCACAACTAGCAGCTTTCGGGCACCTTCCTGAGCTGTGGCAAGACAGCTGACAGCCCGAGGGCCATGGCATTCAAAGATCTCAAGGCGTTTGTTGTTCTTTATGTTGAAGGTGACAACAGTGCCATTTGCCAGTCCTGCATAGAGGACTCTCCATCTACTGTGAAGGCAGAGAACCCGGTCTTCTAGCTGTAACTGCTCCATGCACTCTCGGGTCTTAATATTATAGCAGCGAATAGTGTGATCACTGGAACCAGTGTAAAGGGTAGCATTCTTCCCAGAGGTTTGATTAACCAGAAGGCAGTTCACTTTAGAGGTGTGGCCTTCAAAAACACCTATGCATTTCCTACTCACCAGATTATAGACTCGGACAGTTTTGTCTGCTGAACAAGTATACAATAAATTCCCAAATATTTGAATTGCATTCACTGCAGCTTGGTGCCCCTCAAAGCTTCCTTCAGTGGGCTCATCATCATCTCCTGGCTCTGAAGATATTTCTGAAGAGTTCTTTGATCCTTTTATGGAGGAGATCACAGTCTGAGTATCTGCCACACTTACAGGGATGCCGTCCTTATAGCGAGTGCCAATCTCACTGGTAGAACTAACTTCATCACAACCAGAA